>JAYRCH010000119.1:3000000-3415555 GCA_037179445.1 Phengaris alcon alcon
CCATATAGGCTGACTTATAGGTATAGAAAGTGCTTTTGATACTCCAATGAAAAACTCATCAACAATGTTGCTGTTACTCGGCCATCAATCAGCTCTTATCAGAGCAACAATGACTTCTAATAATGTCAGAGATAAGCAAGATACAATTAAACCGACATATCAATTAAATAACACTTTCAGTAATTACTGCTAATGACTTAAAAGCTTCCAATAAAATATCAGATACTATTAATTAAGATAATTTAGTAATGGCAATTAATGTTATCGATGTTAGGCTGGGACTATATGATCGGGAATCTGGAACGCCGGAGAAAATACAGAGAACTGAAAAAATTTAACTCTGGACTAATACAATAGAGTTAAATGTCGAACCGATGAGTATCAAGTTGTTAGATTTAAGATTGACATGTGACTTGACACTAGTGTGTTTGATTTTCAGCTTTATTGTATTAGCGCGCTTTATTTTTAGTGCTCTGATTTTTTCACCGGCCTTACGGATTTCGGAGAATATAGTCCCCGCCTTAGAGTTTAGAGTATTGTGCATTTCGGACTCGATTTCAGTGTCATTTTTGCTGCTATTTCGATTATTATAGATACGACTCAATTAAAACTCTATTGATATTAAGTTAATAAAAATGAAGAAATTATTGGTCAAATGTTGTGATAGATAAATAGAAATATCTTTATTTGCACACATACATATTATAATAAAACAAATAACTATAACAACTAAACTAGAGGAACTTTGCCAAAAGGAGATCTTACTGTTTACAACAGTTTCTGTCAGATTTTTATTAGACATAGGTATGTATTTCATTGACAAAACCTATGAAACCTATTAATACAATTCTTGCTATAATGTCGCTTCTCTGGCAAAGCTAAATTAACTTAAAATGTAGCTAAAATACAAATTTACTGTCTCATGCAAAATAAATATCGCATGAGACATAGAGGTACAAAGCAATAAATTAAGTAATAAGCAAAAAAGTCCATAATGACAAGAGATATGATTTTAATTTTTGTTAGCTTGTTCACAAACGACGCAGGAGGTACCTAATGACTAATGGTCGTATTAGCTCATATTAATTCGATATTAATGAATAAGAAAACACATGCTGAATAAATTAATTTTCTAACGGAGCAATAATTTGGTATAATTTAATAGGTCTCAGAATTATAATGGCGATTAATAATAGTGAGCCGGCGCCACAAAGATGGAGCAATTGCCCCCCGTGGCGCGGACACGGCGCTGGTGACAAGCGCTGTGACGAAACGGACCATCACAGAAATGTTAAAAACGATTTTACACATGCTCGAAAATTAATTTATTTTAATTTATTTAACTAAGATAAAATTATAATATATGCAATTAAAACATTATAAATTATAATATCTATAGATGCTTCATACCACGTAAATCTAGCTCCGTGGTTAGTATGCGAAGAATTTGTGATACGGGGACCAGACAACGGGAAGTATATTTAATACTGATACTATTATATTTAAGATTTTTACTATACATTATATAATACACAGAGGTATTTATACGGTATTAGGTATTTTAAGTCTGTGAACACAATCGAAAGTTTGAGAAAAATTTCAACGATTTTTACAAGTGATCGAAATTTTGATTTGTCGATTTAAATAAGTATTAATTAATATGTTTTTGTTTTGTAAATTTTTTATCGATTTATTTTCAAAATATGTAACTCACTAGAAAGTCGCATATCTGCAGGAGGTGGGGTAAATACTGTGACATTTTAACACATTATATCAAGGAATATTCATAATATAAAATATGATAAAAAAATTATTGATTATCTCCACTTCTTCATGGATCTGAATTAAAATATATTTGTGAAATGATGTGATAAAATTGTACCTACAGTCTAATAGTATTTAGGATTATGGTCGCCACTTTTTTAAACAGCAGGTCTAAAATGCCCGTTGTCTTTTTTTCTGTCTTTAGACCATACCGTAATTCCTATCGACACCTGCGGGCTTTGCATGGCGATTCGAAGAAATAATTTTAATGAAGAAATATTCTATCCAAAACAGTTCGTAGCAAAATAGTTTGTAGTTCTTAATCCATGGTAATAAGGTCGTCAATAGAAGTCAAAATTTCTAAATAGCCATATTTTTAAAATGGCTACCGGGAAATCTTCTGTCAAAAATGATCAAATTTTCAAATGACTGAACGTAAAGAAACTATTTATCCTGGACCGCCATGATGTGGTGTAGTTGACATTATTGTAAGACTATTTGACATTGAAATAAGAAAACGTTTCTAGTTTAGCTAGCAAAAGAGTTAGAGGCCATTTTGTGATACTCGGGAAGAGAATATAATATGTTGTTTCTCATAACGACGATGCATCGACCTTGCTGCCTTGCAATAAGAACTATTTTGCTCCGAATAGTTTTAATGTTTCTTTAATCTGTCATTTTGTCGATTCTACTGTGTTTCTAGGGTGCGCATGCTAAGCCCGCTGGCACAATGCCAGCAGATTCTGAGATTGTTTCTCAGTGTGAAGGCATCGCAGAAATGTTCGGCACGCCAGCACTCTTGATAAATTATGTACTATAGTATGGTTTTTGGTTACAAAATATAATATCTATAGTCTATTTGCGTTAATAAGTCAGTAAATGTCTTTAAATCGCGCGTACTTAATATGTCAAAATGGATTACCATACTTGGTTAATGTGATTACTGCATAAGCGTCATTGGTCGATTTTTATCATTTCACTGTCTCCTTCACGCGAAAAGATTACACACACATGTTATATACTTCAGTTAGCGTCATTTATTTGTAAATTAAGTCAAAAGCTTTATTATTTCATAATAACTATTATATTTACCAAAATTATAATTAATTTTACATGCTTTTATATCTGTATTTATTAAAAGTCTACTGAACCAATGCATTAATCGTCCTTGTCAACGTAATTTCGCGGAGTACCCCAAGTTATCTAGGTCCAATATTTCTTAATGTTTATAAAAACGCTTTCTTTACGAGCTATTGTCACGACATAGGCCAATCGGATGTCCACATAATTTACTGTTACGTGTTCCTATTAACTCAGGGCTTAGGGTCAATTCATACTAGCGCATATCCAAAGCGCAGGGAAGTTTTGAACTGAAATTTTAAATTCACCCTTATGTAACACCACACCCTTATGTCCACAACGTAATACATTCTGAGATAAGCAGACGACGCGCGAATTCGCACGACTAACGCTTCTTTTTATCTCAAAAGGAATACGTGCATTACGCAGTGGACTATAGAGTGAATTTACTATATTAAGTTTCAGATTGACGCTTCGCTGCGCTTCGTTTCTGCGCTAGTATGAACGGACCCTATTAAGGATAATGTAATATTGAGCATCGTGCTGTGACAATTCATTCTGTCGCGTTTGATTCAGTGTTTTAATTTAATCGATTTACATATTACATACATAGTTATTGTGATTCAAACAAATTAATTAAAACTCACCTTTAGTGAAATAAAGCTTTTACAATATATTCATAAGCTTAATGGTGAGATGACTACATCTAAAATATTTAGTTCCATTAATATACTCAGAAATATTGAGGCATTACTACTTGGTAAATATAAAAAATATCATATTTTATGTGTAGTTTATTAATTAGAGACATCTAAGAAGTACAAAAAAGTTTTTTTTTTTGCTAAATTAGTAAACAAAACCTACATTATTAGTTTACTTACATCATATACAAAAACATTCATTACGGTAAGTATGAACTTAAACAGAGAAATATCGGAGATATTTACAAAAATATTCCTACGGCCTTATACTTTTTTACCATACACTTTTACCTAGGCGCGACGTCACAGCTAGGTATGACTTTAGTATGGAGCGTTTTCACGAGACTTGCGAAAGGACCTAGAGAATCCTGCCTGATTTTCTATCAAGATCGGCCAAGTTTCGTACATATCTGGTTTTATAGTACTTAAAAAATTATTGTATAAAAATATATATATTATATTTTTAGGACTTGGGAATAAAAAGTTATGAATCTGCGAATATCAGAGAATTCATATGCAAAATACGTACTTATCTGTGGTAATCGTTGTCATATCATATCATCATATCTGTATACTTCTATAGTCTATGGTTATCATGCTGTAAATTGACAATTTCAGGTGGAAAAATGTTACTTGGGGTGTAAAATAGATCCCTCTATACTGTTTATATTTATGCTAAGAAAAATAATTATGAAGTTCTTCGTTTTCGACGAGCGAAGCGTCATCTATCATTTATCTGTTAGCATATTGGGAGTCCAAACAGACTAGTGATCAATTTCATTAGAAATTGACATGATTACTAATAGATGTCGCTTTTCAGCAAACCGCCACTAGGGAAATTTATTGAACAATAGGTTAGGTTATATTTAATCAATTATCTTTTATCCCCCGAGTTTAATGCATAATATTATTTCTTTTTGTTCTTATGTTCATAAAGTACAACTTACAATAAATACTTTTTGTGGCCACATATTTTAATTACCAACCAGTTAATGTTTGACGACTTGCCGATCTCCTTTGTTCACATATCGCTGTACCTTTGAAAATATTGACTTTTGATATTATACTGTTTCTTCTGAGGAGTTACTTATATTTAAGAGTACTATTATTTTGCAATTAAAAAATCTGTCATCTAGCCCATTCTATCTATACCTATTAAAATAAATAAAATTGAAGTGTTTGTAATTTTAAATTAACCAAAGATTTCAAAACTAATCGCGTACATTTGACATTTAATAGAAAAAAAAGTTTGTTTTCTTTTCTACTAAAATAACTATATTGTGATAGTTTTACCTTAAGTTTATAAAACCGTCTAATCATTTTGTGTTTATTATACCGTCTAATCATTTTTCAGTGTTTACGTACGTACGTACGTTACGTACGCTTTCGTATTTTGAATGTCTACCTATGTAAAAAAATATTCTTTAGGTTTGTAATAATTTTATATAAATATAATATACTATAAAACTATTTAAGTAGATATTAGTATAATATAGTAGGTTATTAATACCCATGCTAGTAGCATGGACCAATGTTAATACGTAACTTTAATTTAGGTAACATTTAGTGTTATTTTGTTATTTTATGGCTATTGAGTACGTAATATTTTCTATGAAGTAATTGTGTTATTAGTATGTAATGTTTTATGTTTAGTTCTAGTTTTTGTCACTTCTAAGTTAACTTTTTATTCCCATACGCCAAGGGTTGCTTGGAAGAAATCGTTTTATAGCGATAAAGCCGCCTTTGTGTTCATGGTAAAACTGTTAATAACATTTTAAATCATATTGATACATTTTTAACACAATAAGCTTATATTCATTCATTCATTGAATCAATGCGAGTCTGGCCTTTAGTCAAGACGCATTCGTTATTCTCGACGGCGAAGTTCGAAATCAAAATGTATGACACAAGGCATACGTGACATCACTTAATGATGACTTATGTCAAATCCCATACATTTTTAATTTAGAACTTTGCCGTCGAGAATAACGAATGCGTCTTGACTAAAGGCCCAGTTTATGTTAATTTGAAGATTTCGCGCATCTATGTAACTGCTCGTGACCGTAATATTTTACCTTATACCTGTCGACAGTGGTGGTTCATCCTGTACGGCCTGCACACAGGACCGACGCAGCGGGGCACCGGGCGCTCTCTTTTCCACTTTTTTATCTCCCCTTCCTTTTATGCCGACGCTACAAAGAAAGTTCCCGTGTCGTATACCTTAATGATTTTTTTATTATTAATTGTTGTGTATGGGAATTGAAAAATGATCAGTCCGATGATACAGTTCGCATAACAGCTGTGTTAGCAAAGTTTATAGGTTTTGTCGGTGGTGTTTTATTGATAACTGAATTGTAGAGCTGTGGACAACATATTTTTTAAGTCTGTAAGAACTTAATATTTTAAGTGAATTTAATTAAATAACGTTTATACTGGACGTTTTTACATCACGTTAATCTGGTCATGTGATAAGTATTCCAAGCATAGACGTATTATATTATAGATAGATGTTGCCAGCGACTTCGTACGCGCAAAAGGAAACCCCGCTGGAACTGTACATTTTTCCGCAATAAAAAGTATAAAAGTATCATCATAAAAATCGGTCCAGTAGTTTCGGAGCCTGTTCAATGCAAATAAACAAACAAACAAATCTTTCCTCTTTATAATATTTGTATAGATATAGACGAGGCATGTCGAGGCAATAAGTGTCCACACCTTAACTGACCTACCTTTGTGGTTGTTTCGAGCAGTTGAGGTTTGACATTAGTCATTTGGACATTTGCTTTCCGCAATCAGTCCGTATATAATTGACAAAATCTTCTGAAATTAAGGTGGCGTAACTTTTTCTTGCTTTTCTTGCATGATTTCTTTTTCTGTCAAATGTACGTCGTAGCCCATCCATAATTTTGAAATCATTGATTCCAAGACCTTGTGTAAAATATCAGCATAAATATTACCTCCAACTAATACTTCGTTGCATTTATTAAATTGAACTTAATTAATGCATACAATTTGAGCTATGTCATCTACACAGTTTTAACAGCCTCCGTGGTCCAGTGGTTTAGAGCTTGGCTCTCGACTCGGAGGTCGTGGGTTCGATTCCCGCATTGGAACAACAAAAAATCTTGTTTCCAAGTTTGGTTAGGACAATGCAGGCTGATCACCTGATTGTCTGACAAGAAAGATGATCCATGCGTCGGATGGGCATGTAGAAAGTCGGACCTGCGCCTGATATCTCACCAGTCGTGTCGGTTATTCGTCCCACTGGGTTACGAGAGCAAAGGAGGAGAGAGTACTCTTGTGTACTGCGCACACACTTGGGCACTATAAAATAACTCCTGCGTAGCTGGCCTGGTTTCAATTAAACCGGCCACCGTCACTGAAATCAGTGTGGGGAGCTATTTAACTCTAGGCAAAATTTGGTACTGGAGCGAACTTGCTCTCCCTTACAGTCTTACATAGGTTCGTACACCTTCGTCCTACAAGCATCCATATATTATATCCTTTGTGTCATAAATTTTCATTAACCCTAAAATACCTACCATAAAAATATGATCGTTAATACTGGGGTTTTGTTTAAACGGATAAGTGGTAATACCACATGCCCATAATGTCGGGGCGGTCCCAGACCCACGATACTCCTGTCTAATAATTATGAGGACGTGATGAATGGTTGAAATTCGATTAGATTTTAATGGTTTGGCGGATGGGATAGTCATTGTCAGGCTTACCGTTTATAACATAAAAGGTTCTGCGGATATATTTTTTATTAAATTAACCTAAAAATAACGAACTATATTAATTTGTCGAGTAGTTTAAAAGATCCAAACGAACAGACAGCGGAAGCACAGATTAAGGAAATAGGAACAGATAAACAGTTACATAGCTAGCTTTCGATTTGATTGTACTACTACAAGTCTACGGTTGCGTAGAAAAATTGTGGGCCGTTGAAGGGTAAGTCAAAATTTTCATAAGTTGCTCTATGAAAGCTGTTCCTCTGTACTTAAGTATGTAACATATTTTCTACTCTGTGGCGGAACGGACTTCATTTTATACTATGCAAATAAAAATAAATGAAGCTTTGTTTCTCCCTGATACATCTATAACTCGTAACCTTATAATCAAATATCTCCAGTGACCGGCAGATCACAGGTTATATTTATACCATGGTATATGGCCGGCAGAGGGCGCCACGGCCGTATGGCACGAGGTGAGAGCGGCTTTATCGCGCCATCATCTATAACACCATCGCCCGACCAGAGTACTGTACCTACAGAGAGAGAGGGTTAAAATTCTGCAAAAGTCCGAAACTACTGGAACGATTGATGAAATTCGGCACAGATATAGAATAGACTACGGAGAGGGACACAGGATACTTTTTATCCCGGAAAAATTTACGGTTCCCACGTAACTTTCTTTGGCGCGTACGCAGTCGCGGGAAACATATATTCATTTATTATTTGTAAATGGATCCATCTGAAAGTATTTACATTAAATAACTTGATTACCCTATTATTATGAAGGTATAAGTACTC
This sequence comes from Phengaris alcon alcon, assembly GCA_037179445.1. Lineage (NCBI taxonomy): Eukaryota > Metazoa > Arthropoda > Insecta > Lepidoptera > Lycaenidae > Phengaris > Phengaris alcon. The sequence goes on from JAYRCH010000119.1 coordinate 3,008,081, forward strand.
AGATTTATCTCTATAAATTAATCTATAAATTCCAAAAATGTCACTTAGTTTGTACTGATGGGGATGCATCGTTAGTATAAACTATTAAACTTGGAAATAGAAGTACGTAAGTTATTCGGTAAACTTACAATGACGATGCGACTATTTTAAATATTTTTTTAACTACTCTACAATATTATAATTTATAACAAAACACCTGAAATATTCAGGAGATTTTTTATGCGTTTTCCAAACTATATTTAATATTCTTGTAATATGTTTATACACATTTTTAGGTGATTATATCCGCTATCTATAAATATTTTTAAACAAAGAAAATAACCTATATAGGAACAGAAAAATGATGCAAACACGACCCTAAGGCGGTCGGTAAATTTTCTGAAGAGTTCCTGGAAAACTGTTTATGGTATACTACAAAACATACTTTTTTATAATGTTTTTTTACAATTTTATAGACCAAGAGTTACTCTATTTATGACAGTTGTTAGTTTTGTAGGATTTGGTTTCATTTGGTTGTAAAATCGACCGAATACAGCCAATTTTGTCAAATTTGTAAACGAGTTATACGCGTATAGAGCATTTAGTTTGCATAGCTAATTAATTCAATATAATATTTTTAAATTTTCTTTCTGTTGGCACACTACTCTGCGGCAGGACTGCTCGTCGGTCGGCGGCCGGGCGAAACATCAACCATTTTAATTATGTTCGGGACACCATTAACAATAAATCTGTGGCCGACGCACACGGCACCGATCCCCGATTTATAGCTAATTATAACTCTGTGTAATACCTACTCTGTGACCAATTATTCAATTATTTTCGCTAATGCTATTGTTTTATTTCAGTAGCTTTACTATACCAATGTAGAGACTATAGAATAAACATATCTGAGGGTTATTGCTCAGACTTAGGTCTCAGATTAAATGAAAAAGTGAAGACAGAGCGTCGTCAAACGTAAACTGTGGCCGGTTTTGTAAATAAATATTAAATAGATCACGTAAAGCTACGCACGAACTAAATAAAAAAAAAACACACTGCGACAACTCGCCTTAAGAGGTAAGGAGTAGTTTCATTACATGCGTGTGCGTGACACTGTGTAATTACACGGCGAGGCGTAGTCTAGACCGGCCCATACTATGTGATTCGCAGAACTCTGTCTTCACTTTTTCATTTGTTCCGAGTAGTAGGTACCTAACTCTCTAGAGTTATATATCTATATTAGATACTACTTTCTAGATTCTCTAGATTCTAGAGAATCTAGAAAGTTTTGGCATTTTAATTTTTAAGTGGAAACGCACACAGCTGTAGTACTTCAATATATATATGTATATGTTTTCCACAACATATATATTAGCGCAAAACTGGACCATTCTTTTTAACCCTCTTACTGTTGGAGTGACGCGTTACTTCGCCATGTCGCCAGCAGACAGTCCAGCCCCGTTAATTAGGCGCTAATAAACATTCAACCACATCAGGAAGCAGATGTCTCATAGCTGATATGTGGTCTAATTGTCACAGTCTGACGTGTGACGTTATCTTTTGTGACGTGTGTGTCACATTATCGTGACGGGTTTATCGAATTGTCACGTTTGACGTATGTGTGTCAGCTTCGTAGAACCGATAGCCGCGACGGCGGTGTCTCAGTGTGCCTTTGGGCCAGCATTTCTGGACCACCAGGGTTATCGAATTCGTATCATCAACACTTGGTGAGATGATTTATAATGGACGACGCCTTAACGATATTGCCAACCATGTCTTAGCGAGTATGGTCGGACCGGATAGATACCATAGCGACGTCGAAAACCGTTTTACCTAATTGAATTCCGTTGGACAAATTCGAGAGTAAACTAAAGATGGAGATTTATAAAGCCAGCAACGCACTTTTGATTCTTCGCGTATAGTGGATGTCCTATATACATACGCGCAGTTAATCGATTACCTAACTATCAGGCATAAGTCTGCCAAACCAGTTATAGTCCGACTAGTTTTCGAACCGGTGCAGTGGCATAGGCATAATGTGTAACATTTCTATAAGTGTTTTTAATAACTTTAAAAAAAAATTGTTAAGTTTGAAACGAAAAAGCTTCCAAGCCTCTAACTCTTCTAGAAGCACTTTCAAAGTATTTATATTGCTGAGTGATTATATTATCCTTTACATTTAGAATTTAGTTATTCTAGAATTGAAATCGTTCCGTCGAAGTGTAAACGATCTCACCGTAATGAGCAACTTTGATGATTGCCGATGTCAATCACTGAATGTCTGTTAAGTGAAAACCCAATAACAGAGAATGACGCAAAATGGCGTCATAGCTATGGCTCCTAATTACTAATATATATAAATAAACCAACACGGGACGCCTGGTAGATGTGTTAACTAGATGTTATCACTTTTTATTGACAAGGCAATGTACATACAACAGATGTCATGTATAATGATATATTTTAATACGTGAAGAAAAAACGTTCAGAGTGCTAAGTGTAAGTTCTTTTCGCATTCGATCGTGAGCGCGTTTGGCGTTTACTGGGAATTTGTATGTGATTTGTATAGCTCCACCTAGTTGTAAACGCGTCAACTAGGTTAAATCACATCACATCACATCACACTTGGCACTCTGTACAGTTTTGCGAGAAATGTGCGAACGGAGGAGTATGATATTTGGCACAGTTATACACACACCGGCATATTTAGCGGAACATAAAATAAAGATTTTATATCAGTATCATATAAGGTTGCTGGCTGGTTTATACGTCATTTAATTTAAAAAGAAATATTTTCATTAAGAAAACAACTGAACATCACATTTTATGCAATTGTTTTAATTTTATTCAAATACACCTTATCTGGAGCGAACTTCGAGTATTTCTTCCTTCTGAGTTTGATTTAAAATTTCATTGAAATACTGTTTTTTGTTAGTTTTTTTTAATCGCGTATCTTTTTGGAGTTGAGGACTGAATTATGCCTGACTTAGCCCCAACTGAGATTGCCAGGGCACTCGAAATGCGAAGAAATGCTCAAACCTACAGAGTGATATCCAGAGATCTTCGTCGACCAGTTTCAACGATCCATCGCAGTATCCAACGGTTCAGGGAGACCGGTACTTATGTGAGAAGAGTAGGACAAGGCAGAAAAAGACCCACTTCGAGTAGGGATGATCGTTTCATTCGGCTTCGTGTACATAGGAACCCCCGTTTGACGGCCGTCCAAGCCCGACATGAGTTAGAAGCAGTGCGGGGTGTCACCGTAAGTGAGCGTACGGCACGAAGAAGGTTCGAAGAAGCTGGTTTGGGTTCATTTGTGCCCGCCAAGGCTCCAAGGCTCGAGGTAAATCATTATATATCATCAATAGAAACAGGTTATCTTTTGCTCAGGAACATCGACTTTGGAACGCGGACCAATGGAGTAAGGTATAGGTAAGGAGTAAATTTTGAAACCACAGTTGCATACGGTGGTGTACCAATAATGGTTTGGGCGGGCATTTCTTTGGGAGCTCGCACACACTTGGTAGTGATTGACAGAGGGAGTCTTACTGCAGACCGCTATATCAGAGAAGTTTTAGAAGAAAATGTCGTACCGTTTGCCCTATATATCGGTGACGATTTTGTTTGTATGCAGGATAATGCTCGGCCGCATACCGCTCGGGTAACTCAAGCTTATCTTAATGATATGAATACCTATCACTGTTATGGAGTGGCCGGCGAGATCACCGGATATGAACCCAATAGAGCACGTTTGGGACTTGCTGAAAAGAAAAGTTAAATCCAGAATTCCAGCTCCTGCCAACGTGGGTGAACTGCGAATCGCCGTAGTTGAGGAATGGCGGAGACTATCCCAGGAGACCATCGATAACATCATTCTCAGTATGCCTAGACGGGTAGAAACTTTAATAAGAGCACGTGGAGGAAATACGCGATATTAATCACCATTTTTCTAATTGACTTAATTGTTATTTTAATATTAATTTTCACTTTTCCCGGTTACATGAAAAGTTCAAAAATGTATCATTTTTCACAAATAGCCTTTACTCGCAAAATCTGTTCTTAATGTGATCTTATTTTAAGTAAAAAAAATGAAACTTTAAATAACAAAAGAAGTGTAGTAAGTAGATTTTAAAATAAAACCATATTTTTTTAATTATGGACCTTTTTTTGTGTTCCGCTAAATATGCCGGTGTGTTTAGTTTATGTGGAGGTAAGTGTGCGGAAAGCTAATATTTTCTTCTATGATAAAAATGCTTAGAAATACATAAAAATAATAAAAATAACGACAGCACACACTACATCAGATTACTAACATACACTACCGTGCGTGTAATACCTACATACAAATTTGCTACACGTTGACATTTATAAATCTGTCACAACATTTTCATTTTTTTATTTTAACTATAATTTATAAGAAAAGTTCAAACTCAAATTAAATGAATGGGGGAATTTATATGAATTATTAGGGACGACCATGGGGCGACATCTGCTTAACACAGGTAATTTGACGACCTCTGTGGCTCAGTAATTAGCGCGTTTGTGCTCAAGCAGGAGGATCGGGGATTCGAATCCCGCCGAAGGAACGAAAAAGTTATGTGTTCCCGTGTCCGGGATGTGTATTAAAATATATTAAGTGTATTATAATATTTGAAAAATCTCAAACATAGGTATAGTACAAAAGTATTAAATATATTTCCCGTTGTCTGGACCCCGTAACACAATTTACTAAGGTACTTAGTACGGGGCCAGATTGACGTGGTGTGCGACGTCCATATATATTATTACTATCGTGATACACATATGTAATATTAAACAGAGGACGAGACATGATGAAGTACGAAATTAGAATGAGAAAGTATAGATTGACATTCGTTGAACAATTGTTACATAAATGCAAAATAATAAAAACTTTTCTGCAATAACATTACATTGTTACCAACAGTAAGACACTTAACCGGCCTGAAAAGTAAAGTAAACTTTGAAAATTTCATATAAATTATTTGAAAACTAAAAAAGTCAAAGTTTGTATATAAAAAAAAACATATAACAAATTTTATTGGCTTTCTACTAATTTTAGAAAGTTGATAAAATTTGCCATAAAACGGTTTTATTTGAAATGTCGAACTTTTATAGTTTTGAGAAAGATAATAATATTAACAGTGTAGTACGTTCTTTTGAAGGTCAGTGTATAATCTGTCAGTGATCAGTATCACATATTGATAATTGTAATTTTAGACATTACTCGTTCTACGAAAACTGCCCCTCCATAATCCATATTGTACAATTTAATGTTTAAACATCCGCTTGATTTACCAATATTAATATGTTGTCATTATCTACGGAATATACAATACATGAATAGACATTAGACATATATATATAATAATATCAATAGGGAACATGGTGGATCAATAGAAACATAATCCGCATCCGAAAATTGACAAAGAACATGTAATTGGATTACTTTAAGGCACTTCATATATTCTATTTCTATTTTACCCAAAAATAGACTTTATTGTTATTGTTTCAATAATGGAAAGTGAGTTATATTATAAAAGAATAAGGTAGTATTTGCGTTGCATAGTACAATTTATAGAGAAATATGAAAATTGTTAAGCCGGGCACAGACGCGCGACACAAAAAATATCACCGCTCGAAAAGATGTCATATTAAGAAACATGTCAATCATATTTTTATGATGCCACTGAATAGGACCGTTGTTCACTTGCCCATTATTTTTTTAAAATTTCACGCTCAGTTTGCGCAGTCCCAAACTTTTTTGCCGAGGGTTGTTTGGGAAAAAGCCGGATTTTCAAGTTTCGATTATTTCATAATGTCGATGCTTCAAAGTACTTGAACGATGTTTACGAGATTTCGCTTCCTGTTAGTAAATTTGATTTGTTTGTGTTTGTAAATTTTCTGCTTCGAAAGTAATGTGGCTGAGCCACTCAGCCACATTACTTTCGACTTTCGAGCCTTATAAATAATATCTCTTTATAACATTTGCGCAGGATCTTTGGTAAATGATTACATTTGCGGTTAAATCTCTTTGTAAGTAAACCGACAGAAGTTGTGCTTTTGTTATTTTTGTAGGTACACAATTTATAAGTTATAATATAATAACATAATATATAATATAATAGCCGGATGGATATATTATGATGATAATGATTATAAATAATTTATTTAACGCTCAAATAAATTTTTAAAGTAAATTTTAACATTAAACATAAATAATAAGTTAGAATAGATTTTAGTCAGGTCCACCTATTAAAAAGTTTCATTTTTCCATCCTCAAAAAAAGTTTTGTATTCATATCGTGGGAAACAAAAATAAACATCACACGGTAACGAAATCGTTATGTTTCCTTAGTGAATAAGCTTAAAAATTCCACTTGCGCGCTAATAATGTGGCCTCAATGTTTTTTCACAGTACAGCGTCAAACGTTCATGACTCGTAACGCATTGTCTTACAATTACCGGTCGTTTCACAAAATTTGGCACTGCGCGGTGCGCGGCCAGCGAGTGTAGACCCCGCTTTAGACGACCTGTCGTACGATCCGTCCGACTTGAGCACACCTTATTTCTACGAAGATTCTATGACGCGAGGTGTACAGTGAAATCGAACGGGTTGTAGTTTTCTTCGCCTCTTTACAATTAAGAGGAGGTCAGGCCGAATGGTTCCTACAGTAATTAACGCAGTCGGGATTGCATCGCAAAGTGCCGCTAACACATCGTGTTTTTGTTCTCGGTTGTGGCACAAAGGGTCCGTTGTGGTGGTGAAATCTGATCGCACGCGACATCACCGCGAGAAGGGGGAGAGTGAACTTCATTTGTCAGTATTCCTTACTTTTTTTTAAAATTTTCAGCGGAATTTAGAAGAGACTAGAAAAGTTTATTTATTGTTTGCCGGTCCAATGATATAAAATTGGTCTAGAGTAAACAAAGGTCACAGTAAAACTATTTTTTTGCGCATAGAAATAATATGTGTATTATACTATATTATGGGGGTAAAAACGAGTATTAAGTCTCATATTAATAATCATTAATAGTCTCTAGAAGCATACTTTAAAGAAAAGGTAACAAAATGACTAAGTGACCGTAGAAATTAGTGTTTAGTGCGGTCGCGGAGTACGTAGAATTTCGTATATTGACTCATGGCTACTTGTCTTTTTCACTCGCGCACGATATATTGTTATCGCGTTTACACAGGTACGCGATAGGAGTTGATAAAATCAATGATGTATTTATCTTCATACATTTTCGACTGATGTGACGTCACTCGTGTATAATTTTTGTATAGAGCGTACCTATTCGCTGCTCTCCGACGATCTCACTTTTTTGATGACTGTATTTCATCAACGGTTCATCGTAGATATAGCATAGCAAAGACATTATTTTCTACCTTATTATAAACTTTTCAAAAACCGAATAAAATAAATGCATGTTCCCGTTTTAAGCGCACCATGTATCCCCAGTGTCCCCGTAGCACAACGGTCCTTTATGCTGCACAACGCAGCTCTGTGCTGCTAATCACTTTCACGTGCCACTGTCCTGCCGCCCGCGGCACAGACCACAGTGCACTTCCCCACTATCTACAGACATCTTCGCGCCTTGCTGCTTCTGTGCCGGGTAACTGTAGTCTGTTGCAACAATTTGTGATTTACTCAAATGACGCAAATCTTTATTTTAGTGTCTGTACAATGTAATACATGTGCAATATGCTTAAGTTTAAAAAAAACAATTCTCTTAATTAACTTACTTTATTACTAAATAAGTACCTTCATTTTACTTGTATTAATTTATAAATTAATCGTCTTGATATCATAAACAGATTTTTGTAGTTTGGACCAATCAAAACCCTTTTGTCGACGTTTATGAGAATACAGTTTTGCAGTTTTAAAAAAAATTTCAGAGTTTTATTATCAGCGCTGTTTTTTCCGGCCGGAGATATTCCGGATAATGTAATCCGAGACTTGGCCCATATCCTGGGTAGCTTCTCAAAATATCCGCGCTACCGCCAGCGCCAGAGGGGTACATGTATATATGGTATATCCAGGTGTTTCCCAGGAAACATAGCTAAAATATGACGAATTGACGAACAACAAAAATAATTTCTTTAGCGAGTAACTGGCCATATCAAATCAAAGAGGATTCAAATCTCTGTAAAACTTGCCTACCCAATCAACACCGTTTGACATAATCAACCCATGTTTAAACAAAAAGTAGTTATGACGTCAATACTCAATACTTAACATCTCTACTATTTTTTACATTCCTGTAAAATTACGCAATTACCAGAGCATATATTACGTGTTATTAACTAATATCTCCCACATTCATAGAGCACGTCGTGACTCCCCTGACAGCCACTTTTTATCCACTCTTTTCTTTTCTTTGCTCTTTGCGTGCTCTCTTTGTCTACTCTTATTTACGTTCGCGAGTCGAGCATGCACGGTTACAGATTAAGTACGGAATAGAAGCGACAGTGCGTATTTCATACCGTGATACCTACATTTATGTGACTTTTGATGAGTTTGTTTTCGTTATTACACTTGTACTTTTCTTAGTGCTCCATTTTCGGGGAAGTATTATTTATTAATGCTGTTGCATTCGTTTCGCAAAGATTAAACCGTGAATTGAAGAGCTAAAAATATTAGCAACCATACATAAGCAAAAATCTAACGATTTCTATCTCTACTCTCCACTTATTTCTGGAAATCCAGAGCTATATAGGTTAGTAAGTGACTATTCACCTCTACGTCCCCAACTGCTCTCCATCAGTAATGGTTCTGGACTCGGTCCTCTCAGAATGCTATGGGAACGGCACCCGATACACACATCATGACTACACTATTTAGTATTTTCTGGAGAATGCTCTGGAATGTATGTGAAATGTGAATATGTAGGTATGGAAGTAATAAATGTTCGCGTCTATCCCCCTATATGATCTACATCAGTAATGAGAGTCCAGGTCCTCACGAAATGCCATGGGAACGGCAGCCCGTATACATGACACGATATTGACCACCAGGCACCACACTATTATCCGCTGCTTAGTACTTACTGGAGAATGCTCTGGAATGTGCTGTTTATGATAATTATTGTGAAATATGTTGTTAGGTTATGCGGTAGGAAAGAAGCAGTAGGAATATGGTTATTTATTCATGGAATATTATGTACTCGTAAGGTCCTACATAATTTATTAATACGAAGCGTTAGACGAGACGCGATTCGACGATGCATTTCTAAGATTGTAAATTGAACTTTATTCAATATACAAGAAGATACACGTTTCATTACAAGACTTCTAATTTCGAGCTGTACCGAGCTGCGTAGCTTGGACCCGCTTTTGTAGTGAACCGAGTATCTACTTGTGTGGTGAATAAACTTAAATTTTGAATCGCTCTCATAAAAATACAGCGCCGCGTTGCGTCGCGTCTCGATTTGGTGTGAGTTGACCCTAACTCTAAATTTTTTTTTTTTTTATAGGTATAAAACTACTAGAAATGGCCTATTTTTCAATTTCCGAGTACGAATTCCGCACTAATTTAGCTTGTCAGATTTTCGCACGCACATTACGTGCAATGGTAATACTCAGAAAATTTTTGTTTTCACAAAATCGTGACATCGGCTGAAAAAAATCGTGACAATTAAAAAGCTCGCACTGGCAGCTGTCGCATTTAAAATGGTTCTGATGTGGTGTTTAAGTCCCATGTTGTAACCGAACAAGTAGATGTCAGGTGCCTGGGACGGGCTGGTCACGATTCTTTGACCGATGTCTGCTTGAAATACCCCATTCCACTGGAACCGCCAAGCGAAATGACACTCTAATAACCTTGAGGTTAGGTTCATTTTACGATGACAAGGGTGTGCAAACTTTGATACCCATGCGACTGAAAAGGCGACTGTATTACACGGTCTTAAGGTTGGTTTTGCTTTTAGTGTTTATTTGATCGAAAGACAACGCGTTAGTTAATGCTCTGCCTATGATCGTAATAAGTAGATGGTGTGTTGAAAAATTATCGGTGCGATCGGAGGCGCAATGGATGCGGCACTTTTTTGCCTATTTATATTGAGTATGATACCACAGATGTAGATACACAAGATGTGCCATTCGATATTTTATGGTTATATCATACGAATACAAGTACCTGGGTAACCGAGCTTAGCTCGGAGTTCTGATAAATTCAGAAAGTATTACAAAAATATTTATCTGACCGGCATTTATATGACCGGAATTTGAACCGAGATTTGGAACAAAACAATAATTACACATACGCATACCAAGCTGCCAATCGGACTGAGATAATAGAGTCGAAATTATTGATAGATTTTTGCACGACGAAAGAGAAAACATTATTTTATAGCTTATAAATGCGCAGTTTCCCAGGGATAAGACCTAGATTGATCGATTTTTCTATCCCAAAACTCTCTGTATACTAAATTTCATGGTAAAACCTGCAGCCGTTTTCGAAAAACCGATTATATATCTATATACAAGATTGTCTCGTTTAAAGTATAAAATACTTTTTTTAGCTTTTGCCCATGGTTCCGCCCGCGTCAATACAGTGTCCCATGGGAACACTGTACTTTTACGGGATAAAATGTTTCAATCCAGAGCCTAAACTACCAAGTACCATATGATACCAAATTTCATTAAAATCCGTTGAGTAGTTTTTGCGTGAAAGAGTTACAAACATACATCAATCCATCTATCCATCCTCACAATTCACATTTATGATAGTAGTAGGATTAGAAATTATGTTACTACAATAATAATTATTAATACTAATTCTAATTAAGTATTTAACAGCTTATAATTATGAACGAACAACCAACAGCAAAGAATATATTATATTAATAATGTCTCAATTGTGCCAAATGTTCAGAATTCGAAAGGCTGCCTGTAATTTTGGCAAAGCAAAACATCTACATATGTGAATAAGAAAATAGACAAATCTCTACTTATTTTGGAAAATAACTCAAGATAATTAACTTATCCTGAGTTAATTGAGATAAAAGTAATTAACTAATTTACATAATCATTATTTTGGCAAATACATAATATATTTTCTATAATAATATAAATAAAAAAGTGGCTTGCAGAATCAGCCTCCGTCATCGCCACATCACAGTATTGAATGAAAAGACAAGAGCCAACTTACCTAAATATTGGAAGATTTATTTGTACTTATATACTAATATTATAAAGATTTGTTTGTTTGTGTGTTTATTTGTATTGAACAGGCTCCGAAACTGATGAAATTTGGCACAGAAATAGAGTAGACCACGGGGTGGGACTTAGGCTACTTTTTATCGCGGCAAAATGTACGGTTCCCGCGAGAATAACATCTGGGCGTATTTAGTCGCGGGCAACATCTAGATTCTAGTCTAATACAAAGGACAAAACTTACTAAACAAGTTTACAATTATGAAATTAAAATATGTATTTTTCTCACTTTATTTTGAAAGTCGTTTCCAGCGTCTCTACATACTTGTTGTAAACAAGTCGGAGTGACCCGCCCGCTGCGCTGTAATAACCGTACGAGCGCTCATCATAATGTCATCAGTCTAACCCACCATAGCGACCCACCCCGGCTATAGACTATACGTATAAAATATCCTATATTATGTGGTCAATTATATGTTGTATAGGTGATCTGACGTCTACATCATGTAGAGTAGGGGTAACCCTGCATGAGCCCGCCATTTTTGTTATTGTGTTCATTTTTAGGGTTCCGTAATACACAAGGAACCCTTATAGTTTCGTTCTGTCCATCCGTCTGTCTGTCTGTCTGTCCGCGCTTCTAGCTTCTTTAATTATGAATATAAATGGATGAAATTTGGTGTAGCTATAGATTGTGTACAGATCTCGGTTTTGGCATCTTAAAATAATAATAATTTTACATTTTAGGGGTAGCTCTCCATACTTGTGAAGTGGGGATGAAAAATATTTTTTCATTCTACCCTATCGTAGGGGGTATCGTTGAAGAGGTATTTTAAAATAAAGGTAAAGTTATAAACGTGACTTTTTTACAAAGTCGGCAATTTTCGAGTAATCGGCTGCATTTTCAGTTTTAATATAAAATTTAAAATTTAAATAGTGGATAAGCAATACAATGTTTTGTCCTTATCTGATACGTGGGAAAAGTCGCTTGACAGACAAGGATGAAACATTGCATTGCTTATCCATTGTGTAAATATTTTTATTAGTAAGGGGGTATTACTATAAAAAAATAGATATTTATTTATTTATTTACACTTAATGCAAAAAAACAGGTACATAGGCGCACTTAATGCCATATGTCATTCTCTACCAGTCAACCTTTAGGCGTACAAAAGCTGGAAAAATGTATGGCACAATAATTCGGTTTCGTCGATAGCGTGACTACAGTTGCAGCAAAATACAATTAATATATAAAATAATGACCTAAACTAAACAAGAGCATGTCACGACATGTCTAAGGAGAGTTCCGTTACTATCAACGCGCAATAGGTATTCTTTGAATTACCTACTTTAAAAGCTATTGTCATAAAGTTATTACAGAAGCTAGGAGAGCAGACAGATAGACAGACAGACAGACGGACGGGCAGAGCGAAATTATAAGGGTTCCTTAAGTATTACGGAACCCTAAAACACGACTGAATCTCGCGGCAATTTTCCGTGTATGTGTTCGAATCCATTCAGGCCGAAACTTAGATTAAAACACATAGAAACCTTGCATGAAAAGTGAAGTGAAGATGTAATTTCATATTTAAGTATGAAATGTTATGTCCGAACAATTTGACTTGTAATTAAGGCAAATATTTAAAACATTTTAAAATAAAATCATATTATATCGCCATCTTGTTGCCTATTGTGAATTGTGAAAGTTCTACTAGTAATAATAAATTTATTTCAAAACTTTCATGACTAACAATAGTTGCAACTGTTTTATGTTTTCTGATTTTTTTAACTATCAATTTAATTTTTCGCCAGTATTAAGATAATCCTTAATATATTCCATAATAGCAGTTTAATATAAATCATGTTCACAAATCGTGTTTAGATGGTTTAAAATGAAATATAAGTTATATTTTTACATCTCACGATATTAAGAAAAACAAATACAAGAATTCCAATTTTAAGAGCAACAATTGTCCCTTAAAACTGTACACACTCCACAAATTTAAAGATTTGTTTGTGTGCGTGTCAGTATGTAATGCTTATGCCTACATTTTTCTGTTGCTTGCTTCACTTTGTACAATGCGTTTTTTTGAAGACTATCTAGGCGTTATTAATCTAAGGGCTGAACTGACGTCAGGTTGGTCGGATGCGATTTTTTCCATGTATGTCCTCGAATCCGTTCAGGCCGAACTGACGTCAGTTCTAACTGAAACGATCGGCCTCTCGTCTGTGGGAGCCTTTAGACATGTCCTGACATGCTCTTCCTTAGGTTAGGTTATTTAAAGCAATACTTTTGCTTCTGGACATAGCACAAGATACCGATGGGTCCTAACTCCTATGGACATGGACCAATCGGGCCATATACTTTAAAACACAAACAATTGGGCCATATTGACTTTTTTATGGTAAACGTATCTTATTGATAAAATTAATCATCTAAGCTACTTCAAAATCATTTCTGCCAAAACATTATTCTATTAAATAACAAAGTTATATTATGTCACATGAATTTAATTTACGAAGGTCCAAAGTCCACACAGAAATCTATCATTACAGGTAACCAGTAACGTAAAAAGGCCAATGTGCATTTAAAAACCAATATAGGTACCTAAGTGTACAATGAACACTAACACATAAATAAGGAGGATAGTTGTTTTAGCAAACAATCAAAATTTCGTAAACTTTAAACTTTGGAAGCCTCTGTAAAGTTGTCATTAATTTGCATTTTGGGCCCACAATATGTCGCGCGGCGCCAATATCTTGCACCAAAAGAACTATCCGTGCAAAATGGCCTTACGCCACAGATTAAAGAAAGAGGAACATATAAGCAGCTAAATAGTTAGCTTTCTACAAGCATACGGTGTGTCACGATTGTGTGGAAAAATTGTATGCCCTTGAAGGGGACGTCAAAATTTTTAAATTTATATCGAATCGGGTCATTCTATGAAAGCTGTATCTCTGTACGTAAGTACATATATTTTCTACTCTGTGCTTACGCGACGCGTTCTCACCGCTCGTGTTAGGCGGGGTTGAACAACAAGTGTCATACCAAACTCCTTGAAAGTGTTTTTAAGACGAATAGCATCGTGTCAGTATTACACAAATATGACTGATAGAGTTGACCCGCGATGATTGAAGCACAGTCAAAGACCAGAGTCGTGATAGTCATTTGTTTGATTCAAAACTTGCAATTGATGTATTACTACTTAACCTGTGCGCCTTTTCTTTGTTAATTAAATGTATAGAGAGTTAATACATTATGTATAATATAATCAATTTTATTACGTTTGTCCGTACGTCACAATATTAGGTAACTCAATTAAATTCTCTTTTATGAATTAATTGTTGTTGCATCATCGGCTTAATCACGTGTCATCTCGCGTTTAAATGAAAAGTTTAAATGAATGTCTTATTTTAAAGTTTCAACTTTAATAGGGTTCTTTCGCCTCTTATACACGAAGTTTTTTGTTATTATGTTGCCTATTAAATGTGAATGACACATAGGAAAGATAGAATTGACTAACGTCAATTGAAAAGAAAAAACTAAAATTTTCTCAAATTTTAGTTTTTTTTTAATTGACGTCAGAAACACTCACAGAATAGTACATAAACTTAAACTGCTAAATATCATATTCCTCCGTTACCACGATCCTTGTAAAACTATACTGAAAGTTAATAGAATGAGGCGTTACTTTGCAGAAATCCATAGCATACAAATTAATTAAATTATTTCGAAAGTTTTTGAATCACGTCTCAATAATATTACAGGTATAATATGATATTATAATATACTGGAGGTCGCCCTGTGGATAAAATTCACCATTAATAATTAATTTTTTTTTAGTTTGTACTTTAGAAGGCTGTTTTTGCCTCTTAGATAAAAAAAAAACTGTAAATGTTGTGACAGATTTACATACGTCAACGTGTATTTATCGACCATATTTAATACTCCTCCGGTTGCACAATTCTCTTAATACTATACTGGAAATATTTGCTTCACGTATTAATATAATAATTATGAATATAACAGGTTTATCTCCTATCAAAAGTCGATGTGCCTTCTTGTGGCCCGAAACTGTATTGTGGAATAATTCAGTATTTTGATGATAAGTGAAAATGCAACAAATCGTATGTGTGTATGTATGATACGTGTATGAAATTGTGTTTATGATTGTAAATGACATGAATACCCATGCAATACTACCAGCCAGCTATCCTCGTGATTCAAACTCTCGCCTATTATCTTAACCATGCCTACAAAGGGGGTTTATTGCCTTTACATTTTCACACTATTCTAGACTCTATAGTAACGGGTTAGGTAAGATTTTGGCGTGATAAGATTTTTTTGGTACGTTTATTTCTAATAGTGGCTTTCACACCGAAAACGGTTAACTTATTCATCTTAAAATAAAAAGGTAACAACTGGAATATTGTTAAATGAAAACAATTCATAATTATAGAATGAAAGAGGTTTAATTTCGTTTTCTCAATTTATTAATAAAAAATAATTCATTGTAGTGTGTGATATTTTATTTATAATCATTTTCTTCTCAGATTAGTATCATCTGCCTATGTTCATTTTATTCAAAGGATTATAATAGCATTAACTCAGCAATATAATAAGTCCCTACTACTATTATAAATTTGAAAGTGCCTGAGGATGGATGTATGGATGGATGTATGTTTGTCACGCAAAAACTACTGAACAGATTTTCATGAAATGTGCTATGGTAATAGTTTAGGTTCTGGATTAACTCAATAAATAGTTTTTATCTCGAAAAAGTGCAGTGTTCCCGTTGGATGTTGTATCTACGCGGGCGAAGCCGCGTGCAATAACTAGCCTGATATAAGTATCTAAGCAAACGCGATAAAAAGAAACATTATTTTTACCCGACTACTGCGAAGCCATAGGTAAGGTGATGATTTTGGCAGTCTACGTATGTATGTTTGTTACACCGTAGCGCCTAAAATACTTGCCCAATTTAAAAAAATGAGATGTCAATAGATTCGTAATAATAGCTCGGGTAACATAGGTTATATAATGTATGTAGTCGGGTTATAGTTTTTTATAAAAATTGTAGTTACTCACGAAAATCGTCGCAGGCGCAGTCCGTATGAAGCTCCAGGCCACAACGCGGAGAGTCACGTAGTTCACGCTAGCTCCGCGGACATTTCTTTAATAACCTGTGATTGGTGCCGACAAGCCCAACAGTAAATAGCTTTAACTACAATTTGTTTTTACGAATCATCGTAATCATGCCTAATATCAATTTCGTATGTGACTAGTAAAGGAATGGCAAGGATCTTTTAACTTTAACAGTCTAGTCACCTTGGAGTTCGATCCACAAAGTAGACAATATATATATATATATATATATATATATATATATATATATATATATATATATATATATATATATATATATATATACTTACGTACAGAGAAACAGCTTTCATAGAACGATACAAATGAAAATTTTGACGTCCCCTTCAACGGCCCACAATTTTTCCACACAGTCATCACACACCGTATGCGTGTAGTAGTGCAATCGAATAGAATGCAAACTATGTAGCTGTTTATCTGTTCCTTTTTCTTTAGTCTGTGGTTCAACCACTAAACTAGTGGGGGTTAGCAGACCTAGAGTTCAGTCTTTTTTAGCGTTTTCGGCATCTAAAACCCCCGGGACAGGGTGAGGATCCGAATATAATTGACAATCTAGCACTAATTAGACATTGACATTAACATTTTCCGTACTCATTCAGCTGCCCTGCTCAGGGTCAGTTTTAGATTTCGAGTAGCGCGGCGCCGCTCTTGCAATGAAATGTTAATCTTGTGAATAAAGTTCGATTTGAATCGCTCTCTTAAAAGTGCAGCGCCGCATCGCGGGCGAGCTGACCGTGTAATTTGAAACATATTGTAACATGCAGCAATTATGCACATATACATTTCTGTTGTATGTGTTAGCTGATATGTAAGATTGTTGCCAGGTGGCCCCTGGTTAGTCTTAAGAGTTAGTTCAGTATGGACAGTATACAATTAATATTATTAGTATCCGTAAGGGTATGTTGCCCGGCATATTATTGTATTTATAACCCTTACAATCCGCAATATCTTTAAAAATTTTGATTTTAAGAATACTATTCCTTTCGTAAGCTGTTTTATTTTTCAGAGCACTATTCATTTATGTACTTATTTATGTGATAAAAAATAATAATACAGGAAAATATCGTATTTAAAAACTATACGATATGGACCTAAGTGATGACCGGGCCACCGACAGCAGCAAATAGCAACAATGTAGCTTTAATAAGCCATTCCGAGTCGTTGATTGTAATTGCTGTGAAGGAACATGTATTTGTACAGCTCGCGCTTGGCCACACAACGTCTCAGAATAGTGAAACTGTGTCTCAGCACGATATATTCAAATCTCTTGTCATTCGCTATCAGGTGACGTCTGATATCTTCATGACGACACCGACGAAAACAAAATGGCGTAACTGCGTTTACGTCAGCTATCAAACATATTTGTTATTTGTACGAAAATACGGCGCATTTTCAATTGAATCCGATTCCACCGGAGATACAAAGGAATTCGTCAAGTGACTATCCGTCATATGTTTTATAAAATATTGTAGGTCACACAAAGTTTGATTTTGCGGTCGTGTTCAACTCTATGTCGATCGGTTAGAGGTTATTTTCTCTTGGCAATGAGTTTGACCCTTGCACGTCGGAAGGTCTGAAAGGCGCTTCTCAGAGCTGACGGCGTCAAAATGTTTCAAGTCGGTCAAGTGTGGTGACTTCTTGTTAGCAAGTGTGTGTTCGGACAGACATACAAGATAATCATTTTCTTATTGTATAACATAATACGCTTAGATAAGTGTGTCTTAATGATTATTGTGGCTTATGTACAATTAATATGACAAATATGCCAAATGACATTGGGAACTTTATGCCCCGCATAACGATAAGTAGCGGTCACAAACAAAACCTATCAGAAACGATAGATATCATTACCAATTTTATTGCATTGCATTTTTTAATGTAATATGTGGGAATGCTGAAAAATTCTGAAAAAAAAAGGTTTCAAATAAGGTGTGTTTCATTGTTGTCCGCCGTAGGGATTTCCATAGTAAAGTTCCCAGTGTCATTTGTCGGTAAAAATGGTTTTGGAACATGACGTGTTAAATTTAATAAAGAGAAATCTTAAGTTCTTTATATATGCAACAATTGCCGTCAGTGTTATTAATGCAAGCTTAGCACCAAATGTTTTAAACGACATTGTGATTTGTGATATTATAGAATATCGTTGGTTTTTACTTAAAGCTCCATGATTTTTATTCTGCTTTTCTAAAAAAAATATCATCGTAGACTCAAATTATTATTTATCTTTCCTACATGTAATTCCTGATAATTTCCGTACAATAAATCAAACAAACGACACTCGAGCACGTACGCTTTAACCAGCTAGTTACATAACATTTGACATACCTCTGGCACCAAATTGTAGGTTCGATGGCTAGCTATAATTTTTCTCACACGATCCGAGAGCAAATAACTGGGTGCCGATGATATGGCAATATCGTTACAGACACAATCATACACTGTGGAAATAAACCTTTTGTTTTTGTCGATATGAAATCTATCGATAGAATTTTTCGTACGTTTTACATCACTATTGTGTGATAACTGAGAATTATTTAATAAAATCAGGCATTACTTTGCGGAAATCCATAGATAGCCGTACAGTTTAATTATTATTATATATCTAGCAAATTTTTTTTTGCGGTATATTGCCAGCTATAACATTATTTTAATTGAAAAGTTATTTTTTAAATGAAAATCATGAATAGGTAGGTACTTCTGAATAATATTTCATTATTTTAAACGGATTGTTTATCGTCCTTATTCTTAGGTATTTTTAGGTTCAACAAGAACTGGGGAAGAAAAACCAGGGGTCTATGTGCTAACATGGAATAAACGCCAAGGATGTAGGAACTCATGATTTTCATGTTGACGAGCTTGATTGTTATTAAAGTCAAAGTTTGTCGAGTCATTTTTCCTCTTCGAGTATGTGATTATATCAATGGGAAAAGATTGTAATAAATATCATTGAGTGGGTTACTCAACTTCCAAACTTAAGTTCTAATCCGCAGTAACATTAATTTATTTATTTTATCTATTTATTTATTTAAAGTTAATTAAAACAGGTGACCCCAATTACATTAATTAACTAATAACAAGTTACATGTTCTTTTTTATTTTCTTAAGTCTATTTAGTCTATTTTTAACATTCCTTTACACTACATCCTTGCGTATTACTTTTCTGTTTATATTTCTTATTTATTTTAAGTTTTATTTGTATACATTCATATCATTTCTTTTGCTTTACATTACATTTCTCTTTTACCTTTACATTTCTCTTTTTTAATTTATATTATGTTTAGCTGTTACATTCATTTTCCTATTCCTATCATATTTTACATTTTTCTTTTATACTTATTACATTATTTCTATATATTATACTTATTTGTGGCATCTCATCTTTTCTATCTATAGATTTATATCTTTTAACATCTTCACATTTCCATGTTGATTTTATATTTGAGTATTTGTAACATTCCTTACACTACATCCTTGCGTATTAAATTTCTGTTTACATCTCTCTTTTTTAGTTTAGTATATTATGGTGGAGGCTAGATGCGTATCTGTACATTGGTTGTTTTTATTTATTAACTATTTTATCATATTTATAGTTGACTATTCTACATTAAGAACTTTATTTTATTTTCAGAAAATCGCGTTCAGCCCGGAACGCCCGCTTCGGAATTTTGCATAAAAATTATAAACTATGATTCCTTTGCAATGTGTTTTCCATAGCGTGTTGTATGAGATCAGTGCCAGCTTACAATTTTATATCTAGGACTAGTGTATGGTACCTTATGCGTTTGCTTACAGTGTCTAATTTAATGATACTTATGCTATATATGCTGATTTATGGATTTAACATAATCATATATATGCAAAGTCGGTGTAGTGCTGGGTTTCTTTTTTTTTGCCGCACGTCGCACAAGGCACACACGACTAGTCTGTCCCTGCTCTATTGGTATTTATTATAACTCAGTTTAATAACATATTAATTTATTCGTGGACTTTTGTTGCTGATCTGATCGGTGTCTTACATGTCCTCCGTTCCATACGCTACCGTTGCACGCGCCATGGCGTCCACTTTCGTCGGACCGGGCATTTCGCGCTGGTCTACTTCATGTAGCTCCTCCTTTTTACAGTTAATACAGCAAGCTTTTCCAGATTTCAATTCCTCACACTGAGACTGGTGGTGCGCCCGGAGCAATGGCTGCACTTTTCCTCGGCGGTGCTGCAGAATCGCTTCCCATGTCCCTATCCTAAACAGCGCGAGCACTGTATTAGGGGGGACTAGTCGGCGACCCGAACACGCTGCATATCTATATATAGATGACCCGCCTTGGTAAAGCACAGCCACATTTCCGGCGACACAGTCAACACCACGTGCTCAGTGCCTTCATATTTTCCACACTTTCAATATTTTACCCTAATCCTATCCTTCTCTCCGTCCGAGATTGGCTGTATGAGGTGCTTATTTTGAGTCTTAATTGCATCAATGACTTCTTCGTCTGTATTGGACTTAAGCACCCCATACAATACAACTTGTGAATCCTTATTTTCTATTTTTTGTACTTCAAGTTTGCCTCCGCTTTTTTCTATTTTCTCTTTAACCTTATCTCTATCATTCTTATTACTCAAGCCTATGATGACTTTCCTATCTTTCCCTTTTCTAATCCTATCTATTTTTATTCCTTCCTTCTTTGCCTCTATAATTTTTCCTACTTCCGTTACTATCTCTGATCCTGACATTATCCGTTACTATTAAAGAGTGGAGGGTCACGCGCTTCGGCTCCGGTGGCGTGGTTTGGGTTTCTCCACCACCACCGACCACACTCGCGTATGTCACGGGTTGAGGTCCCGCCAAGGCCTTGGCCCCCCACTCTTCAACTGTCTTGCTTAGGTTTTCTCTATTTTCTTTTCCTAATTTCTGATTTGTATGTCTAATTTCTTAAATTTTGTTACTTATTTCCCCTTTTAAACCCTTAGACTCCTTTATCATTACTTGGTTTATTCTATTTATTTCCTCAAATCCGACTCTTGTCTCCTGCCTAGCTTCCCTATTCAATTCCTTTACTCCAACCACCGCTTCAAAAGTCCTTTCATTGCTTTTCTTATTTTCCTCTATCACATCCTCACAGTTTAATCTAATACTATCAGATATTCTCGCGCTATATCATCCCCTGTCTCTTCTACATGTTCTGTGAGTTTATCCATCCTATTATTTATTAAATCTGTCATTTCATGTCATCTGTCATTATCTCCCTGCAATCACACTCCTTTCGCACTGTCCGATCCACATGCCTATCACATTGAGTTTTCGAGTCCCTAGTATTTATATTTTCCTTATCATTTCCTGTTTTTTGCCTACTTAGTAGTGCCAATTTCCCTATCTGCTTTGTTATTATTGTGAGGTTGTCTGCCAAACGAGCCTTTAGGTTACTCCTCATATTCCTAGTCTGGCTTAGCAGATTTAAACTCTCCCTAGCTGCGCGTGATATGTCGGCCATAAGGGCTTCCATAGAGTCCACGGAGCCTTGGGCTATTGCTACTGGGCTGCTTCTCCGGCCACTACCTCCACCGCCGCGTCCGCCAGTCCCTGTGCTCTCCATATTCAGTCGAGCTTTCGGGTTTCTGGGGTTACTATTGTGTGGGGTATGTACCGTAGTCATTTTATTTATTTTATATGTATTTTAGTTTTCAAACGTGTTTAGGAGAAAAGTCAGGTGTTAATTGTATATTGTATAGATTGCAAAATGTAAATATATAGTTTAGTTTGTAGATTATTTGGGGGAACGCGTCAGATGTAAATTAAATATTGTATAAATTATAATGTGTATATATTATATAAGTTTGTAAATTATTTGGGGGAACGCGTTTAGATTTTACTATTAGATCTACATGTCTCTGGATCTACAGGGAGATGTATCTAAGAGATTTTATCCCTGCATGTGGTTACATGCAGGGATAAAATCGGGCTATCTTTATAATCTATATTCTCTTTATAAATTAAAATAAAATTCATATACTCTTTTATATTTTTAAGGCCTTTTGTATTTTTTCAAGCAACAGTATTGATGAAGTCGTGTGAGGGCTCCAGACACAAGCATCAGTTTCCAAATTACTGCGTACCAGTGCGTTGTATAGTAATTCAATAACATTAGGTTTTTTAAAGTCCCCAACATTGCGTAGAACAAACCCTAAACGATTAAAGCTATCCTCAGCAATGGTGCAAATATGATCTTAAAATGTAAGTGCCTTATCAAAGTATACCCCTACGTCCTATATATTATGAACGCGGGTAATGGGATGGCCATCCATGGAATAATTAAATACAATTGGATGCAACTTCCGCCCATACGTCATGACGCTACACTTATTCATAATATTGAACAGCAGGTTGTTCTAAATACTCCAACGTTGTACCGCATCTAAATCTTTTTATAAAAGTATACAATGGTACAGCGATTTATAACCATAATAATCTTCAGGTCATCGGCGTATAGTAAGCACTTAGCATATATAATAGCGATCGCTGGCTAACACCAGAGCGTGTATTGTAAGTGGTACTCTTAAAACAGTCGTATCTCACAAATTGTTTCCGGTCAAAAAGGTAATCTGCAAAGAAGCGAACTGGAGACTGGAAAGACTGGGAGAAAATCCAATAGAGCTCAGCTTGATAAGGAGGACATCATTAGACTCTCAGGAGGACTCTGTCAAATGCCTTTGAAATTATATAGACGTGAATTAAAAGATTTGTACTGACAGAGCGACCAGGTCGGAAGTCGTCGCTGATCATCTGAAAGACGTACACGGATATGTTGAATTAAAATACTATGTAGTGCTAGCTCAAAGACCTTGGCAACGCAATACGTCGGCAGTTTTCAACAGATAGTCTGTTGCTCGTTTTATGAATTGGGATAACTCTTGACAGTTTCTATTGGTAGGGATATATTCCAGTCCTAAGTGATACGTGGAAAAGATGACACAACGGGACGGCAAAAACAGCTTTACACGCATTTAGAATATATGGAGGTACGCTGTCTGTGCCTATCGAGCTTTGAGTTTGTCAATAGCCCTTTCTATATTACTGGGAGTTAAGGAAGAAATAGCTATATATATATATATATATATATATATATATATATATATATATATATATATATATATATATATATATATATATATATATATATATATTTTTTTCCTCCCCCTAACATGATCAGGGCTTTTTGTTCATCTTTTTTATTCTTTTTCTTTTTTAGTTGTTTTTTCTATTTTTTATAATGGTCTTATTTCTACTTTACAATTTCCTTAATAACTTTATATTTACATTGATTTGTTCATTATTACAATAGTAATATTGTCGTATGGTACATTGTACTTGTCAAATTATTTTTCTAAAACAGTCAAATTTATATATAGAACAATTTTTTAAGCCAATAATTACGGTAAATATCCGTAATACAATAATTTAAAATCCTAAATAATACAATAACCTACAGTTAAAATTTTCAATTTAAAGTTAAAATGTCAATAAAATATAAATCAATGAATATAAAACATAGTGAAAATAATATAGATAAAGTAATAAAGTCAATAATAATAATTTCAATATAGTAAAATACAATTCAATTTATAAATGTCAAAGTAAATAACAGCACACACATTCAACTTAAGCCTATTATCACAGTATCCTTAATCTAGAGCCTATACTAAATCACACCAAAATATCACAGTTCTTTTTCATCACACAGTCTACAATCTTTTCACAAAAAGAGAGAAAAAATTCTCTCTTCTTTCCCCCCAGGATGGAAGACAGGCTCTCACCCGTAATCGATATGCCCAATTTTTGTTCAGTATCATATCTACTGCTAGCAAAAATCGGGCACTCGAGTAACAGGTGGGAACCGTCTCCTCAACTCCTGGCTGACATGAGCACGACGGGTCCTCCTTCAAGTTGAATCTGTTCAAGTAGAAGGCGAACCCACCGTGTCCAGTCAGTATCTGTGTGGTGTAGTGTGTGATGTCTATCTTGTTGACTACCTTGTATGCAGCAGCAGCGCTTGGGAAAAAGAGCTTCGTGGTTCCAGCCGTCCCTCCCACTTCGTATCTCCTGTCCCATTCCTCAACCGTATCCTCTCTTAAGATACGCTTGACGAATGAAACAGGACACAGATCGTAGTCAGGCTTCCTTTTCAATCGCAGCGCGGCCTCCTTGGCTAATTCGTCAACCCTCTCATTCCCTCTCAACCCTGCGTGTGCCTTAATCCAAAACAGGGAGACCTCCCGCCTCTGCGATGCAGCTTTTCGGAGGGCCCCCCTTGTTTGCACTGCCAGGGGATGAGGGGAACTAAGGGTGACTGCCTGGAGAGCCGATCTGGAATCGCTAAGGATACCGACCTTCGCCATTCCACTCTTGCAGGCTATACTTACTGCTCTCTGGAGCGCTAGAAGCTCGGCTTGGTAGACGGTACAATACGGCGGCAACGCAAGCTTGACGGCCTTCGTCTCGACCTCACCCTTCCATACGGAGAGTGCGGCTCCGACTCGACCCTCAATCTTGCTGCCGTCCGTATAGATCCTATGGACGTGGCTGTTAACCACGTCTGCATACGAGTCCTCGTCTACCAACCCGAACCTCAGCTCTGCCTGCTCTGCCGGATGTGGGTCCTCGATCGCTAGAGCCATTCGCTCCACCTCCCTGTCTTTCAACGCCGGGTGTGGTACCCCCTTCTTGATCTCATAGAGCCTTGAAGCTTCGAGTATCCTGAGATCAAGGGGGAGTATCCCAGCCAACAGCATTGCCGAGTTCAGGGAGACGGTCCGATATGCTCTGCAGATCTTCTGGGCAAAACCCCGCTGAACGGAGTTGAGCCTTTTCTGGACCCCATCTTTTCCACGGTGGGTGCCCACGCTGCCGATGCATACAAGATAGTCGGCTCTATCACGGCCATATATATGATCTTAACTATCTGGGGGTTAAGCCCCCAGCCTACTCTTGCAGCCTTCGCGAGCTGCCTTTTTACAGGCGTTGCCTACATGGGCGTTAAAGGTGAGGCCGCTGTCGATTGTAAGACCTAATACCTTGATATCGTCATGATATTTTAAGAATACACCCCCCATGGCGAGTCGAGGCACGTCATATTTCAACCTTCGGGTGGACAATAAAGCGCATGTTTTGTGGGGGGCAAATTTCAGCTTGTTCAGCTCCCCCCACTTACTATTTTTTTCCAGAACCACGTTTGCTATTCTCTCTATCTCGAGAGCAGTGTCTCCCTCGAACACTAATACTAAGTCGTCGGCGAAAGCCTGGCAAAAAACATTCATTTCATCTAGCATCCATAGCAGGGGGTCCAACAAGAGGTCCCACAGGATTTTTCCACCTATGGACCCCTGCACACACCCCTTGTTGGTCTCCCTGCTAACTTCCGTACCCGCATACCTTACATTAACTCCTCTTTCACTCAAGTAGTTGCTGATAACCCGCCTCAGGTTCCCCGAAATAGCTATATTGAAACCCTCAGCACCAACAGGCAAGCAATCTGGATCCAGTTTAGGTACCTCAGAGAGAAAGACGTTAGAAATTAATACCTACCTAATACTGAGTCCTCTTTATTAATAAAAATATACACACCCCTGTTACGCTAATCGATGGAGCTGTCTTTGTCTGATCCTTTGGAAAAGCCACTTGAGAAAAAAAACATGGAGTACCGTATCAGTGGTGTAAATATTTTTGTTAATGTTAACAGCCGGTGTCCGCAGCTAACTTTGCGTAGAAGTAACGGAAATGGAATCTTATTTTTTTTAACAGAACCCTAAGATAATAGTGGTCTAACTTACTCCTTATAACATCAGTTATCTGCCAGTGAAATTCCCGTGAAAATCGATCCAGCCGTTTCAAAGATTAGCCGGAACAAATAGACAGACAGACTGACAGACAGACGGACAGACGAAACTCTTAAAAATTAGTTTTTTTTTGTAAGTAAAGCTGGTAATTTAAAAATACAGACAGTTAAATTTTATTTATTTGTATTTCTAGTTTAATAAAAATTAGTAAGTAGTTGCCCAACTATTAATCGTGAATCTCACGCTTATTCATCGCGCAACTATTGGTAAAACAGCAATTGCTCAATTAGCAATTTTTCCCACTAGTATTGTACCGACTACCGACGGATTGTAGCAATTTCCGTGATTGTATCAGGTCCAGGATATCGTGATACCTATTACCTATATACTGATGCCTCGATAATGGAGTTCTGCGGTTATTGTCAACAAAAGCCGATCCCATATAGATCCCATTATTGGATACGGTAGCAATTTCAATGTAATGATTTACAAGGATTCGTGAGTAACAAAGGATTGAAAAAAAATTGCTCTTTGAAATACTTTATCTTTATTTTTACTATTCATTCGTAAATATTACTCTATTTTAACAAATATTATAGTCGCTTTCAATAAGTTATTCTCTGAGAGTCTTCGAAATACAGTATGCACCTACTGCGTATTATAAGTTCCCACTTCCCAGTACATGCATGCAAACAAAATGGACTAATAAAAATGTTGTGTGGCTTGGCTGTTTCAATAGTACATGAGCAGTGGTTTTAAACGGTCGAGCAGGTCGTACACTACATCAGGAGCAGAACCAACTTCGCCTTGAGCCTTCGTCGAGCGTTTGGAATCTCGCCATAAAGTGAATTTTAGTTCCTTTGTGGTAAGAGTTCCAACCCATCATTTACCGACCTTCGAGAAGGAGTAGTTCTGGCCGATTGGAGTCGTCTACAGAAGATTTAGAGGACGACTCCCGAACACTTCGCGCCCCACGTCGCAGACAATACGTGTTTATTGTTAGTTTATTAAATATAGCAATATGTGTGTTAGTTTTTAAGGTATTTATAATATGGGCCTATGCAGCCTGAAAAAAACGGAATTTAATTTTAATTTAATTTAAAGACAATTAAATAGGACTTCAACCATGCCTGCAGTCGATGCGGTCACATTCTTTGTGTTTAAATATTTTGACGTCCTTGTGCAAAGAAACATGTTTTGAAACTGGTCAAGCATCCACTTTGTCGATATTGTACAATCATAGTGCAAATACGCTCCGAAATTACTGATCATTTTGATGGACGCCAAAACATTATTAGCATAAATGTAGAGTCGCGACTTACTAACCTTTGTCTCCGCCGTTTTCAATTACTACTGTTGTTAGCAGGAAGATAGCTCATACCTGGACCTAGTTCTAGGCTACAAATTGTGTAGGCGACTGGGCGGTCACTACATGACCTCTCATTAGCTTTGTGAGAGCTCGTCCATCAACGACATACAGACCAGTAGAAATTTTAAAATGTTGACGAAAATATAGGAACAAAAACCATCCTATCGTAATGCCTAACATATAGTCAGTGAAGATGAAATTATTAATTTATTCATCCTTACTAGATGTTGCCCGGGATTCGTGCTCGCAAAAGCCGCGGGAACCGTACATTTTATTACTTTGCCGATATTGTACCTACTTGAATCAGTGGCGGTGTCGCCGTACATTGTATACAGCAGTACAATAGCCAGTGCCTCATCAGCGCGGCCAGGAACCAATGGAAAACGTGAGTACACTCGCGCGCACAACGTATTACGATTTTATATATAAACCAGCTGGTGCCCGCAACTTCGTTCGCATATAGAACTAACGGAAACGGAACCCTATTTTTTACGGAACCCTAAAATAAAGTAGCCTATGTTACACCTTATAACATCAGATATTTGCCAGTGAAAGTCTCGTTAAAATCGGTCGAGCCGTTTCAGAGATTAGCCGGAACATACATGCAGACAAACAGACAGACGGACAGACAAAAACTTCATTTTTATTTTTATTGTATGTACCGAATATACTTTCATATACTTTTAGTGAGAAGCTGTCAATGTAAAATTACAAACAGACACTTCAATATTATTTATTTGTAGAGGAGACCAGTAAAACCATTTTGCTAATGGCGCTTTGCTTTTGTAGTTTTTCTACAGAAATGGCAGACGATGTTTAAAAGTTATCGTTACACTTTGTTATGTTTTCCTTGTAAAATAACATGAATTTAAATCACAATAGGTAAGTATTAGGAATAAGCATCGCATTATACATAATATTATGTAGTTAAGAGAAACCAGCGCTATCAAAAATATATTCCTAAATCGGTTTTCTCCAAACACAACGACTAGCGACTGTACCATTACGATCGATGCAACATAATGACGTACGTGCGACGTCGCGTCGACGGCGACGTGATCAAACACGGTGGCTTTCGAGCACGACTGTAGCATACGTGTTGGGCTACGTGAGCAAATCTCCCGACATTACGCTACTGTACGGCCATTACGTGTAATGGCGAAAATCCAATTTAATTAGCAATTTTGATCATTACCACATATTGCCTTGACATTACCTTTAGATTTACTGGCTCGTATGTGCTGTCGGTTGTAAAGATGATACGCGGTAGAGAGCACAGAGTAAATAAGTTTACCTACAGAGAAACAGCTTTCATAGAAGATTCAAAATCGATCGATTTTTGACAGGGTTGACACAGAAGATTAGTGTCAAATAAATTGTTTGTCGACTCGCCTACTGCGTGATTGGTAGACTGCGAGGCTAAAACACATTGTTTAAAAGCGGGTGAAGTATTTTCAGATACGCAGGTTTCATGACCATGTTTTCTTTCACCGTTCTAAGCGTCAGTATAAGGTTACTTAGAAAGTCTTATTGGTACCCATCACTACCTGTGTGACTCAAGGGGTCTATTCACTAGGTCATAGAATTTCTTATACGCATGAAGTAGGTACAATACATAACCATATTCTCAACTGAAACACGAAATTTAAAACATTTTGACGACCCATCGACGGTCCACTGGCTTTACCGGATTTTTCCACTCTTGCCGCATAACGATAGGAGGCTAGACGTGGACACTCATACATTCACCGTCTGCTTGTAGTAGTGCAATCAAATCGCGAGCTTACTATATCTGTCCCTCTTTAATCTGTGGTAGAGAGTGATAGAGACACTTTGTCACCATCTGTCTAAAAATGATATGAGGTAATACAGATACTATTACTATGCGAAATTGTACATAGCGTTACACACACATTTATAATATCTTCCCCGTTTTATTTTTTTAATTATAATATTTGGTATTAGTCATGATTTTAAATGACATCGATGCTTGTGACGTCTGTCAAATGTTTTAGACACTTGACAGACTTCATGTCATTCATGTCAGTCAAGAAACTAAGGTGATTTCATGATAACGGCCATCACTTCTGAACGAGCCACCTTCAAGGCAAGACAGGTTAGTAAGACTTGTTGATTATTGTAAACAATCCAGTTTAGGTTTAGTAACTTGGTGATGATATTGAATTCGAATTATGTATTAGTTGAATTATTTTATATGTAAAAAGTTGGTGATTGAATGTTCTTAATTGGCTATGTATATTAAAATCATAAATATCAAATAAATCGCATAAAGTGATACGTGATCTTTTGATTTTACTCCCTTCTGAGTCTTTCTTAACAATAGGTACCAACTACGCACGTCATACGCGACATATTATAACATACAAGCTTTCCGCCCGCGTAAATATAGTATGCCACGGGAGTACTGTACTTTTTCGTGATAAAAAGTACCATACCACATTTCATCGAAATCCGTTCGGTAGCTTTTGCGTGAAAGAGTAACAAACATCCATCCATTCATCTATTCATCCTCACAAACATTAACATTTATTATAGTCGCAGCATTGTTATAAAATTTATACCTACACCAAAATATGACTGTATTCGTAACATTGTAAGTAGTCATTAGCTTAAAATCTGTATTTTGATGATTTCCAGGTTAATTAATCTGTATAATTATATAATTGTATAAACTGGTCTGAAAGTAATCGAGTATGATTCTCCCTATTTGAATACTACTTACCCACCTCGGTACAAACTAACCAGTAACCGCCCATGTGGAATAACGCGATAACATCACAATCAACATCACTTGTCCCGAGGAATGTAATTAGTACTTTGTCATATAAAGGGTATGATCGTTCAGGCGGGAAATGCCGAATATTGTGCCACCGGCTCTGCCAGAGGCGGGACAGCTGAGGCGCGTACATACTGTGCTACGGTAGAGAACTTAATATTGTTCACGGACTAAGTCTGAGAGCATACGACCTCGAACTTTTTCCCCCCGCGAATCGCCCCCTCTTTTGAAACATAGGAATTTGATGCTTATCTATTGAATTATAAAGTATAAAATACATCCATATAAAAAACAGCCACTTGCTCAGCGCTCCAGTAGCAACAGTGCCGTGCACATTCGCGCACGAGTCGCGATCTGCGCCCAAGCAGGGCTTATGTCGCCTCCACACCCCCCTCTCCGCGATAAAGACTGAACCATATGATACACAACGGTCATAATTCAGTGGGTACCCTTCTGTTTCTCTGACTCTGCGCGTTCGCGACGCGATTTCGTCTCTACGCTCTCTGAGCGCTTATGAGGGCGTGTCATCTGAACGTAAATAAGGTTTGTTAGTAGTTACGAGTAGTGAGGCTACTATTGTAAGTCAGAAGGTTGTTAAATCCATTAAGGCTCAAGCGATGTTAGTAACGGTAAAGAATACATTGTGGGAGGGAGGAGTCGGTATAGTCGAGTACGATAGATATTTGTTGATTTTTGCAAAGTTTCGGTAAATTTTGTCAACTCGTCGCGGCAGGTTATTCAAGATTCATTGGGGCTCTTCAGAACAGTAAAATTATAAATGGAATAAGCAATAGAGTTAAAAATCGAACACATGAGTGGCGAGTCAAATGTCAATGTCATAATATAATATATGACAGCTCGACACTTCGATTTTCAACTCTAATGTATTATCGCGGACTTTTATTTTCAGTGCTCTGAATTTTCCCGGGCCCGCCGGATTCCGGATCATATTAGTCACAGCATTAGCTGACAAGTGACACGGCCGCCATACATTTTCAAGCAATAAATGAATCACGAATGATGAATTTAAAAAAAAAAGTTGCATCGTTTCTGACGCGTAGCCTAACTTACATTCCCATCGCTTATCGTACCCTAGTATGTACGGTCCTCTCTGACTCTGCATATTGAGGAAGCGTGTGCAATTGTATTAGGGGGTCATCACACATGACTGGCTCCGGAATTGGCGGCCTGTCGCGTGCCGACTGCCGACGCAAATGAGACGTTACTGTTATTGTTTGTTTAAGCCGTTTATAGATGACAATTTTAATGCTAAGCGGCTGTTTAAAATGCGGTCTGTTTAGGGTTAGTTCGTAGCTAAGTAACGTCGACCAGAATAATGTCAATTCTTACATAAAAATATAACCTACCATGAAATATACAACGATTATGAAATATGCTACAATATAGCATAATACTGTTTTATATATTTACTTCCCTTTTATATTTTGTTGTATACGCGACACGCGTTGTTCTTGTATTTTACTCGCATTTTTCCAGCATTTCTCACCGGCTTAAAACCTTCCCTAAACTTCCACAATTATTTCAAGATCAAAATTATCCAAATCGGTCCAGCCGTTCTCGAGTTTTAGCGAGTTCTCTGGTTTTGCAATTCTTTTATATAAGAAAAAATATTATAATTACACTGATGTACAAAGTAACGCCGTTGTATGATTTGTACGAAGTAATTTCCATGTTTAGCATCTTTTAGCACCCACGCTTCCAAATTAGGTTTTTTTATTTCAGCCACTGGCTGATTGAATTTGATGATGATGATGATAAACGCATTATACAGGCAATTTCTCCAGGTATTTGTCCACGCACGTATTGTCATTACCGGCAAATTGCGCCGCGGCTGTTTGCGGAATGTGACTGCAAGCTCCTGCGTCTTATGGGAACCTGGTATTTGTGGCCTGACATTTACATATTTGTGCGTCATTTTTACCCGACTACGGCGAAGCCAAAAGGAAGGGTAATGATTTTGGCAGTCTATGTATGTTTGTTCCACCCTAGCGCCTAAACTACTGAAGCGATTTTAATAAATGAGGTGTCAATAGATTTGTATTATAGTCCGGGTAATACGTAAATTACGTAATCTGGTTATAGATTTTTAAAAATTGTAGTTATTTTAGTTTGGTTTCTTCAAAATTGGTGAACATTTTTAGGTTATATTTAAATATTTAGGAAATACGTCTTATGAATAATTTAACCTGCCTTTTGGTATATTGACTTATAATATTATATATTGGTATATTGCTAGAAAAACTCGCCGCGAGGTGTCGCACAAGATCGGTCTCAAGTGTCGCTTTTTGATATGTATTCGACGCTAGCATAATTCGCCACAAAACAAAGATCATTAATTACCATTAGGATAATCTAATTATTAATTTATTTGTTGTCACGTTGTCAGCAGGTAAGCTTGAGCCAACTAGTATGGAAACCTGCACAGTTTTGCAAAATACACGCTCCGGTTTGCACAGATATACCTGTGCAGGTAAATCTGTTAGGTATACCTTTACCAGTATGACTAGCATTAGGTGAAACACCCTGACGTGTTTATTTGTGCGTCAGTCAGGGTGCTTCGAAAAATTTAAAATTAAACGCGACAGCCAGAAAGCAACCAGTTAATATTAATTGACAAATATTAAATGCACCTAAATGTTATTTCACGTATCAGGCACGAGAGGTCGTGGCGAATTTTACACATTACACATTTAATAAAATTATTTTTAAAGTTGGTGTGATACTTTCTAGGGTATTGTGGCGGATGACTGTGGCTGGACTAGTTGGTTTTGTCGATTTGAGATTTTTTCGTAAATTTCGGTTTGAAGTGAAATGTTAAATTTATCATTCAAAGTATCTACGTACACGTATTAAGGCTACTATAGTGTAAACCAAAAATCGAAAAAAGACTGACTTGAGCAGTCTCATATATAAAGTTGTAAAAATACCCAAACCAGATGATTGTCTCAACGAAAAGCCCCTAAATAGGCAAACAAATGAACATCCATTGCTTATAAGAAAAAAAGTGAGCAAAAACAATCAAGAAATCGTCGATCGGTGGAAGTAAAACAATGAAGCAATTATGTCCTCTGGCTCCGTAATCCGGGTACCCAGTCTCCCCCGAGTAGTAATAAAAAGCGCAATCCCGAGGGAACGGGAAGATTTGGCGAGGGGACGCGTGATACTTTGTTCTTTTAAACAGTTTTTTTGTTCTTTTAATGCGATAAAAGTAGGTTTTACATTGTTTTTTTGTTAAAATATTTCAGTTTTTGGTCTGACCACTTGAACTTGTTGCTTGAATGTATACGGTACGTACATACTACATACCTACTATCATATACGTATATAATATTGTATAGACGAGGTATGTTTAGGTAAAAAGTGTCTCCAGTTACACGGCCCCACTTTTGAGATTATTGGGGCCATTTGACATTTGAAGTATGGTGAAAACTAAGATGGAGAGAAGGAGAACTAACAACTTTTTCTTGTATGAAGATTTGTTCTGTTAAATGTACGTTATAATCTATCTTGATATTTGAAATCTTTGCCTTCTATTAAATACAATATACATACTTTGTATTATAATCGACACAAATTTACGACGAACATACTAAGTTATTTGAAACTTGATAGGGAAATGACATTTAGAGCCTTTTTCACAATCTACTGATAAGTGTCACATAGCTTATTTGCATGTTTTATCTCTGTCGCTTGATGTAAAGTAAACAGCGACAAACATTCCGAATATCCTATATAATAAATACTCACTACCGCGTGTGTTCCCATACACATTTTACTATATACTGGAATTTAATTAAAATAATAATATTACTTGACAGTTGATACCTACTTAACTATCTACTACAAAAATATATTCTGCCGAAACCCACAAGATACTTAGTTCATCATCAAGATCTATTGTAAAAAAATATTTATCAAAAGTAGCTCTCTTATTCTCTAAGCTCATTCATGCTTCGAAATTCCCGAAAAAAAAATAAGACGTTTATGGCAATTTCGTCAAACGTTTTCCCGCCTTTTTATCCCATAAACAAGCGATGACTTGTACAACGGGGGAACCTCCCGAGATATCAATTTGAGGAAATTACGAGCTAATCTGTCACATCTACAGACCGTTCAGAGTTATTTTACCTTTGACAGGACCTTTATGACAACGACATAAGGATCATTTCCCACGGAAACTCCGACGTAAGATACCGGCGCCCGATCTCCCCTATTGCGTTTTTCCTTTTTTAATATTTTATCTGTAACAAGGGGCAATATGTCAACTGTCATTTTGCAGGTTAATTTGTTTTTTATTTACGGAAATGTTTACGGAAATTAGCTACGTGATACGTCGTCTTACTTGGGTACTTGAATAAAACTTAACGATTTGATTTTTTAGGGTCCCGTGCTTCAAAAGGAAAAACGGAACCATTATAAGATCACTTTGTTGTCCGTCCGTCTATTTGTCAATACTTTTCTTTCGGGTACGCGTGGAAGTATTCAAATAAAATTGAAACCGTATACTCAGGTCTACAGTCCTTTGAAGCTTTGAAAAATTTGACTTCTTACTTAACGTAAAAAAAAGATACAGCTGTTTTTGCCACAAAAACGCATATTTCGACACTCTCAAGGGAATAAAAATTCATAGGGTACTTTCCGTTGATCTAGAACTTTTAGCAAACTAACATTATTATATTTTACTACAAGTAGGTAATACTACAAGACAATACTAAAAACTACAAAGTATCTATCAAACGCACGGTAGTGTGTGTTAATAATCTGAGGTAGTGTGTGTGGTTATTATTTATATTAACTTTATGTATTTCTAAGCATTATTAAAATAATATTAGCTTTCTGCACATCTTCCTCCACACTTTAACCGTGCCAAATATCATACTCCTCCGTTCGCACATTTCTCGTAAAACTGTACTTAAATGGTAGCTCCACGTATACTAAAAGTCCACGTAAACAACTAAAGGATGAAGTCAAAATCAATTTTTTTAATTCAAAATAGGTATTTTTATACACTTTCTGAACGTCGGTCTACATGATGCCTAGTGCCTCCCACCGGTTCGGAAACTAGCCCGGCGAGAAGAACCGGCGTAAGAAACTCGCTGACGTAAGAATGTTGAATGGTTATGTAGATGTGACCATAACGACGATGACTATGATAATGCTGATGATTTTTACAAGCGACGTAACCTCTTAATATCAATTAAGATGTTAAGCGGTGATAAGGCGACCTCGCCGGTTGTGCAACCACAGGATCCGCCGACCTCTTTGACAACCAGAGCGGACAAGACAACCAGAGGTCTTCGCACGTGTCGAAATCATCATCAATCTGCTTACTATTCCAGAAATAAGTCCGTGGAAAACTTATATTGTAAAAAAACTATTATGAAAGTTTTTGACGTGATAACGTATTATAAATCGATGAAAGCCGGCTGCACGCAAGAAAATTGTCACGTTCCGTCAGATTGTCACGTTCCGCCTGAGCCGAGTGAGAGCGCGGAACAAGCGGTAGAGAGGCACGATCGGTAACGTTATCACGTAAAATTATCGTCCTTAAACCGACTCAACAGACAACCATATTTTTTATTATAGCTATTCCCTTCAGATCCAATTTTAATCTAAACTTTAACAAAAATATGACATTTAACCTATGCTCGTACGGATTTGGTCCGGACCGGACCACGGATTTGGTGGCCAACTTTCCCTAAAATTAGGGGAAAAAATCGTCTAGAGGGTGTAATTAGGGTTATTAGGGTTATTATTATTCTTTATTAGGGTTATTTTTAGATGTTTATATTTTCTTCTTTTTCATTAAAATAAGCTATTGAACTGTTATATCGACCCGATTTGAAAGGACAACCTATAGAAAATAGACATTTGGATGTATATTTGAATGTACGAAGGACAGAATAATATGACAGAACATATTTTTTTTATTATTTGTTTATTAGTTTAATAAGGGTTGGAGAAATATTTTTGGGCGTTGGAACACTGCACAAAAATCGGAATGCACTGTAAATAGTACTCTGTTCTATTACAATGGAGCTAAAAATCAAACGCGCGAGTGTCGTGCTGTCATAATGGTCTGCTCCAGACCAAATCGGTACGTGTGTGAGCATTCTTATTGTGTTTCTATTGCACGGTAAATATATGTGAAGAATTTAAATTGGATGCATTATAGTATACTATTTTCTCTTTGGTTTAAGTTAAGATTTAAGTTTATATTGGATCTGCATTATGAATACGAAAACATGTAAGGGTGGTTAGACAGATGCATGTATTTTCTTATAGTCTACACTTATAATATTATAAAGAGGGAATATTTGTTTGTTTATTTGATTGCATTGAATAGGCTCCAAAAGTGCTGTACCGATTTTGATGAAATTTGGCACAGATATAGAGTAGACCACCTGAAAGGATATAGGCTACTTTTTATCCCGGGAAAAGATACGGGTCCTGCGGAATTTTCTTTTGCGCGGACAACATCTAGTGGTTAATTTAAGTCGTTTTTTAAATAGCAGGACGAATACAAGGGTATTTTTTTACCTTTTCTTGTTTCTGGTATCAATACATCAATGTACCGACACAGTAGTACACTTCATATTTAGAATATTGTTTTTGACAATGATTGATGTATCTTTTAAATTGTTATTATGTGCTAAGTGCTGAGATGATGATGTAATCTGCACATTACAATATTAATAAATCTAGTGTCTAATTGTTGTTGTCGCTTATTATTATCCATACAAGTATTATAAATACAAAGTCACTTTGTCTATCTGTTTAAGCAATTACGCCTAAAACTACTTAATGGAATTTTACTTTGATGTACAGGAAAATATAAGAATTTATGGAAGGACATCTGTTTATTCATAAAACCCACTCATAAGGCAGAGTTTTCGTTAACACACTCTGACGTTGGCGAATCACTGAGGAGCCATTTTAAAGAAGAAGAAGAAGGCCATCATGGTCATCTTATTATTTTTTTCGTGACATAACGTGCGACTACCATGCGATAATACGGATTCCAAACATCTTATCTATTATATAATATACTTGTCTATAATATAATAGTTCTATAGTAATATAATAAAGAGGAAAGATTTGAGTGTTTGTATGTTTGTTTCTTTGTTTGAGTAAATTGGCTCCGAAACTATTTAGCACAGATATTGAGTAAACCACGGGGAAGGATAGTCTACTTTGTATCGCGACAAAATGTACGGTTCCCGCATTATTTCCTTTTGCAAGCACGATTTCCGGGCAACATCTAGTAAGGGTGAATACATAAATAATTTCATCTTCACTGACAATATGTGTTTGGTATTATGATAGGATAGTTTTTTTTACTATATTTTCGTCGATATTTTAAAATTTCTGCAGGGGCCTTACTCCCGAAACTGATACGATTTTGATTTACGAGTCTGATCCGATGTCGATTTTGATTCAGTTTCGATCGTGATGCGCACTCCCGAACAAAATCGAATTGAAATCGAGATCGTGTTGAGATCGTGTTTTATCAGCGTCGTTAGCTGTATCCGGTTGCTGACGTTACGTCCACAGTGTAAACAAATTACAGCTGAATGACGTAGTCTTTGAAGAAGATTAATAAAAATATGGAAAAATTATAATATATTTTTCGCTTTAAATAACATTTTGTGTATGTATATTCAAATAGATCAGCCGCAATCTCATGCAATGATAGATTTTTTTACTAAAAAAACTGTGACAGTAAATAATAGTTTCGAAATTTCTATTTTTATTCTTTGACGTTCTGTCAAATGTCAATGTCATATTTTGATTTAATTTGTCAGCAAAACTCAATTGTTGGGCACAAAACACATTCAATAACTTGCCATAAATAGGAATTTGATAGTATTGTAAAAAGGGAGTTAATTGTGGTGAAAATATAATTCAGTGGTATATTTAATGTATATGATACAATAACAAATTCGTGTTTAGTGTTACATTTAGAAAACCCGAGCATAGCAACATCAACATACGACTTTTTATAACTATTTTTGACTTTTATTTTATTTTATTTTGTTTATTAAAAGACAGATTGAGACCAACAAAGTCTTCCTATGATACGTTAATATAGATAATATTATGTAGACTTCATTTATCTCAGTTTTAAGTAAAAATATAAAACATGAATTAGCGGTCAAATGTGTAAACAAATGCGTAAAGGTTTTAAATAACTTTACACATAACGGTGATATAATTTCGGTGAGTCGGTTTCTTCATATGAGTAGTTAAATCTACGACTCAGACGTCGAATAAATAATTTTAAGGCGATAATTGCATCGAAATTCCTCACAATCCATGTCCATTGCTAATGTGTTGAAGTTGGTGAATCTTCGTAAATTATGCGTTTCCCGAACGCGCATTCTATTAGCTCCTTCAAAAACAGTAAATAATGCTGCAGTACTGCAATAAAAATATATACACTAAAACAAGAAAGCTACTATTACTACTAGATACTGCAAATGAGACCTCTTTAGCTATCGTGTAATTTGACGTTTGTTTTCGATCCTGCCATTCGATTCTCAGTCGATTGATTTTGTCGGGAGTACCAAAAGTTACGATCTAACAAACTTCTCGATCCAGGTTAGTTCCAAATTGAGCCACCGCATGATCGTACGCTAGTGTAGATGTCAGGACTA
This sequence comes from Phengaris alcon alcon, assembly GCA_037179445.1. Lineage (NCBI taxonomy): Eukaryota > Metazoa > Arthropoda > Insecta > Lepidoptera > Lycaenidae > Phengaris > Phengaris alcon. The sequence continues at coordinate 3,047,065 of JAYRCH010000119.1, forward strand.
TCAAAAGCTATTGAGATCGAACAGATTCAATTCTCGATTGTGTCAGGAGTAAGGGGCTGGTCTGTATGTCGTCGATGAACGAGCTCTCACAAAGCCAATGAGAGGTAGGACATATAGTGACCGCCCAGTCGCCTACACAATTTGTAGCCTATGATCTAGAACTAGGTTCAGCTATGAGCTTTCTTCCTGCTAACAACAGTAGTAATTTGAAACCGGCGGAGACAAAGCTTAGTAAGTCGCGACTCTACATTTACGCAAATAACTCTCAATCTCGGAGCGTATTTACACTATGATCACAGATTTAAAAAAAATGTTACTCCGTACGTAACTATGTTTGTACTGTGTACAATATCTGCAAAGTTCCTGCTCGACCAGTTTCTAAACATTTTCCTTTGCACTTGAACGCCTCAAAATATTTAAACACAAAGGAAGTGACCGCATCGTCAACACACATAGCTGTAGTCCGTATTTACATACCACATAGAGTATGTGTGCGTACGCACGACTCATCAGTGCTGTTAAGCGATTTTGGATTTTATTTTAAGGACCAGGAACGTAAGTGCGCAACGCCAGAGGAATTACAAGTATAAGTACTCCTCTGGTGTTGCGAGTGTCCATGGGCGACGGTAATCGCTTACCATCAGGCGATCCGTCATTTCGTTTCCTGGTTCATTTCATTAAAAAAACTACTACTAAAAATGTGAAAGTTTGTGAGGATGGATGGATGTTTGTTACTCTTTCACGAAAACAACTGAGCGGATTTTGATGAAATTTGGTATGGTAGTAGTTTAAGCTATGGATTAACACATTGGCTACTTTTTATCCCGAAAAAGTACAGTGTTCCCGCGGGATACTGGTGTTACGCGGGCGAAGCCGCGGGGAAAAAGTTAGCTATACTTTGTTATAAAAAACTATAGGTTTCTAATGATCGTCAATGATCACGAGTTAAAACATCGTTAAACATTACATTTGTCCAACCTTTGACATTGAGAAATTTTCAACAAACATTGTGGTATCGTTCTACGTGCACAGACCAAAATAAGCTGTAATCTTAGAATTTTTAGGTACATTTTCGTACAATTTTCAAATTTTTCAAACTCTTGATTTTTCCTTATCGACTATCACTTTTACCCATAATTTTGTACCATACATTGTCTACTGCACATTGCATGTAGGGGACTAGCAGGGTCGCACGCGGCGCCCGAGGCGACTTCGGTGTTAGATATCCTGTCAGAAGCATGGAGCATGCACATGGACGCTAAAAGTATCAATAGTTGATAGTGAATTGTTTTATAGGCAACTAGCTATTGCGCGCGACTTCTTCCGCGTTGACCCTCATGCACCACTATGGGGGATGAATATCGTAAAATACGTTTTAACGGATGTCTAGGTCATAATAACTATCTGCTTGGCAAGATTCAACGCAATCCGCCCAGTTGTTGATATTTCACTATACAAACTTTGGACCCCCATTTCACCCCTTTAGGGGGACGAATTAAAAAAAAAACTATAAAACACGTACCTTCTCAATGATTTGTATTTATTAGGTAATAAAGAGTTATTAACTCTTTAGGCTAGATTTTAGCAGTAACTAATAGATAAAAGTTACCCAGGCAAGTATTCACTTTTAATTTCAATCACCCAAGGCGACATTTTTCTAGTCATGTCACTGTTGATGTATGTAATGCTACTGTCATATATTACGCTTCATGCTATATTTTAGCATTAATTATAGGTAGTAATTAATGCTAAAATTAATAAGGCAATGTCAGCTTACCCAGGCAAGTGTAAAGTTTACGTCTATTCAATAGTTTATGACAATTTGCCTATAGGCAAAATTGTTCCAGTTATGCCAGGTTAAGTGCCAATTCCACCAACGACTTTTAATGTTATTCGTTGATTAAATTTCATATTTTGCCTCTCGTTCTTCGTATAAATGAAAGAGGAGGCATGATATTTAGACAAACGACAGACAACACTAACAGGCGTTGGTGAAATTGTGACTTAACATACCAGAGCAGCCCAAAAACTGCAGTGTTCAAACAATCTACTAAATGAATTATAGCTAAGAACACTCTCGATCATGTCAGCTTTCATACAAAAAAAAACAGCATCTAAATAGAACCTTTCGGTTAGGTACTACGATACCACGGACAGACATACACGTCAAACTTATAACGCCCCTCTTTTTTGTCGGGGGTTAAAAATATCCGAGTTGACTTGAGAACCTCCTCCGGTTATTTCGTCGGTTAAAAATCGTTCGGTTAATCATAGACTTAACTATTATAGACGAGGCATGTCGAGGCAAAAACTGTCCACACTTAAACTTCTCTATTTTTGGGGATGTTTGAGACAATTGAGGTTTGACATTTTGGAATTTGCTTTTCGCAGTATAATCAGTCCGCATTTATTTGACAAAATCTCCAGCAATCATGATGGCGTCACTTTTTCTTGTGTGAAGATTTTTTCTGTCGAATGTATATGTACGTCAAAGGCCATCCTTAGTTTTGAAATCATTGGTCTTAATTTACATTAAGCCATCTACAGACGACATAAGATATGGTCATATATTTGCCGACATCAATATGGCCGACCGTACTTTCGCGCCATAAACCATAATTAGCTACCTTGTTACGACTGTGTCCACTTTTATAAGCCGTAATGACACATCCCAGGTTCTTAGAAGTTGACAGACTCGAAACCCGCGATCATAAAACCGTAAAACTACCTAATTGTCATCGTAAATAAGCAGCCAACAACCGTACTCCTACCTGAAAATATTGTAACTCATATGACAAAGGCATAAGGCTGAGATTCGCGTAAATTTGAAAAGCCGGTGGATCTGTAAGATAGTTATGTAATCCTGCTCGTTAGCACAGAATCCTGATGAAGTTTCGGCCACAGATTACAAGCTCGCCGTATTTGATATCTGAATTGAAAATCGCATAATTTATTGGCTTACCAAGCAACCAGTTATATGTGTTTTCTAAACTTTGAAGTTTCATAATATGCTAACCTATCAAAGAACCTTGAACCTATTATTTACTTTTAAAGGACCTGTTGACCACGTCAACATTTGTATTAAATTGTATCCTCTTATTCCCGGGACCGGGAACAATTTTCTTCTTGTCGAGAACATTCCATTTACAGATCCAGCGGTGGATCGTGATTTCTACCACGCGTATGATGGAAGGGATGGTAAGTGGAAGCAGCCTCTACCCACTAAAAGCTCGGCAGTACTCCGTCAGTACCGACGACGCGCGACGTTGACAGAGCTACTTTAATGACGGGTTCTTGCAGGCCCTTCTTGTTGAGGCCAGTTATTGGCTTAGGCCTTATAGGCCTTAAGCCCAATAGGAGCCTTATTAGGGCTAGCCTGGGCCTTCCTCCTCTCCCCCTCCATTGCCGCCATGCGCAGGATTACGTTGCGCATATAAATACTTTAGTATTTCTTACTCAAATTTAACGTTTACTGTTATTGATTTAATTATATTCGAAGGCATTTGGTCATATTATGCGTCATTTCGTTTGCGTAGAGTAAAGATCTAACGCTAGTATTAATAGAGAATATGCATAGAACAGTGAATAAACTTAAAAGAAAATTAATACTGAGTTACCAGACTAAAGAATAAAATAAATGGCCAAAAATTACCTTTTTAATAACGAGCAAGATATTTAACGAGCGGTCAAAGTTTTAAATTTTTCTCTTACTAGATACTAGTAAACCGATATTAAGTACGAACTTTCTGTGCAAGTGGTATAATATGACGTCACGTTACACATCGGATCTCTTTGTCTAATTTACTACTTTAAACGTTCATAATATTGTCTTTGTTATTTTCAATGACATCCAAAAACTGACTATGACACTGCATGGTTAGTTAAAGATGATAGATATATTTAAATAAATAAAAAATCGGTTGTGTGTAAAGTTGGTTTACAGACGATAGTTGAACGTGACAACGTCATAAGAAATGGAACGCCTCAGAGTGAGGTAACGCCGCATGAGTCATGTTTAGCGAGGTAACGCCGGTAACGCCGCATGAGTCATGTTTTTTCGTGCGTGCAGCCGGCTCCATCGAATTATAAGACGTTGTCACGTCAAAAATACGTTCATATTCCCTATTCTGTATTCCAATCTGTATAGTGCCAGTGTTTTATGCATAAGGGTGAGGTTGCGTACACACAAAACTGAAGTTAGTGTCACACGTTTTACGTTAACGTAAAATGGGATGTATTTTTACCCGACTACGGCGAAGCCAAATAGCAGGGTAATAAATAAATAAAATAAAAATAATTTTAATAAATAAATTCCATCATAGCGCCTAAACTACTGGTCCGATATTAATAAATGAGGTGTCAATAGTTTCGTAATTATAGCTCGAGTAACATAGGCTATATGATTTACGTAGTCGGGTTATAGTTTTTTATAAAAGTTGTAGTTATAGTATGGTAGGTAACAGTGGCGAGGGGTTCCTATAACTCCATTCCTATCGGATTCACTTACCACTTACCTTTTGAAGACCCTCATCCAAATCCCTAACTATTATACAGGCTACGGCTTCCCTATGAAGGAGAACCAGCCTTCGCCACTGGTAGGTAAATTGCGCGACCGGAAATTTGCAACTCACAACTCACGAAATTACGCTCGTTTGGCCTAACCCTGAAAGTAACAAACATTCACTCATCCAAACTTTAATTAGTCTACGAATGGCACCTTTGTATCAACCACATTCATCCTCAGTGAAACACCAAAGTTACATAACTCATCAAAGACTCGAAACTTCCAAATGCTTGTCTATTTTAGTAGAAGCATTGTTCTATGGAATTTCATGACTTTTGAGTGGACCACCCACGTGCACCGTAAACCATTTTATCGCGTCCCTAATATATTTCTGTTTACGAAGCGGTCTTTTGGCATTGTCAACTTGACGCTTCAGTTTCAGTATATTTACACTTGCTAGCACGGTGGGCCTTTTAATGGCTGTTATATAGCTGCTATGTAACCTTCAAAGATTGTTTATGATAATCGATTGTAGCTTTCGATTATTAACGTGCGCGCGTAAACTGTTAAGTTTACAGGTGACTTACGCCTGTTCGCTAGGACGGGAAGAATTTTCAGGCATCAATTTAGTGATTTCCTTCCCATCATCACATCAAAGAATAGGAACTGTACTGTATATCCTACTACTATTATAAATATAAAACTTTGTGACGATTACTGGATATATGGATGTTTGCATTAAAACTAGAACTCTGGGCTCCTATAATAGAGCTGAAAATCAAACTGACGAGTGTCGAGTCAAATGTCAATGTCAGATCTGACAACTCGACATTTTGATTTTCAACGCTATTAAATTGGCACAGTTCTATTTTTAGCGCTCTGAATTTTCTCCGGCCTTCCGGGTTCCGGATCATATTTGTTGTAATAGTGGCAACAGAAATACATCATCTCTGAAAATGTTAACTACTAGCTATCACGGTTCATACTTCATGAGATACAAGCCTGGTGACAGACCGACTGACAGACGGACGGACAGCGTTAGTGTTTAGTAATAGGATCCCGTTCTTATCCTCTGGGTACGGAACCCTGAAATAAATTAAAAAAAACTTTATTCGGCATTCATGTTAAAATAAATGGATATTAGTGGAAAATAAGAGTACAGTACTTGTTAAGGCTGGGAATATATTGTCCGGAATCCGTAAGATCGAGGAAAATTCAGAGCACTGAAAATAGAACACACAAGTGTCGAGTCAAATGTCAATGTCATATATATAACAGCTCGGCACTTGTGTGTTCGACTTTCAGCTCTATTGTAATTAGCGCAGAATTATATTTTCAGTGCTGTGAAAGTATGTGTGTGTGCTGTGCGTCTTCCCGGGACTGCCGGATTCCGAATCACATAGTCCCAGCCTAAAGATACAAATATACCCTACTTTCCTATAACCATAATCGACCAGTCGAAGATGTTTTATAATAGACAATTATTTTTAATTCCACACACCGAATTATAGAGATAATAAGCCAACAATGATTAGATCAGTTTTTGGTACAGATCAGTCATTAATCATTTGATTCGATTGGATGGCCTCGGCTTGGGCAATATTATTAATGGTGGCAAATTGACAGCGTACTTGAACTTATAAATCCGTGAGAGCATTGTCAAGTGGCATACAATTTCTTTGTCTTTGACATAACACTGTCCTGTTCCGAAATAAAATCGTCAGGTTTGAGACCAAGGTCTTCAGACAACGCAAAAGTTCAAAGTAATTTTTCGTATTTCTTGTGTATGAAATAGTGATTGAAGTTTGCCATGCTAGCTTCAATTTACCTTATAACGAACTAGCGACACGCTCCAGCTTCACACGGATGCAATGTACCTATTATAAAAGCTTCATCTTGAATCTATCTTTTGCTGAAAACGGCATTAAAAGCCGTTGAGTAGATTAAAAGATCTACGAACAGGAAAGAAAGAGACTCAATTTTATACTATGTAGGTAAAGATTAACGGTCGAACTCTCAAACGCTGCTAAAAAGCAACACACAGTGACGGCCTGTAATTAAGTGGTCCCACTTAATTACAGGCCGTCACTGTGTGTTGCTTCGTAAACTATCAAGGAAAGGATGTGACTTGAGAGCCTCTTGAGAGAGCTTAAGTAGCGTTTGAGTATTCGGTCGTCAATGTAATACATACTATCGTTTCGTTCTATCGTATCTAAAACTTGCGTCAAAAGGATATAATCTCAGGGATCTGCCAATATTTGTATGCTCTCGAGCCCAAGATAATAACTGTCACGGCCAGCTCACATCTGCGCGCTCGGCGCTGCATTTTTAAGATACTTAATTATCTACACAAGAAGATACACGTTTCATTGCAAAAGCGGCGCCGCGCTACGTAGCGCAGTGCAGCTCGAAATTTGTACTCCTTCAATGAAACGTGTATCTTCTTGTGTAGTGAATAAAGTATCTTAAAAATGCAGCGTCGTGTCGCGTCTCGGTGTGAACTGACGCTAAGGTATTTTCTATTATTATTTCATCGAGTGCTGTCAACTTTATTTCCATCAATACGCGAGTAAACACCTAAAGCCGCCTACACACGGCCGACTGTCGCAACTCTGTGTCGGCGGCGGTGGGTGGTCTGACACTATCATAAGTATCTAATTAAAGTGCTTATACTTTTCATAAAAGAACCATAAGGCTCAATACACAGGTTGCGACTGGTACTCACAAGTCACGCCGCGCACGTATAATTTTTTTACAATGTCGTTGGTGGGTAAATTAACTTTTACGTTATACGCATGCTTAACGTATGCACAATTATGTGTTTTGTATTTTTTTTTTTCAAATATGTAACGAATTTTCGCTACTAACTTGCGTTGAGTATCGAAAAATGATGACCTCTCCAGCCTCCACAAAACCTCACAAATACAAAATTGTCTTTGAAATTAATAACTTACTCCGTTTCGACCCTTATTTCGAGAGCTCTAACGGTTCGGTCACCTCTGTTCAACGCCTAACAGTGACAACGACATTATCCTATTCTCGATCGCCAATTGTTTATTTTATAAACATGATGGCCACACCTTTGTATCTGCAGTCACTGACAAGACCATGACTTTTATTACTAGAGTGATAGGGGTGGGATTTGTATGGTTTTGGATTATGGATGTGTTTGTAGTGATAGGACATGTTTTGAATAGGGGTCAAAGACTCGTCGATGGGAGAGTGTCATGTGAAAATAGACGGACAGATCAGCGGTATTTAGTAGGGTATTAACCGATCGCATAAACTAAGCAATAAATAGTTTGGATTTGTTTCAGTGTAAGTCTTTAAGATTCTATCGAAGTTGTTCTGCTATCTACGCCAGGGTATCTCAAACTTTTTTCTCCGCAAATCCCTGTTAAAGTTTCCTTATGACAACGAACCCCTAATTAAACCCCACCCCCTACCCAAAAAAATAATAGTTTAGTCTGTTGAAGAAAATAAGGGTATTATATCAATAAAATGAAACAAATACAGACAGTGATGAGTGTGCTTGTTGCTTGTCGCGAATTGAGTCAAGTCGAGAAATAATTTTGATCAATTTTAAATCCAGTCGGTCATAAGAATGTTGTAGGAAAGGTTAAAAGGGAACTCACCGTTTTGCGTGAGAGTTCAGGATACTCTTTCAATTTCATTCTAGCTGCCCCATAATCGATCAAGCCTGACTGCCAGTCATCAAGCTGCTATTACGTAAATTTTGTCGCGTACCATCGAATGGCAAACCCCTAGGGGTTCTTAGAAATCCTGTACTATGCAATGGAGGAAATTCTGGCTCTATATGATGTAGTCTCTATTTTTTAAGTTTTAGGCTAGCTGCTTACAGAAAGACTAAGATGACTTCAAAATCGGCCCTGTTACCTGTAGCTTAGCTAAAACAACTACTAAATTACGGCACATATTCAATGCAAACAAACTTACAAACAAACAAATATTATATTATGATATTAGCATAGATAACAAACAAGACATTACAAGTAATTTTGATATTTTTTGAACCACTGAACGTTTTATCGACGCACTAATTGTAAATTGTCTAGAATCTAGATTTATCCTGTTTATCATCATCAAATATGTATAAACAATTACCCCCTCGACGTGTTACCCCGCTATCCCTCCCCCGTGCTACCTCCAACGTGTTACCCCTCCTACGTGTTCCCCCGTCACGTCGTCACGGCGTTTAGCGACACGCGAGCCCACTTGCGACAGTGACAGTGATTTAGCCCGCCCTCGTAATTGGAGGGAGTTTAAACTTTAATCGGTATATGGTAATTCTGTGAATTTTGCTACGGCATGCAAATTAGTTTTGCAAGTAGAGGGTACCCTTTGATGAATTTCAGGGCCTTTTCAGCATCATGTTTGACAATCATAAAAAATCTTTAAAAAAATCTAAGGGTCAATTCACACCTAAACTAAACGAAAAGCGACATGGGGCTGCATTTGTAAGACTTCATGTGTTCCATTGTTTCATTGTAAGAGTTCGAATGTAATGCAACAAAATTGTTTCTATCAAACTCACGGTAGTGTGTGTTAATAATCTGAGGTAGTGTGTGTGGTTGTTATTTATATTAACTTTATGTATTTCCAAGCATTATTTAAAAAAAAAATTAGCTTTCTGCACACGTTCCTCCACATAAACTTTAATTTACCGGCCAAATTTCATACCGGTTGCACAATTCTCATAAATCTATGGCGAAATATTTTTTTTTAAGTATTAATAAAATAATTATGGCTGTTATTACAGGTAGGTGTAATATGAAATCACAATAAATGAGAAAAAATATTTTAATATTTGTCAACTGAAAACCGAAAAGTAAAAAACATCATAATATGGAGCTATAATTATGCCCTTCATAACGTTCTTGTAGTTTAAGTCATTACACGTTTAGTTTACATAACCTCTGAGATAACAATCGAAACTACCCCCCATTTTGTAAATCCAAATTGTACTTTAAGCACATAATTACACCGTTTTGGTGCACGAGCTCTATAAATTACACCTAATCACAACATACTTGAGGTGACATAGTGCTGGAACCGACTTCCGGTCGTTGACCGGAAGTGGCCGGAAGTGGCCGCCGCCGGAAGTTGTGTACGCGAAGGCTTCGCGTGCTGGATACCATCTACCCGCGGGCGGAAGGCTTCGTTTCAGACAAACTCGAAACCCACCCCCCTTTTTATGGTGAATTAGTTGTAACTAGTGGTTGAAATTAGACCATAATTCCATTTTAATTTTGTAGTTTCAATTGTTTTGAGTTTTTTTTGCCTCGTAGATACGCAATAAAAATATGTAAATGACAACATTTATTGACAACATGGAATGTGAAAGAACGATTTACAATTTTGTCAAACCAACGCCTACTGTTAATATAAACACACCGGCATATTTAGCGGAACACAAAAAAAGGTCCATAATTAAAAAAATATGGTTTTATTTTAAAATCTACTTACTACACTTCTGTTATTTAAAGTTTCATTTGTTTTACTTAAAATGAGATCACATTAAGAACAGATTTTGCGAGTAAAGGCTATTTGTGAAAAATGGTACATTTTGGAACTTTTCATGTAACCGGGAAAAGTGAAAATTAATATTAAAATAACAATTAATTAAATTAGAAAAATGGTGATTAATATCGCGTATTTCCTCCACGTGCTCTTATTAAAGTTTCTACCCGTCTAGGCATACTGAGAATGATGTTTTCGATGGTCTCCAGGGATAGTCTCCGCTATTCCTCAACTACGGCGATTCGCAGTTCACCCACGTTGGCAGGAGCTGGAATTCTGGACTTAACTTTTCTTTTCAGCAAGTCCCAAACGTGCTCTATTGGGTTCATATCCGGTGATCTCGCCGGCCACTCCATAACAGTGATATTCATATCATTAAGATAAGCTTGAGTTACCCGAGCGGTATGCGGCCGAGCATTATCCTGCATAAAAACAAAATCGTCACCGATATATGGGGCAAACGGTACGACATTATCTTCTAAAACTTTTCTGATATAGCGGTCTGCAGTCAGACTACCTCTGTCAATCACTACGAAACTAAGTAACTTAATAACTAAAAATCACTACTACTAAGTCTGTGCGAGCTCCCAAACAAATGCCCGTCCAAACCATTATTGATCCACCACCGTATGCAACTGTAGTTTCAAAATTTGTCTGAATGTATCGTTCTCCTTTGCGCCTGTATATTCTTTGCCTGCCGTCAATTTGATTTAAGAGAATTCTGCACTCATCACTTAACAATACCTTACTCCATTGGTCCGCGTTCCAAAGTCGATGTTTCTGAGCAAAAGTTAACCTGATTCTACGATGATTTACCTCGAGCCTTGGAGCCTTGGCGGCCACAAATGAATCCAAACCAGTTCTTCGAACCTTCTTCGTACCGTACGCTCACTTACGGTTATACCCCGCACTGCTTCTAACTCATGTCGGGCTTGGACGGCCGTCAAACGGGGGTTCCTACGTACACGAAGCCGAATGAAACGATCATCCCTACTCGAAAAGTATCGGTCTCCCTGAACCGTTGGATACTGCGATGGATCGTTGAAACTGGTCGACGAAGATCTCTGGATATCACTCTGTAGGTTTGACCATTTGTTCGCATTTCGAGTGCCCTGGCAATCTCCGTTGGGGCTAAGTCAGGCATAATTCAGTCCTCAACTCCAAAAAGATACGTAATTAAAAAAAACTAACAAAAAACAGTATTTCAATGAAATTTTAAATCAAACTCAGAAGGAAGAAATACTCGAAGTTCGCTCCAGATAAGGTGTATTTGAATAAAATTAAAACAATTGCATAATATGTGATGTTCAGTTGTTTTCTTAATTTGAAAATATTTCTTTTTAAATTAAATGACGTATAAACCAGCCAGAAACCTTATATGATACTGATATCAAACCTTTATTTTATGTTCCGCTAAATATGGCCGGTGTGTGTACAAACGCACGGCAGTGTGAGTGACTAATAGCTAGTATGCTGTGCGTGTAACGTTATTTTTATTAATGTTATTATGTTTTTCTAAGCGTTGTTTAAAATATATATATATATCTCCACACCTTCCTCCATATAAACTTGTCCAAATTTCATACTCCTCCATTTGCATAATTTTTGTCAAAAGGGGTAAGAAGTTTTCGCTTCACGTGTTAATATAAATTATATGATGATGATGATTACCATTTTCTTATCAACATCCCTCATAACGCCTGCTGTGTGTAAATTAAAAATTATGTACAATGCCTATTTAGTTACAAAGTTCGATTCCAGAAATTGTAATGTTTTTATTTCAGTGCGGAATTACGGATATATATAAGTAATGTGTTTGTAATTGTGCACGTCCTATCTGCTGTCTTTAACTCTCTCCGTAGGGCTGCTGTAAGAAATTTCTTTTAGAAATAACCAGTACTTTTGTGTCGTCCTTCTTTGTAAATTGAGATTTTATAACTTTTGTGTGTTTGTGTTCTTGTGTGCAATAAATTGTTAAATAAAAATAAAATAAATAAATGTCGTCCACAACTATATTCGTATAATGATAGTATTATATGTGTTATTCGTAGGATTCGTACAATTTGCCACAAAAATAACATGTATTATACTGATTCAGGTTATAAGCTATACTTTTATTAAAATATTGGCAGTATTAAATTCGTATTGGAAATAAAGAACATCCTCCTGACCTATATTCATTCGCGATTGGCTAAGTATATCTTATTTTGTAAAACCATGTCAACGCACGTGACAAAATTGCCCTGTGTAAATAAATGTATGTAACAAGTATCCCAATGTAACAATGTCACTTGTGAATAAAGGTGACAAAATTGCCCGTTTCAAGTAAACTAAAGTATACAATTATCCCACAATGTCACCACCTCCGTGGATACAGCATGTGGCCGCTATTGTACCTTTATTTACACACAAATGGCATACAGATGGCACGCCAGATAGTGACAAGGCCAACCCACACGCACGAGGACCCCCGAGACCACACGAACATTAACACAGACAGGCCAACTTATACCGGTTCAAATTTATGACACAATAAACAAAGTTATTTATTTATTTAATTATACATAGCAGATGTAAACCGTTCAATTATATTGAAAACTGTCGGTCTGTTTATTGTGAAGCGAGGATATTTAATGGCTGTGTTTTTGTTTAATTTTCAGCGAAATAATAACTTAATATGATTAAAAGTTCAGACATTAAAGAATCATTATATATTATTACTAGATGTTGCCCGGGACTTCGTGCGTGCAAATGAAAATCTCGGCGGAACCGTACATTTTTCCGCAGAAAAAAGTAGCCTATGTCCTTTGTTGTAGTGCTAATCTACATTTGTACTAAATTTCATCAAAATCGGTCCAGTAGTTTCGGAGCCTATATTGAATATGCAAACAAATAAACTTTTCCTCTTTGTAAAATTAGTAGGTATAGATATTTTATCGTAGTTATTTTTGTGATCACTATTCAAAATATTCTGGCTTTTGTTTTTGGTTGAAAATCATAATTTTAAAGCCATAGTAGGTATTAGTAAGCCACAAAATATTGCAAAATGCTATTATTATATGTAATATCGCGTTCGCACGTTCGTATCCCAAAAATTCTGGATAATACACATTGGTTCCTGGTCACATACATTTTAGAGCAAATAGACTTAGCAATTAGACAGTCGAGCATTCCCATGACACTAAGTAGCCAAAACGGTCGATCACGAGCTATAACGAGCCACAACGAGCCTCCACTAACTGTACGTATTGTTTTAGCAAACAAGTCCCACGGAAGTTTGTTCGATCTATTTCGAGAACGTTCGAGATGACACGTGATCTCCAAAAAAGGTAAGTGAATAACTAAAGTACTCAAAGTTATATTCCTTTGTTTGAATTCTATGATACTCGTACTTACTCGCGTTACATGAAATTTAAAATAGCAGCCTTCGTGGTCCAGTGGTTTGGGGCTCTCGACTCGGAGGTCGTGGGTTCGATTCGATTCGATCAGGAAAAAAAAATGTTGTTTCCAAGTTTGGTTAAGACTATGCAGGCTGATAACCAGATTGTCTGATTGATCCATTCGTCGGATGGGCATGTATAAAGTCGGACCTGCGCCGGATCTCTCGCCAGTCGTGTCGGTTATCCGTCCGACTAGGTTTCGCAAATAAAGGAAGGGAGAGTGCTCTTGTGTACTGCGCACACACTTGGGCACTGTAAAATAACTCCTGCGTAGCTGGCATGGTTTCAATGAAACCGGCCACCGTCGGCGTGGGGAGCTAATATTATTAAATTCAAACCGCAGTTTGTAAATAATTTTTACACAATGTTACGAAAGAAATATTTTTGCACTATGCGTCCATGAAGCGCGGATCCTGATTAACTATTAATCTTGTCGGAGTAAATCTAGAAAAAATATCAAATAAAATGTTCTTTAATCAAAACATCCTGGCCGATAACATAATTGGCGTGTAAAAAGTTTTACTGGCTAACTTCACGGTGGTAACTGGCAAGGCAGCAGCGTGAAGATCGTGCGATAGGGCGATGTCATTTGTTATACCGTGGTGATTGGTGTTATTACTGATAGCATCACATAAATCAGGGGTGAAAGGAAATAAAAACACTTGAGCGGGTAAAACTTAAAATAAACGTTACGGTAAAATTATATTTATTAAGTAAGTATATAATTTTTTTAAGTATAATTAGTTACTTATATATTTCTGAATTTTCAATTGGAACCAACTATCAAAAGGTTATCTTACTTTAATGTTTTGAATTTCCGTATTTAGGATTTACAGTTTCAGTCGCAGATGTGATTACTAAAGTTGCTTAAAATTAGGTAATAAGCAACATTCATGATTCAAAATAAATAAAATTTGTCTCCAATAGTACCTACTGATACTAACTAGGTAGATATGTTTTCACACAAACAAAATTAGGTTTGTAGTAGATAGCAGTTAAAATATAAAGAAACTAATGGAAAAAAAGTTTAGAGTTGGACGTTTTCATTTGTGTTGGCATCGCGATAACGTGAACCGTGATACGATCTACTAATGTTCACCGACTTTAGCCATACTCTACCATTGATGTAGTTTTTTATAGATAAATAAAGTTATAATATTTTCTTATAGAAGTATTTATTTAGACTAGAGTTCGCCGTGTGGTCGAAATTCGTCCATAATAATTATTCATATATTTAAGTTTGAACTTTATACTGTTTTGCCTCTTATATATAAAAAAAAAATGTAACAGATTTACTATCGTCAACGTGTAACACAATTGTATCTATCAAAAGCACGGTAGTGTGTGTTAGTAATCTGAGTCAGTGTGTGTTGTTGTAAGTTTTATTCATTTTATAGCATATTCCTAAGCATTATTTAAAAGAATATTATCTTTCTGCACACCTTCATCCACACAATCTTTAATTTACCGGCCAATTTTCATACTCCTCCCGTTGCACAATTCTCGTAAAACTGTGCTGAATGTTTTTGCTCAATTAATATAATTATATGAAGTTAAACTACCGTTTCCAACGCCTTTATAGTTTGTGTAGGTTATGCTGAGCTGAATTTATTTTAACATTTACTCTGCCTCCGTCTATGTTACTATACAAATGTTATATTTTACTAGGCCTTCATTATCATAAAGAATCACCAACACAATCACGGCGTAATGGCGTGCGCCGTGCGGCGTCGCGTGTCGTTACGTCGATAATGGCGACCGTTTCTGTTGTAAACACTAAACACATACTTATGACCATAAATCTACTTTTACGGCTCTTATCGCATTCCACTAATTCTTGACGACCTTCCGAGTACCGTGACCTCCTTTGTTTCCGCTGTAAAAAGCAGTAATTTGTGGCATGAAAGTTTCTAACTGTTATAAATCAAAGGTGTTGTTACTAATATTATGTAACTTGTAAGGTATTGAGATACGCGTAGTGTGTCTACTGTATTACTTCAAATGCCCGACTTTGTAGGTAAATTTATACCAAGCACAATAACAACAAGGATATAAATAGAAACGCATCAAACTTCAAAAAACACATACCTATGTGTCTAGTTTATCAAGCCACGAATGACTTTTCACAATAAATACCCGTCACACGCACTTAAAATGTCATTAGCACACACTGATTACCGCCTAAATACTTCGGGAGATTATCTTCTCGGTCCCCGGTTGGTCGACGCAGTATAATGTCACCCATTTGTCACCAACCGCCAGCCAATCGCGAGCCCCCGTTTGAAAATGGAACCCGAAAATGTCACCGCGCTGTCGCCCTATATACGACGCTTTCGTAACGTAAATAAACGCTAAAAGGAGCGTTAATAATTGCAAAAAGGGACGCTGAAATGGAACTCATGTTACAATGCACGATGCTACACTTATGAGGCAACAAAAAGACACAATTTCGCCCTAAATCAAGCGTAACTTTAGGGCGAGTGCGCTACGCAATCGTTATAACTCGACTAAATAAAAAATGCGGTACTTCTGTGCGTTATTGAATAATATGCGTCCATTTTACTTATGAGGGTTATATTCTAGTGTGCCAATTGGGCAACGTGGCTGTATCATTGTTACATCGCAGCTGTTCTCTTCCCCGAGGGTAAAAAATACGTTTTGTATGTTTTTTCCCGATACGCTCCGCGAGCCCTTTAGCGGCGACCGGGACGCACGCCTCCTGTTTGTGTTGTTACATGTTATTAATAATTTACGAAAAAAATACACCTTGAGTTATACAAATGACAACAATTAAATGTTTTATAAAAGGTTTTTGTTCAATTTGTTGCGTAGGTATCTGAAAGGCTTTAGGTATGTGTAGGTTGTAGGTGCAGTAACGAAGTTTTAAAGTGTTTTTGATGCAAAAATATAACGACGCGTTTATGAAAAATTAGGCGCACTGATAGCGCGTATTAAATCGCGCGCGCGGCTTTGTGTATTTCAATAATTTCAAAACTTTTCAAAAATTAAAAAAAAAATGATTTCAAAATTTTCAAAAGGCTGGGCAGTGACGTACACTTGACAGAAAAATTCTTCACACAAGAAAAAGTTACGCCATTTTGATTTTAGACATGACAGTTAAATGCGGACTGAATAAACTGCGGAAAGCAAATGGCAAAATGTCCAGATTACAAATGTCAAAATTCGAATGCCCCAAACAACCCCAAAAGTGGGGCAGTTCAAAATACATATTATATAGGTCTATAGCTGATAGTAGTACAGTTAATGTAAACCACATTAACTGTACTACTATCAGCTACGTATCTCTACAATCTACATCCAAGACGGTTACAGGTCTTTCTCTGATTTAAAAAAAGTACTTGCTGTGTTTTGTTTCATATAGGTAGATGGGTAACTGAATAGTTATAATTATTTTAAAAAAACCAGCCAAATGCGAGTCAGACTCACGCACGAATGGTTCCGTACAATACGGCTAAAAATCACGTTTTTACAACAAATAGCCCCCTTAAATATTTATTTAATTCTGTTTTTAGTATTTGTTGTTGTAGCGGCAACAGAAACACATCATCTTTGAAATTTTCAACCGTCTACCTATCACGGTTCACGAGATACAGCCTGGTGACAGACAGACATACAGACGGACGGACGGACAGCGGAGTCTTAGTATTAGGGTACCGTTTTTACCCTTAATCCCTAACCCTAAGAAGAGAAAAATACCCTAACAAAATTCGATAGAGCGGGCTCCTAATATCAAGTATTTTATTTCGGTTCTGTCAAATAAGCACTTACCACTGATTGGTTATGTGGTCGTATTCAGTCCCTAAGCACCCAGGCGCCATTTTGGTTTTCATTATTCGTAATTCTTTATTAAAGATCTGGACGCGGCAGATGTGTTCCTTAGGGCGCAGTACCGTATCAGACTTTATTAAACGTTAAAGTGCTTGTGCGTACTATAATAGACATAAATTAAAAAGATAGATATTAGATAGATAAAGATAGAGAAGTAAAGAACTCAGTTTATAAAGTTAAAGAGCATTAGGTACTAGGGTCTTTCGTGGGGTCTATGTG
Organism: Phengaris alcon alcon; assembly: GCA_037179445.1. Taxonomy (NCBI): domain Eukaryota; kingdom Metazoa; phylum Arthropoda; class Insecta; order Lepidoptera; family Lycaenidae; genus Phengaris; species Phengaris alcon. The sequence goes on from JAYRCH010000119.1 coordinate 3,064,618, forward strand.
ATATTATGTAAGTGAACTAGGGCTAAAGTTTTTAGTACCTTATACCTAATATAATCACTAGGTTGGCTAGTGTTGTGCTAATGACTTAATAGGTGAGGTGAGTGTTCTTAATTAGCATTTAATTATTATATTAATAAGTGAAGCAAAAACTTCCAGTACACTTTTAAGAGAATTGTGCAACTGGAGGTGTATGAAATTTGGCCGGTAAATTAAAGTTTATGCGGAGGAAGGTGTTCAGAAGGCTAATATTTTTTAAAATAATGCTTGGAAATACATAAAATTAATCGAAACAACAACACCACCCACTACCTCAGATTATTAACTCCCACCACCGTACGTTTGATAGATACAATTTTGTTGCACGTTGACGTTAAGTTTGTCAATCTGTCATAGCATTAACATTTTTTCCACGTAAGAAGCCCAAGAACCAGTGGAGAGGGCTGGTTCTCCTTCATAGGGAAGCCCTAGTCTGTATAATAGGTAGAGATTTGAATGAGGGTCTTCAAAAGGTAAGTAGGTAGTAAGTGGTAAGTGAAGCCGATAGGAATGGGGTTATAAAAAACCCCACGCCACTGCAAAGAACCCTTATAAAGTTCAAACTTAAAAATTAAATGAATTATTTATAGGTAAATTTCGACCACGGTGCGAAAGATTCTTCCGGTATTTAGTATTAAAACATATTATTCAAGTAAATTATAAGTATAAGCTACTGTTTTTTATACAAACTAACTTTTAATAATAGTTTTCCTGACATAAGCAACTGTATTAGATGGTTCAAATCAATAACAACCCGTTAAAATACCACCATTTTACTCCGCCCGGAGATTTTTGCGCGCTCTCCCCTAAAATAGGTCAGCGCAGTGGGCCAGTGGGGCGCACTCCTCTGGGACTCCGGTACTGTCGGGAGCACAAGTGATTAATGCGTTTATATACACAAATATAGGTACGGAACTGGCAATATTTGTGTATAATATATGTGTATATTCCCACATCCCCATAGTAAAAGTGTTTAGGGATTGTGTCTTGAAGGTCCCTAAAATATAAGAATTATTTCTAACCAAAAAAGGTCAATTCTGCTTATTAAATCTTGCAATAATATAGTGACGATCCAGTCCCGATGTGTTAAAACTTAAAACTACAAAACGGTAATCTCATAAACGTCAAACCAACGTCAAGCCCGTTTTGATTGGTTCATACTCCAAAAAGCCGTTTATGATATCAAGACTATTCATATATTATATAGTAGTAGTAAACGTAAAATTTGTGAGGACGGATGTATGTTTGTTACTCTTTCATGTAAAAACTACATAACGGATTATGATTAAATTTCCTATGGTAATAGTTTAAGATCTGGATTAACACATAATATGCTTCTTTTAATTACGAAAAAGTAGTTTTTGTGTGAGATACTGCATTAACACGGGCGGAGCCGCGGGCAAAAGCAAGTATGCCATTATACCTTAAACATCTAGTGCCTACAAAATATTACTTTTACATAATACTTGCTACTAGCTTATAACAGAGGAATTAGCATCGCAAAGAAATATTTTAAACCCACGACGCAAAAAGAGGGGTGTTATAAGTTTGACGTGTCTGTCTGTCTGTCCATGGCCTCCTAGCTCCTGAACGAAAGGTCCAATTAAGATGGTTTTTTTTTCGTTTCGCGGTTCAAAAGCTGACGTGGTCGAGATGAATCTTAATCATGGTCCAAGAAAATACGTTTAGCCGTTTCAAGGTCATCAGCTCTGTTCTAATTGATGATCACTTTTTCTATAGCTAAGTAGGTACTTACGTTATATAACAATGCATCTCAAGTCTCTACAAGTCTCTCTCTCCGCTTCTCCACTCGTCAGTACAGGCACGTCACCCCCTGATTTATGTGCGGATGTGAGCAGCTGAAAGTTTGATGTGGGTAGATGCCCTGGGCCTCAGCGGAGCCCTGGGCCCTAAGCCCAGCTCTGTCATAGAGATGCAAACTTTAAGCCTTATCACTTGTGACACATCCATGTGATGACCTGGAAGTTTCAAATAAGTTCCTTCAACAACTACACACTAGAGACGTTCTGGAAAAAATTGTAGCTCCTAATTAATGTAGCTATTAGGTATGTAAGCGAAAATTAAATTATTAGTAATCACTTTCACTAAAAATTCGATTTTCTCTAAACTATAGAATTTATAAATTTTTAATAAAAAACGTTTAAGGGCATGTTTATAAGAACCCCGAAACTAGTTAGAAAGCTGATGAAATTGGCCATAAATAAAATGAATATAAATCTATAGTTGAAAAAAAATTGAAATTTTAATAGTACAGTAACGCCGATCGATTTCGAAAATCGACATTTTCCATGCATCATCTGTCATTGACAAAATACTACACTTTTGCTGGCCAGCGGTAACATGTATTCGGAGCCTTACTCGTCAGTTACACTAACGTGTGTTCGAGGCTTTACACCAGTTACAGAAATAATGGTGGTGTAGTAGATTGGCGGCGGTGTCTGTAGCTCGGAGTTTTCAGAGCACACGACTCCGCCCCACCTCGCTCGCCATCGCGGTGTGGCACAAGTTATTAGCTTATGACAATGTTGTTTTGTGTAACATAACAATAGTAAAGTTTTCATGTGATTTATAATCTGTCCAGTTTTTACCCGCGGCTCACGTAAATAAAGTATGAACACTGTACTTTTTGGGGATCGAAAGTAGCCTATGTTTTATTCCGGAGCCTAAATTACTACCATACAGCATATCATCAGTTCGATCACTTGCTCGATGCTTGATGATTCAGGGTTTTATTAACATTTTTAATTTTGGTTATTAGTATAATCTTAATATTGAATAAATAAACCATGATTGTGGCTTGAATTTTATGTGACTAGGAAGATAAATCAACAAGACAAAATACGTAAGTTCGTATTAATAAAACTTTGCTCACAGCTGACTTCTGAAAACAGAAAATTATACCTACTCTGTTATTTTATAATAATCTCAGTTAGTAAAATACCCGCTCTCTTTCTATATATTTTATGAATCAACGTAGAGGCAGATATAGTTTTCGGTATCGCAAAATTTCAGACTGACAGCATAAAGCGTAGCGAGTTTTAGACATTCAAAAAACCAGCTATCGCTTACTACTTGAGCAGCTATAATCCATAGCAGAGAACACCTTATATGCTGCAGGCTAATGCCTAATGATTAATGATATCATTGTCTTCAACGATATCGCCGATTTCTTAATTCGTGATTAGTTAGGGCACATCCGATCATCAGGTGATAATATATCGCCGGTACTAATTTCATCGGGTTAAATAGACCTTTTCAGTTTTCGCCTTGCTTTATGAACTTTAATATAAATATAGATTTTTTTTCAATTTTTAACCGCCGACGCAAACAGAGGGGTGTTAAAAGTTTCACGTGTCTGTCTGTGTCCGTGGCATGAGGCATCGTAGCTCCCAAACGTTGATTGATTTTGATCAAGTTTTTTTTCTTTGAAAGCTGACGTGATCGAATGTTCTTAGCATTAAGCTCAATTCATCATCATCAGCTCACTTACTGTTTGACAATGACAGAGGCTACATAATTTTTTTAATTTTGTTCATTATAGACTCCAAGGAAAAGTAATACGTCAATGGAAACAAGTGTGTCGCTGTTTATTTACATATGAGTTACGAAATTAGTTTCGACCGTATGCCATTACATCCCAATGTTTCTGATATTATTAAAACTATTTTGCTTCCATTTATCTACATTAAGTAGAATTTAGGTTGTAGGTACCAAAAGACATTGGGAGTTTTTACCCACCCTTTAAAAAAGTGGCGACCTCAAACCAAAATACTTTATTAGATTGTACAATTCTCATTCACATTTCAAGTGCCGTAATTATTTTAATTAAATCCATTAAGAAGTGGAGATAATCAATTTAATTGTTAATAATATTTTATAATATGAATATCCGTTGAAATGAGTTACAATATCACAGTACATACACCTCCGGCAGATATGCGACCTGCTGCCGTTGTAATCCAGATGCAATCACGCTTACATCTAACCTAATCTTATCTTTGGTCGCCGTGGCTAATTCTTCCGTAGTAAAATTCCCCCTATCCTTTGTAACCACAGCAAGTGTTACCTGTATGTGTATAATTATGTAAAGCAGGCACTTACTACCTAGCGGCCGTGTCAAAATTACCGATTGCGGTATAATGTGACCAAATACACCGAAATTATAGGTTCATCGAGGTTGGACAGTAGTTATTTTTGAGGTTATGTAGATCAGTTATTCCCTGTGGTAAAACAAAGCTAATACCGAAGTCCGTAGGAGGAGAGCCACAAAGCTTAGTATTGTAATTTGTGCTTTAAACATTTTTAAATCTGCCTAAATAAATATTTAAGTCGTATTACATAATCAGACAATTGATAAATCGGGTTGCTACTCCTCACACGAAGCACAATTCTCGTAACTATTAGTCATCATAATCGGTTTCGGTTTGCGCGCTGTCGCACTCGCTCACGCGCGATAGATGCGTGTGTGAATGCGACACCGCGCGGACCGAAACTGGATTATGATCAAAAATGGCTAATTTGTAAGTATCGTATATTATTCATTACTCGACTGCGCCCGAAGGAGGGTTATGTTTTTCGCTCGCCATATTACATAGTACGCTAAACGCACCGCATTACGGATGTTTCACACGGAATAATCATAATATAGCATCCGACCACAAACATCGTATTATAGAGCCATCGTTACCACCTACGTTACTAAAGTGCGGTCGCGGAGCACGTAGAATTTCGTACATTGACACGTCGCTACTTGTCTCTTTCACTTGCGCACGAAATTATTGCTATCGCGTTGACACTGGTACACGATAGTAGCGTGATTGCAATATATTCGAGCTCGAGTAAAAGAGACAGATAGTGATAAGTCAATGTACGAGATTCTACGTGCTCCGCGACCGCACTTCACAACGTGTTTATAATTCCGTGTCCAAATCATTACAGTAATTGCCATCACATCTCCGACTCCCGTCAAAACAACTCCACGCACAGTCGATGCGTTACTCAATTATTTCGCCCATATAATTAACAACACACGAAATTATTAATAATCAATCTTTGAAGAAAGTACTGTTAGAGTTAGGCAAAGGTGGTACATAAAAAATAATGAGTCCATTAAAGTATGTGAGGCGTGTATGAAGTGTGTGTTGGGGCCATGAAAATGGCGATTGTGAACTTATAATACTATATTTTCATAGAAATCCCATTGGTTTGATATGTCAACTGGATACAATATGGAGGTGGTGAGAATATTTAGTCTTCATTTATCTTGTATGTTTGTAATGGTAGATAAAAATAATCGTCTCAAGTCTTAACCAATTCTTCTTTGGTATCATTTGCAACCTAGATTAATATGTAGTTAACAATATGTTGTTTAATTTATTAACAGTTCAATTACTACCTACCTATGTATATTTGTCATTACGCAACGACATTTCATCCGCTATCCGCTCCCGCTGCCTCCTGCCCCGTGGCCGCACACAGACATGTTGCATCGATCGAAAATCGTGACAGATGTTCAAATGCGATCGTGTGAATTCGATATTGAAATATTATGTTCAGCACTAGCTACTACTGGTAGCGTCAACAAAAAAAAAACTAGCTATTAGTGTAATAAAAAAAAATAGACCATAAACACAAAAAAAATAATTAAGTACTACAGAAATTATTCTTTGAAGTTATTGAAGAATATTTTAAATGTGTGGCCACAAGTTTGTTAATAAACGTTGGCTAAAGTTTGCACACCTCAGACTCATGAGTCGTGGGTAGTTGTTGAAAAACAATAATTAAACATACGTTGATTCTAATGTAGAAAAACCAAACATCCGTCAAGAAGTAATAAAAACCGTAGAATCAAATATATTTAGATCAGGCTCGAAAAAATAGCAAATTCAGTCATCGAATTGTAGTAAATAGACAATCTTATATGATAAGAAACCATTTTTATAGACCGTTGAAAAATTTCTGTATAATTACCAAAAGTAGACACAATTTTTCAAATTGTTCGTTGCTAACGTTACTCGGCTGCCGAATTTGAAGACGCCTCGAAACAATCCCGTGTCATAGCAAATAGGGGTCAAAGTCGTGTGGCGAACACTTTTAATTATACTAATGCCTGTTTCTGATTATAACTGCTTTCTAGTTTCTACTCATGCGCTGATAAATACCGCGTACGTGACAGGTCACTATTAGTGATATGGGCCGGTGGCGAAAACGTCCGCCATCTTGAAAACCTATCATCGGCCATCTTGAAAATCTGATCCTGGATATCAAACAATTATATATATACAGCCGAACGTATAACCGCCTCCTTTTTTTGGAAGCAGGTTATTAAAAAAATATACTCACAAATGAAGCCAAATGACTTCCATGTCTACGTAAGTACGTAACCCTAAAACGGCTAAACTGTTATTTCCATCAAGCCTTATCATCCAAAGCATTTAAAACAAAAAGTACAAAAACCAACATAATAAACTACTGAATCTAATTAAGAAACGATTTGTAATTGACAGTGGCCTTGTTCAACAAAAACAATAACTGTCTAGTTAGTAATATATATCTGAAGCAGGCGCCATTTATAAATCACTTATTTTATTGCGTGGGCGAAGGTAAAGTCTTTTATGTAAGAAGTAAATAAATAAGTAAGTGGACATGATAGAAAATTTATCCGTACATTCAATAGTAAAACGATGGCTGTACAGTGCGTGTCCAAAAAATATAAAAGTTGTGTATTCTACATATAATTTCTTACGTTTCGTTTTTTTCTCCGACAAAATATGTTCTTTTTATGAAGTCTGAAAAGTTTATCGGTCTTCAGTTGCCTTCCGAATGAAATTAGATCTTTGGAAAATGCTTTTTATAATTTTTATTAAATGCTCGCTTTCCGGCTAAAAAATTGCAGATTGGTATTTCTGGTCACAGAAATCTTAGGTCTCTAAAGAATATAACGAAAGTTAAGTTTTTGCGACACAAGTAAAAAATAATTGTTATTTAATTGACATGATCCATCTATTTGATGGATCATGTCAATACCATAAAATAATAATAATATTCCTTATTCTTTTCAGTTACCTACTCTATTTTCGTATTATCTTTATGATGATCTAAACAGACATGTAAATGTAAGTTACAAATATTACAGCGTGTGTTTTTGAAACAACAATAAAATGTTCGGAACGCCGAAGCAATTTTCGCCTCGAACATTCCACGACACCCCCTACTTAATTACAGATGCTAGGTAAATATTAATGAAGTATCTTTTACATGTTAGGAGCTTCGGGGTCTCATGGACCCGACGTAATTGAATATGAGACTTCGGAAGGGTTATGGGAATTTTTGATGACTAGGGTTATGTCAGAACAATTTCATAATGATAATGATGTGAGCAGGGTTAGTTATTAAGTTGTGTTTGTGGAACATTTTGAGAAGGTTATATTAAACCTGATGAATTCTGTAGCCATTACTGAAAACATGCAGTGAAAGCGACGTGAAATGCCTAAACACCTTAATGATATAATTGCGATATTTAAATATTGCAATAATATAATTATGGTGTTTATAAATAATAGAAAAATATGATTTTCTTAATTTTTTGGTTTAAGATCATTTAATCCTCAAAAAAGGATACAATTATTTATTCACTTACATTGAGGGAGAATACATTAATAAAACTTATTTGACAACGGCGCGGCGACATTTTAGTATTTTTAAAACAATTAAATACACAATTACTCAATACAAAATATCAATCTTCAATATTGATTACTTTTGCTTGGTAATAGACGTACATTTTATTTACGTATATTTACGCAATTCAATTAGGAAGTAACACAAACGTTAATAAAACAAAATCACACCGGAAAATTCGATATTAAAAAACTTAAACAATAACGTTGTGTTGAACTTGTGATAAACAAAGCGGGCGCAGTTTTGTCAAAACTCCGGGGCATTAATATCAATATGTGGTGCAAAAAAGGCCCCGTAATATCCTCTAGGTCCCTCCCGGCTTTATTTATCAAAGCCCACCCTAAACCCTTTCATCGTTATGTGAATTAAATTTCTTTTACCGTCATTTCCCGTGCATTATCTCGGTTAAAATCATAATGGTAGTGCCCCACAATGGGGCCTGTAGGACCCCGCGCTCATTAATGTTGACTGAAGAATTTTATTAAAATGTAACGTCGCTAAAGGGTTAATTCATTACAACTACGCAGCCTATTGTTGCTTCCTTTTAAAACATGTTTCGCTGTATTAAATACTTTGAAGTGCCTTTTCTGTTGAATTAGGCTTGCTCAGTACCTATACATTTTACGGTTTTTTACGGTTTAGCGTTGTTTATGTAACTAAAAATAAAAAAGGCATTTTTATTTGTAGTAAGATACAATCAAAAGAAATTGGGTGTTGGCCTGACCTGCCAACCTGATTAAAGCAAAAATAATGAATATTTTATGTGTAGTTTTGTAATTAGATGCATTTCAAAGTTAAAGTTACAGAAATGTTGGAATCACTAGTTTACTTATGTCAAATACAAAAATATTGACTATGTTAAGTATAAACATAAACACACAAACTTCGGAGATATCAGAAATGTTGTGCATATGGCCATACATTCCATAGCAATATGCAAGCGTATGACGTCACCTGTTTGTACGGGGGGTTTTGTATGGGGGGTTTTCACAAAACTCCCAAAAGTGCTTCAAACAATCAGCAGTTTCTTTGAACATATTGATTTCTAGTTATAGGTAGGTACTATTCCTTTTGTAAACTGATTTATTTTTCAGAACACTACACAATTATGAAAAAAAAAGTTACAAGAAAATACCGTATTGAGCCAAAGGGCTAAACCGTATTGAGCAAAAGCTAAATAAATACTTCCGGCTGATATTTTGGCAAACTTTGGACTTGGTTTGGTTTTTGTCCGGCTGGCAAACTTTGGACTTTGAAAAGGTGGATTTTGTCGGGCTAATCTTAACGGGAAGTGCATAATTTAAGAATTATTTATGGTAACAAAATATGTCAGAATGTTTTCTAAATTTGAATATTTAGACTATTACCAGCGTAATGGCTGCGTTGAAAATAAGAAAACTCATTATGGTAATCCGGACGTCAGGTGGTCTAATGCCTGTCGGGAAACTCCGTTACTATACCTCGTTTAGTCTTTAGGTATTTATCCGAGGGCTTAGGTGCTTTAGATTGAACAGGTGAAGCGATTGAATTTGCAGTTTGATATTATATTTGATATCCATCGGAAATTGGCCATGTTACTCTTTCCGGACGCGCCGGCACGCGACTGATGTCTATTTCGAATAAATTATGAGGACGATAAGCATACTGAGTGCGATTTTATCATTACTCGGCGTGAAGAAGTTAACTACATTTTGTATGGCATCGAAACAAGGCCCGTAGTGGCAAACAATGGTAACTAATTTGATGCCATACAAATTGTAGTTAACTTGTTCACGGTAAGTACTGACAAATACTCGCACTCCGCACATATATTGCTAAACATTATTTTTCCTTACTGTGTCTAATAGAATCGTTAAAGTTCTTGAGTATATTGTTATTTTCAGTTTTTATATTTTTTCGACTCAAATTGCACTAATACCCTAAAATATTTTAACTAATGAACTGCGTGCGGAATTGGCTTCGTAGTTTTGCTTAAAATTGCCTAAAATAGCAAATCGGCTGAAACAACAGTTATTTTTTTAATACAAATATTGTCATAATATATTATTCAATTATGCCATTTATGCAGCTTCATAATCTAAAGAAAAAAATCCTAATCGTCACTTAGAGGTTAATCAAAGATATTCTTCGTCAAAACTTTAAAAATCAATCTCTTCTTTGGCTTTAAACTGGAGATAAAGTGTCCCCCTTCTACCTCCTTCTCCCCATATCTCCCCCTCTCCTAAATAGCCGTCTACAATATTTGCATAACTCATTACGCTGTATCCATATTTAATTAGAATATTTCCTTCTTTAGAAGAACAACACTCGGAGAAATGTTGGCGCATTTGACATTTTTTTCTTTTTAGGGTCTTGTTTCGTAGTCGGGGGCAAACCATGTAACAATAAAATCGAGAGATACACTTTTATGTGAACGTTAAATAATATTATTAATCATCTTCACAGCTAGTTTTGTTAATATTATCTTATATAATGGGTATGTGGCCGGCCCTATTTCAAATTCTTTTCAGCTTCATATTTTGGAAATATTGCCTTTTAGGGTTTTTATTTTTTTTATTTAATAAAAACAAACTACATAAATTTTTAGCAAAATATTACAATATTATGCACAGGACATTTATAAATGAATAAACTCTGGTTTCCCTTCAAAACGTATAAATCTTTCGCTTTTTTGGGATGAATACATAGTTATGAACGGGAGGAATTTTGTACCCCAACTTTTGTAACTCGCTACTTGAAATCGATTGCCATTTAATTTGCTATAGCCTGCCTCCCGGCGCTGCTCGAGAAAGCCAAACACTTCTAATGGCTGTGCTAATACCATCCTTCGGTTTTATTTGAGTTTTCAATATTAATTTGGCAACAAAGTTTGGAGCAAAATAACGGTCTCACTTTTGATGTTAGCGAGAGCTTAGGAAATTGACAATTAAATATGAATACAGTAAATACATACATATAAAAGTTTCATTCAAGACATTTAAATATGTCGTATTGAATTTAATAAATTAGTGTTTTGTATAAAATTTTGTATTGCATTCGTGATTATACTTTTATTCGTGATTATATAGGTTTTTTTAACGCTTTCCCGCCGTTCTTCTTTTTTTTTCTTTTGGCATATGCCTCCCCTGTAATAGGAGTTGCCGCGTCAGAGTATTGGTTGTCAGTTCAGTGATTCGCCGCCGCGCTCAATTTCTCCACACATGAAGCCATACGCCATACGCCATACTAGATATGTTGGCACTTGACAAAACTATTTTGAAAGTTGAAACAGAAGTCCAAAACTTGTCAATGGTGGCTTGAGGGCATGCTGTCGCCAGAGTCATACTGCAAATTTGCAGGTTTTAATTACAAGAATTGGGCGGCAGTTTTATATGATTATTGCATGAATATTATAAAAGTACTTTAAGAGCTTTTACCCATAATGCGATACGAAATCGGATATCGCACCAATAAGTTACGAAGGTATGAGAGAGACAGAGGATATGTTTCAATATGCAACATATACCTGTCTTTGTCATTATCGCCGCGATATCCGATATCGGACTGGACATTAAAAAAACGCACTTATGCCAAAGACATAAGAGCGTTTCCTAACGTATTAGGTAACTTAATGGTAACGCTGTAAAGTGTTATAACATTATTACCACAATCCACATACAGTGGGCTAAGTCATGTTACGAGGATGTAAATTCCCTCGATACCACGTGTCATTTCCTCGTCTGTTTTAGCAATAATCTGCTCAATAAACACTCAGATCTCAAACCGTTTCCGTGTTGAATCATGACTTATGCACGCATTTATTCATCTGTTGTTAGGACAGGCCCTATCTGAGATTTACAATGTCTCCAACGTGTGTGCCACATTGGGGCCAACGCGACGTTTCATACATGGTCCACGAGGCTCGAGAACACAGTGGGCGCAATTGCCAAGACAAAATTTTACTTGTATACATCTACAAAACACGAGTAAACTTTTGTCTTGCCAGGTTTATAACAATAACAGACAATTTTTTATACACTTTTCTACTTTTTTATGCTTTTACAATAATCTTATCAATATTCATATATAAAAATGGATTGCAGTTCTAATGTCTTGCTAAAACTCGAGAAAGGTTTGTAGTTATCGATCGGTTTCAATTAACTCATCATCAGGAGTTAATCGAAACCGGTCGTGTTATATATATAAAATAAAAACCTAAATAAAGTGGAAAAGTATTAATAAATAAAAACCTAAATATAGTGAAAAAGTGTATAACAAAAAGTGTATTACTATTATGAACATGAATTTACAGAATTTCCACCAAGAACAAACAGTACACTGAATCAGCTATTGCTAGGTTTATGCAAAATATTCCTAGGGGCTCGTCCTTACGTTCCAAATCATTGTATTCATTCCATTACAGCCTAGATTCTGGGACCTGCGTGATAAATCTAACATGGATAATCTCAGATTCTCTATGACCTATTTTACATATTATCATAAATAATAATATCAATTACCATGTAATGCTAACATAAAGTAATGGTTTTGGAGGTAGATATGTAGACACAAGATTAGGTAGAAAATAGGGCAAATGGTTTACTGAAGCATTGCTAGAACTTTCAGCAATCATTTGGTTTTATTATAATTTCTTGTCTCCGATAGTAACTACCTATACAAATAAATAAAATTGAAGTGTCTGTTTATAAAATCAGATTGATGTTATAAGGAGTAACTTGGACAATTTTTAATCTTAGGGTTCCGTTTAATAAATAGGGTTCCGTTTCCGTTAGTAATACGCAAACGAAGTTCCGTGCACCAGCTCGTCTTTATTATAATTTTATGTTGCTTGATATGCCTGGATATATTCTAGGAGTTCTAGACTTGTATTACTAGGCTTGGCTACTAGGTTTGTATCATGAGTAGGGACATATCGATTCTGTATTATATACTTTTTGAGTAGAAAAAAAATAAAGTTATAACTATAAACTAATATGATTGTCGTCAAATGCAACGCATTGTTCAATTAATTTTGCTCACAGTGCATAGTTCATACCTAATCTTTTTTGTCGCGCGCACCCCCTGCGTACATGTCGTTATGACGCAATAGTTTTGTATAATATGATGTTACATGACAGGAGTGAGGAGACACAAAGGGCTCCGGTTCCCGTCACGTACTTCATTCACTGCACTGTGGACGGGGTTGTGCAGGATATATCAAGTACTGACACTATACTCAGAACCCAATTCGCGTAATTAATTTACACCTTCAATTTACTTTTATTGAATTACAACTGAATCGTCTTAATATCATAAACTGATTTTTGGAGTTTGGGCCAATTAAAACGTGTTTGACGTTGGTTTGACGTTTATGAGAATACCATTTTGCCCTCCTCCTAGACCCGACTACGGCGAAGCCAAAAGGAAGGGTAATGATTTTGGCAGTCTGCGTATGTATGTATGTTTGTTTGTTTCACTGTAGGGCCTAAGCTACTTATCCGATTTCAATAAATGAGATGTCAATACATTCGTAATAATAGCCCGGGTAACATAGGCTATATAACGTCTTCGAAAATCAATGACGGATACTTCGGGCACATGATTCACCGCTTGTGTAAAAGACGTTTAGGCGAAAAATTATTTGTCATACTCAAAGTAAATAAATAATTGTTTAAAAAAACTAAAAAAACACGCTTACGAGTTAATCTGAAAAAAAAAAATTATCGGCTTATTGGATTGTCATCGGCCCTTAAGACGTGTGCAAAGTTTCAAGTTGATCAGACTCCTAGAAACCGGTGAAAATTAAGCTCAAAGATTCCGTTACATACATAGATACATACAACCCGAGCTAATAAAAGCGTGTTAAAAATCATCACATGTATGGACTATCCACTAAACGCAAACTCGCCCACGTAAAGAAATAATATTTTTTTTCGAGTAGGACAATAACTTCTCTGCCTAAACGTCTTCACATAAGCAGTTGAGCATGTGCCCGAAATTTCCGTAATTGATTTTTCTAGACCTTAACTATATAATTTACGGAGTCGGATTATAGTTTTTATAAAAAAATATTTGTAGCATGAAAATAGCCGCGTGTGTAAAATTCAAGTTAGGTCACAACTAGTTAGTGTAACATGAATTCATCAGAACATAATCCGCTCCCGAAGCACTTTTCCATACAATCCGCTAGGCAAATTTTGCTGCGGGTTTTTGGACACTGCGTTACTCTCGAGCTTAACTCAATGACATAAGGTTCAATTTGTCAGCATTAGGTTCAAGCTAGTGTAAATGTATGTGATCTGATAGGTTATCTATCACGTGGGACCGTCGATCTGCCATTTTGTGAAAGCTGAGTGCATTTTGCCAATATGGCGGGGGACTTTGTATGTATTTTGCATGTCATATAGGTACAGTTAAATGCGATAAATTTATACCTACCTACCTAATAAAAATTAATAATTTCTTACATAATATATTCGTTTTTTACCCGACTACGGCGATGCCAAAAGAAGGGTGATGATTTTTGCAGTATATTATGTCATATGTATATTTATTATTATATGTAGGTATATTTGTATTTTCTATCATAGCACTTAAACTACTCATCGAATTCAATGAATAAAGTGTCAATAGATTCGCGTCGGGTTAAAGTTTTTAACTTTTTCATTTTATTTAATTTTTATTCCCACTTTCAATAACTTTCCATGAATATACTTTCAATTTGATTGCTTCCTGATGATCATAATTATGACGGTACCCAAGTCCAAAGATAACCTAACATAAAACATGTAGTCATGTCAATGAGGTCGTGTTCCTGGCATATAAAGCATAACTGGAATTTACATACAGCCACACGAATTTACACCCTGTGTTATACACAATAAAGACCAATTTATATCGTTAATAGATATGTGTAATCCAGGATCACTCGAGACATGATCGCAATATCGTAAGATTTGTGTTGCAGATATAAGGAGCGGCGGAGTGTGATAGTATCTATTTGGTGTGATAAAATCTTGTTTTTTATTTATCGCGTGGAAGAGGATAAAGACGTTAATGTTCAGTAGAAATTATTTGTTCATTATTAAATTGTCATTGCTTTATGTAACGCCGGTTCTTTTTTATCTACATTTCTTATTTTCGCAAATATTTCAAATTTCTTTTGTTTAGTGCTCTTGAGAAGTCGTCCAATTTAAAATGCCTGAATATAATAATTATCTATTAATAATAGATGATTATAATATGACTATAATAATTATCTTATTACCGACTCTAATAAATGTAGTTATTATACAGCATTTGTTTTGTTGCATTATCTAAAATGACATTACCTTTCTGCACACCTTCCTCGACGTAAACATTAATTTACCGGCCAAATTTCATACTCTCCAGTTGTACAATTCTCGTAAAACTGCACGGAAAGTTTTTCTTTTCACGTTTTTCACGTTTTGCTTCACTATACGTGAATCCATAATATATCGTATCATTACCAGCTCTGTAAGTGTCCGTCTGTGCGAGTGACGCACTCGATGCGATCGGATTAGTGTGACGTGTGGATCCCTCATAAGCCAGGGTTAAATATAACCAGCCCAACGACTTGCCTCTCGGGGTGAAGTATCAATGCGGAAATATTTTTACAACCATCTTTATAGTGGCTACAGTACCCGACCATGAATAAAACACATCGCACCATAATATGGAATATTTTTAGGTGCATCACCTCTGTTAAACACTGCCAGAAGGAACAAGGCAAAATGGAGTTACCACCCGTTCATTACCTAAGTAATTCCCTGGAGCAAAAACCGGTGTTTCGTCCCCTAAGTAGCTGCCCATTGGTCACCCGTGTCACTGCTTTGTGCGTTGAGATAAAACGCTCACAAAATCAGCACCAAACGAAATCTTTTTTTCCAATTTTTTCCCTACATCTTTTTCCGTCTATTGTAACAATCATGAAGTAGATATATATGTACTTAATTTTCCTTATATATTTTTAACTTAACTACTTTTCTTATGTACCTACCGATTAGGTTCCAATATTTTAATTACAAATGTCGTTTTGTCATTGTAATTCAATGGATATTTGGGGCTTTAAAGCCAAGTTTTTTAGTGTTATACCCAAAAACTTGTTGTTCTTTATTACTATTATATTAACTATAACATTAACTGTTAAAATAAAATTATTTAACTGTCAACGTTACAGTAATATGTACTTACATTATTATTATTGTGAACACTGTCAGCGATCCCGTAGGGCGCCCTATGTTACACAGAGTCTCAAACAAAAAATCACTGACCGAAGCCATTTCCACTTCTCCTTTTACATTCATTTCAATGTTCCTGTCATCCGTAATCAGAGCCTGTATGAGACTAAAATAAGAGTATAAGGCGTAAAAAATATTTTGCCACTGTAAAACCAACTTAAGGTCGATCAATTTATGGTCGATATTGAGGTAGATGGCAATATTTGCACAAAGTCCCCTTATTTGCCAATTACGCGTTTTTTATTTGCGTCGCCGGCGATGTTTTAATACGAGATCATCGGGGGTACCTTTGTTACATAATCGGGAGACAATTGATATACAATGCTCAAAAATTTAAACAAGAAAACGCAGTGTGGCCCCTTCAGAGGTTAAGTAAAATTAAGGTTTGTTTGGCGTTTGTGCGTCTCTTTGCATTATCAATTTTTAAATTGCAGATAGCAAGGCAAAGCTCAAAGCCGCTTTTATAAATAACTATGTTAATGGCAGTGAAATATAATATATGGACAAGTGAGGTAAAGTAGGTACATTAACTATGAAACAATTATCCACTGCGACCAAAGATAAAATTAGGATAGATATAAGCGTAATTATTACGCCTGGATTACAACGGATAGACGGAACGGATCGGAACGGATCGAACGGAGAAATTAGGATAGATATAAGCGTAATTATTACGCCTGGATTACAACGGATCGGAACGGATCGAACGGAGAAATTAGGATAGATATAAGCGTAGTTATTACGCCTGGATTACAACGGATCGAACGGAACGGATCGGAACGGATCGAACGGAGAAATTAGGATATATATAAGCGTAATTATTACGCCTAGATTACAACGGATCGAACGGAACGGATCGAACGGAGAAATTAGGATAGATATAAGCGTAATAATTACGCCTGGATTACAACGTATCGAACGGAACGGATCGAACGGATAGATTAGGGTAGATATAAGCGTAATTATTACGCCTGGATTACAACGGATCGAACGGATAAATTAGGATATATATAAGCGTAATTATTACGCCTGGATTACAACGGATCGAACGGATAAATTAGGATATATATAAGCGTAATTATTACGCCTGGATTACAACGGATCGAACGGAACGGATCAAACGGATAAATTAGGATAGATATAAGCGTAATTATTACGCCTGGATTACAACGGATCGAGCGGAACGGATTGGAATGGACCGAACGGAGAAATTAGGATAGATATAAGCATAATTATTACGACTGGATTACAACGGAATTAACGGAACGGATCGAACGGATAAATTAGGATAGATATAAGCGTAATTATTACGCCTGGATTACAACGGTACAGGTCGCATATCTGAAGGAAGTGGAGTAAATACTATGTAGTAATAAGAATATTCATAAAAGTATGATTAGCGATTTGTTGATTAGCTCCGCGTCTCCATTAATCTGAAATAAACTAATTACGAAAAAAAGGAGAATGAAAACTGTACCTACAATTTAGTATTTGGTTTATGGCCGCCACATTTTTTATAAGCGGATAAAAATGCCAAACGTCTTTTTATTCATTTTTCCAGGTCCAGGGGAAAATGTTTTTTCTATGGCACTGGCCATTTTTACCCATACACCATATTCATGCTCCATTTGAGATCACGTACATCTTAAACGAAATTCTCTACCACGATTCTCTCTCTCCGATGATCTCCGTTCATTGTAATTAAACTTTTAATTTTCAAATTTCGATCACTATGCACACACTAACCATACGCATAGTGCAATGTATGCACAGAGATTACGCTCAGTATATAATATAGTGTAATGTACACACAGAGATTACGCTCCGTATATAACACAGTGTAATATGTACACAGTACACAGAGGTTTAAGATCTGTCTCCCGTGATCCCTTCAACAGATTGTCAATAGTTCATTAGGCTTGACCCTACCCCCGCCCTACGAGGGTAGTTATTATTTTTAATCCCTTAATGGCGTCCCAGATTTCATTACGGGGGCTGCACTGATTAAAAGGGTAGCTTTTTTCGTTCGTTTATGATTGATATATGTGGGGTCGTTTAATGTAATATATGGTGTATTGGGTGTTTTAGGGGTTTGAATTCATTTATCCTACTAATATTATAAATGTGAAAGTTTGTGAGGATGGAAGTATCGATGGATGTTTGTTACTCTTTCACGCAAAAAGTACTGAACAGATTTTGATGATATTTAGTATGGTAGTAGTTTAGGGTCCAGATTAAAATATAGGCCGTGGGATAAGTTATTTACGCTGGTGGAGCTGCGGGTAAAAGCTAGTGATCATATAAGTGACTAGCCGTTGCACGCGGCTCCACCCGCGTATATACAGTATCCCAGAATACAAATTTTTAGGGAAAAAAAGTATCCTATGTAATCCAGAGCTTAAACTACCATACCAAATTTTATCGAAAACCGTTCCGTAGTTTTTGCGTAAAATAGTAACAAACATCCATCCATCCATCATAATAAACTTTCACATTTATAATAGTATTTATATATATTATAATATACTATTGCTATAAGTTGGTATCAGTATGTATTGAGTAGCATAAGCTATTAAGATAATGTCCAATGATCTATTGACATATTGTCTTTATTAAACTTAATTTTCATTCATTTACAGTAATCGTTATAGACAAAAAGCAATCTGGAAAGGATAACGAAGTTCTTAAAGATTAAAATGTGTGGGTGATTTAACGACGAAATATGCCAATCATAGTAATCCTCGTTTTCATATTTTCACTTTGTCTAAGAGCCTTGTGCCTTTATTTAAACAATGTGTCGTTTTTTGCCTCAAAAAGTGACGTACGTAATATGAAAATGTATCTTCGCCGTTTGTCATGATCAGGTATAGTTGTCATTTTGTCATTGCAATAATTCAGATATAGTAGGTACTGTTTATTTATTTGATAGCGCGGTCTCCCTATCGCCAAGTCTAGATATATTTGTTACAAACTAATTACGTATTAAAATATGTCATCTATCGTCAACGTCTTCGGTAGTATAGTGGTCAGTATCCCCGCCTGTCACGCGGGAGACCGGGGTTCGATTCCCCGCCGGAGAGAACTTTTTGGTGATCTCAGAGAACCAAGAAGATTTTTTTTTAGGTTTTGAAGAGGTAAGGTTTGGATTATTTACCGCGTGGCTTTTATTCTGAAAATACGTACGCTACACCAGTGTAGCGGTAACCCTTATATCGTTAGTTGGGCCTAATGTTTAGGCTTCTTTTCATTCTAGGATGATCGCAGACTTTTGGCCCTGGGTGGATTAAAATGGCGAAATCTAAAAACACGAAATTCTCTATTATTTTGAATCATTCAAATTATACAGCAATTATTTGTGCTCTTATACGAGTATGTGTTATCCACATACATACAATAATTTCTATACCTCGCTTAGTTTATTCAAAATTAAGCTTTTGGCAAAATTTTTATTATTGCCTACGAAACTTTTTTTTCACTAAACTATTCGAAATCGGCAAACGGGTGTTCTACTCTCGCATTTATAATATCAATCTCCTCAGATTAAGCCAATAAAATAAGGATGCCACGTTTTTGAGGCAAAAAACACACTTGCAACACCACGACATTAATTTAACAAACTTCAATTTAACAATAGTTGCATGCTATTGTGTAGCTAAAAGTGTTACATCTAAGAAATGTATCTTATACATATATGAACATCTATTGTACCACTTTTGGAGCAAATAAATGATTGATTGATTGATTGAAAGAAAAAATTAACGTTAACCTTCCACTTTACTTACTAATTATTAGCTAAGCATTTCCTGTTTCTTCTCCTGTCCACCTGTTTCTTCTCCTGTCCACCTTTCCTTACATAATGTTCTTTAAAAATTAGTATTTCGGGATCATTTTTCATGTGTTTGTATTGTTTAATTGAATGTCTGAAGAGCTGGTTGTCTGTCTGTCCGTGCTTCTAGCTTCTGAAATTATAAATATAAATGGATGAAATTTGGTGTAGTAATAGATTGTGTATAGATCTTGGTTTTGGAATGATAAAATAATAATTTTATATTTTAGGGGTATACTTGTGAAGTGGGGATGAAAAATATTTTTTCATTCTATCTCATTGTATGAGATATCGTTGAATAGGTCTTTTACAATAAAGGCAAGGTTTCTTACATGACTTTTTTACAAAGCTAACCATTTTTGAGTAATCGGCCTCCAAAGTGGTTTATAAGTTACCCCCCCCCCCCCCCCCCCCCCGGCATTTCTAAACTGTATGAGATAGAAACTTGTAAGTTTCCATGCTGATAGATCATGCTAAAAGCTCTTTAGGAAAATGATTTTTAGCGAAATCGGAGAATAATTTTTGAAGTAATTCAAAGAAAACCTATTGCGCGTTGATAGTTACGGAACCCTCCTTAGACATGTCGCGACATGCTCTTGTTTAGGTTTTTGACTAAATATGACGCATTGATCACTTGCGATTTTTCGCACGACAGTGTAAAGTGCTATTATGTAAATTCGACGAAGAATCCGCATGAAAAATAATACGTTGAAAAAAATCATTACAATCAAAGTACTTTTCTTAAACATGTTATTATTCAAAATTTAAAAACCTTTAAAGATAGATAAATAGTTTTAACGACACTTATCTACTAACATTTTTATGTCCATACATTAACGTGTATTATTATTGTAAAAGCTGTTTTAGACGCTAAGGAGGCAAACATACGATGGTGGTCCTTTTAAACTTTGCTCGTACAAAAAGTCCTAAGCGTCACCTTAGCGAATGCACGCGCTGAATCACTTTTTAACCTTGTAACTATGGTAATAAGATAGAAATTTGTTAAACAAGATTAGTTGCTGATGCACGTCTCTTAGGGTGTTTTTAGACGTTCGGCGAGGTAAAGGTGTGTGCACATGTAATTAGTAGGGACCCCCAGTGTGGCGCTAGCATGATGCGTTGGTAAATAGTGTATGTTATAGATTGATGTTAAGAGTCGCCTATGACATGGCTTTGAAAATATCGGCTTGATTACACATTGATATGAGTAACGACATGTGTCTAGAAACCACGGAAGAGTAAGTAAGTACTGCTTTTAAATTTGTAACTATGCATCATCAAGTACCAATACAATATATAAAGGAAATTTTTACCCTACTACGGCGAAACCAAAAGGAAGGGTAATGATTTTGGCAATCCATGTATGTATGTTTGTTCCACCGTAGCGCGTAGCGCTTAAACTACTGATCCCATTTTAATGAATGAGTTGTCAATGGATTTGTAATAATAGCCCGGGTAACATAGGCTATATAATTAACGTAGTCGTTATACTTTTTTTATAAAAATTATAGTTACTTGACTGTGTTTCTCAGGCTATATTATGTTATAGTAACTCTAGAAGAGCTTCAGAGTATCTATCAGGAGAATAGAATTAGGGAATTTAGTTTACATAATAGGTATATAATTTTCATCTATTTAAAATATGTATCTATTTTCATAATCAACAGATCCTGTGCTTCTGTAGCTGAGCCTTATTTTCCGACAAGCCAGAAAGAGATTCTATTTATGTACATATTATTATAATATATATTATTATAATTTTCTTTTTGAAAAATGGCAAAAAGTATTTATTTTCTTGCCTCATGTCGAGGCAAAAACTGTCCACACTTAAACTGCTCCACTTTAGGGGTTGTTTAGGTCAGTCGATGTTTGACATTTGTCATCTTGACATTTGCTTTCCGCAGTATAATCAGTCCGCATTAAATTGACAAAATCTTCTTAAATCAAGATGGCGTAAAGTTCTTGTAATGACGTATGAAGATTTTTTCTGTCGTAGCCCATCCATAGTTTTGAAATCATTGCTCCCGTCACTAAACAAGTTATTTTCCGAAAAACTCAAGAATGATATTCTTCTGTCTCCGAGCAGGTAGTCAGGTAGAAGCAACATACCGTCCTGTGTCCACAGTACATATTGACCCAGCGAACCGCGGTAGCTCCGTGCTAATAGACGTGTCTCCTACCGACGACCAAGTGTACGCATTAGCAACACAAGAAACATAAAAAGTCTTTACAAAAAGTCGAATAAACTTATCAGTTTTCGAAAAAAATATGTCACTACTCACTTCTGTCGCCACCGTTTCGCGTCGTTGTAAAAAGATTATCTCGGGAGATATATTTTTATCTTCGATAGCTTAATTGTCAGTTGCTGATCGGATTTTACCTATGATCTAAATTTCAATTATTTTCTTCTATATATATTCATAACGTAACCTACCTTCCTTGCGAGTCGTTTTAAAAGTAGCGGACAAAGACAGTGACATTGATATGTTTTAAACATTTCAATGATTAATATCGTTTTGTATAGCAAATTTTCAATCACCGATCTAACTGCCGCACTCAGAGACATTTAATGCTTACTTAAGTAGCTACTAAGTACAGATTTTGACATAAAATCTATACAGTTTCTGTCCAAGTAAAGTGACTCCATAAGTAAGCATTAAATGTCAACTTGGATTGAGGATACGTTGTTAGTTGCGGACACTCATATACTCTGATTTTAAATCTCAGTCACTAAAATGATGCGCAAGGAAAATTAATTTTACTGACTAACGGCCGAATACTGAAACGCTAATTAAAATTAAGAGGGCTATTCACAGGCTGGCGCTGTCTCTGCTGGCCAAAACAGTATAGTATATAAGGTCAGGTAAAATCAATTTCGGATATTTTGGGCACATGATCTACTGCTTATTGAGAGACGTTTAGGTACAAAAATAATTGTCATACTCGAAAAAAATAATGTAAGAAACATTTTTTTTTATATGGGCGAGTTGGAGAGTGAGAGTTGAGCGGAGAGTCATCCTCATCCATACACGAGATGATTTTTTTACTTTGAGTATGACAATATTATTTTGCCTAAACGTCCTTATAATAATAATTAGATCATATACCCAAAATATTCGAAATTGATTTTACCAAACCTTATATAGTATAAAGTTTTTACAGAAAATATTTTAACCTCGTAACAATTTCACGGCATATTTCCACATTTTCTCACTTCCCTGAATGGTAATAAATGCAGTTAAAGTCGAAACTGTGTGATTCACTTTGACGCATAAAAGTTAGGAATTAAAAAGGACAACAGAGGACAAAGGATCCATTTTGCATTGTGCTGCGACTGTCTTTCTCGACACCGCCGCCGCAGGGTTAAGAATGTGTTAGAGGAACCACAATGACAATTCAATTACTTCCACTTTTAAATTTTATTTTTTAAATTATAGTCCTGAATCTTAGTTATTATATTAGTTAAATAGGAATGAAGTAATAAGAATTTTCGTTTTTCTGGGGCAGATATAGCCGCTTAACAGTTCACAAATCACAGAGATATTACATAATATTATATACTCTATTCACTATTCATATCTACTCTATTCTATTCATCTACTCTATTCATACTCGTACAATCATTTTTTTTCTTCACAAAGAGTTTTGCGACTTATCAAAGTATTAAAAGTAAAGCCTATCAAGAAGTCTATTTGCTTATACAGAAATAAATAATTTTTATGTTTTAATTATAATAGGCATAAAAATAATAAATAATCACAAAACATATTGTGGGGGCCATTTTGTAGCAGATTTCTGCAAAATTTTAATTCTTCGCTGCTTGTCACTTCCATGGACATTTGTCTATATTTGTTCCATTGTCACTTCTGTACCGTGCTGAAGCCATTGGATATATGCATCAAAGTATAACATGGTAAGTGTAAATTCGGGCTTAGTGTGTCGCGCGGTCGTTTTAACACCGCCCCGCTAATTGGACACTTAAGGGTTAAGTTTTATCCGGGGGCCGCCGCGGTCGGCACGGAGATGGTGACTGATCTTGCCGGCAGGGCGCTGGGCGATGTAGATTGTAGATATTGAAGAGAAAACATCGTAATTTGTACCCACTACCAGCTACTACCAGCATTTTTCATTCATCAACCTTTCAAACTATCTTTTGAAATGTAAGTATATGGAAAAACTAATTTCGCTCGAGCTATTTTTGGTACCTACTTACACTCAAGATATATTTTTTATTGAAACTGATAAACAATATTGTGCAAGAACGCCTTTGTTGTTATAAAAAAAAATACATTAAAACAGAATTATAAGTGTGATTATTCTGTTTTACTCGTATTTAGGCTAAGAATAATGAATTTGCCTATAGTTTGTCAGCAATATTGTGTAGTTACACAAGAAATACATATTATTATGAAATAACAAAGGTTAATCTATAAGGGCAAAGAAAACAATTTACGCGCGCCCTTGCTGATATCAAGTTATTTGTAGGAATAATGAAACATTAAAAAAATCAAACATATTCTATATTATCTTACATCGACGGCAGGTTACTTACTACATATCGGCATGATTTGTAAGGAATTATATTCTAATCCACGTTGTAAAATGTTAACGAATTCGAATCATTTGATAATTTCTGCTGTAAATTACAATTTATGGTAATCTTTTTACTGGTAACATAATTGTTAAAAATTAATATCACTACGATTACGTAGTACGTATATTAATTTTTATAGTTTATTTATGGTATGTTTCTCACGTAGGAAATATATTTTGACGAATAAATCTTGCGTGCGTGCGTGAATAAAGTTCGGTGTTTTTTTTTACTATATATATGGGGCTAACACGGTCAATTGACAAGTACGTATTCGTAACGAAATATTATTCGTCAAAATATTATTTTTCCTATGTGAAAATATTACATTTCCTCTGATCTCTTCGCGTTAAGTTTGCAGTGAGTAATCAGTTGAGGTGTAAAAATTGACCACTGCCGCTTAAGCCGTGCTCACATTAGGCAAGTAAAGTAAGCCATTTTGATCATTTTTACATTGACCATTAACTACAAGCTTAAAGCGCTGATTGGTTCAATACAGTTTAAAAATCACATCAAAAATGTATCTAATTTTTTTTGCACTGATTTCCAATGTTAGGACCTCGGGATCGGGTAGAGTATTCTAGGAATATCCCAATCAGACAGTTAAAGATAGACGCAAGCTTCTGTATTTAATGTAAAAAACTATTTAACACGAAATGATTTATGTCAAACATCAAAAAGCAAATTCATCGTTTTGATTAGGTACAATATGATGAGAATATTTTGCACTCATTTCCAAGGTTAGGACATCGGGATCGGGTAGAGTATTCTAGGAATATCCCAATCAAACAATTAAAGATAGACTAGCTACTGTATCTAACGAACAAAACTATTCGACACGAAATGATTTTGTCAAACATTTAACAAACATCAACAAGCAAATTCATCGTTTTGATTACAATATGATAAGAATTAGATAATGACGCACATGAATACGCATTTCTATATATTTTGGGTCCTGTACACGATAGAAAATTTCGGCGCGTCTACCATATGTTCGTGACTGAACGTAAATATGCACTATATTATATTATGATAGGTTTAACCATCAATAGGAGCGAAGTGTTAATTGTAGCGAATAATGATAACAACACTGTGCTAACTGGACGTGACAACTTAGAACAAGCGACAATTGAACACAATGTCGTCAATAGAACAAAACTATAATGCTTCGTGCCAGTGAAATGTAAACTTTATGTTGAAAAAAGTAGGGTTTAAAATTAACGTTGTAGTTTGCGCAACAAAAAATTAGCATCACCTTCATGATTTCGTGTATTGTTAAATAAAAGTATACATAATACAACTATGTCGATATATAATAAGAACGAGATATTTTAATACGTTCGAGATTTTATACCGATAAAAATCGATAAAATGTCTCAATCATATTTTATCTCTTTTAGACCAATTGTAACTTATGGAATTAGCAAATGTACGTAAACTTGTACTTATGTAACTTTACATAATTATTATTCTAAGGGCCTGTCTCACAATCTGCTGATAAGTGTCAGATGGCTTATTTGCACGTTTTGTCTCTGTCGCTCGATACATTAAAGTAACCAGCGACAAAACTTCTCAATAAGCTATCCGAAACTTATTAGGCGATTGTGGAGGCGAGTACCTAAACTGTGTATCTTTTGTGTAACTAACTATAAACACTGTGATGGTTCAATTTTATCATGTTGTTTGATAAGTGAGTATCTTGCTGCCTGTTGATCCCGAGCAATTTTATAAATAATCTCAATATCTACCATAAGTTACACTTTATTTACTTAATCAATGACTGCCTCTAGCATCGTCAATATCGAAATTATTAGGAATGCGTGCAACAGGTTTATTCTAGCCTTTAAACATCGTTGCATGTGTGACAGAAATTATTGTATTTCGTGTGGTGTTAAACAAAAAGACAAGTATCGTAATTCCAAGCGGTTTGTATGATACTGATACCTTTGTCACGATTGTCCCGTGTTGACTTACCTTAGGGCAGGCCGCTGGAGTTATCTACACGCGTGATACAACATCATCACTATCACCATCATCCTTATCGACATCATTAGCATAATCAGGAACGTTATTGCCTACTAACGCCTCCAATACATGGTTAACATCAATGTAAGCAAGCTATTTTCAATCATATTAGTCTTTATACCATTATGATTAGATGTTAACCTTCAAGTGGTAGTTCCAATTGATTTTTCTTCTCACCTTTTTGCTATCAGTAAAGAAGTTAGAAGAGAAAATATTAAATATTGCTCATTTTAAGCCGTGTCTTATTTCTACATCAATACAAGATTTATCCTCCACATTCCGTCGATCAATACATCACCATCTTTGTCTCATTTTTCTGATACAAATTCTTCTGTGATTGCATGTCAAAACATATTTAAATGTTTCCATGTGACCAGTTCTTTTGACCTCCTCGACTATAATTTGGGGGTATAAATCAAAGGAGCTGGCGGGTCGTGCGTTATGGTATCCTCGTCACGCGATGTCCGAATTATGGTGTAAAAGACATTTGCGAGAGGTGGCTTGACACGATCATTATTTATCGGATTTTTGAGATATTGTTCAAAGATATCAAAGATGTTGCCGCAATTATATAATATTAACTCTATATATATGCATATAGATATTTGCGTTTGTAATATAGTCTACTAGCTGGTCACCGTGACGTTTCTCCAAGGCATTTAAAGCAAACCATGAAATTAAAAAAGTGGTTATCAGAGAAAAATAATCTTGAGCTAAATTGCTTAGGTATCCTTAATATTAATATTATAGTTTATCGTAGATTTGACGAACTCAAAAAACCAAAAATGTCGCTTGTAAAACAAGCTATTGCAAAATATTGAAATTATTGACAAATTAATTAAAATTATGCAATAATACGGGTGTTTGCAATTTAAATCATGATTCATGCTTGAGACTTTCAATCCAAAGGGTAATCTAAGGTAAGGGAGACACGTCGGTTGCTAGGCTCGCAAATTTGTTTGGCGAGTGGGGTGACGCAGGGTTATTTACAACGGGGTAAAATATATAACATCATTTGAGGGTTAAATTAAATCTTGAATGATATTAATTATAACAGTCCTGTTACCAATAGATTTCCTGGATTAATCCAAAGATGTTAAATTGTTTAGGTATAGACAGGTACGTATGATATAATGGCTCGGTCAAGAATGATGTATTTCTCGAAGAGTGTTCTCAGAGTCATGTAATATTTATTATGGTTGTAGGTTAATAGTAACTTGATAACAAAATCGGCACCAAATATGAGGTTCATACGTTTAGACAAATGTATCATAATTTACCTGTCCCAAAGGACACTGGCGAATCCTGCCTGATTTTCCATCAAGGGCGGCCATGTTTCGAACATATGTGGTTTTATAGGACTTAAAAAGTTATAAAACAATAAAATATATTTTATTTTATTTTAATGGCCCGGTACTGGTTCGCGACCCGGCAAATCGGACACGCTGCTCTAGTATATTTATACAACGAAAAATAATTATTATGTTTTTGGTTTTCGTAACGTGAAAGCGACATCTATCATTTATCTGTTAGCATATTGTGTTTCCAAGCAAACTAGCTATTAATTTCATTACCTAATTGACATTTCCACTATGAGATGTCGCTTTTCCAGACCGCCACTAGGACAATCTATTGAACAATAGGTTATTTTATATTTAATTAATTATATTATTGCTTTTTTTGTTTCTATGTTCATAAAGTACAACTTATAATAAATACTTTTTGTAGCCACGTATTTTAATTACCAGGCAGTAAATGTATGGCGACTTGCCGATCTCCTTTAATGTAACATTGGCCAATTTTTTTCTTGTCATCAATCACTTGTCTAATTGGTGATTATAATTTGAGAACTCGATAGCTGAAACTGCATACCGTTTGTCTAGCACGTACTAATGGGCAACTCGAGCGTTTCCCTAATGCGCTTGTAGATAGGTATAGTTCATTAATTGAACTACTAATATAAGTAGTTGTTATGCATTAAGCTAGTATTATATTTATTCATTTTTGGGCGGCGAAAATTAATTTCCAAAAGACTAGCTTGGTTTAATAAGATAACCTAATGTAACAAAAATATATCATAACACAGATTGCGCAAAAATTTTAAATGCAGATAAATGTTATACAGAAGACACTCACGTTTTTATCGAAGTTAAGCTATGCTGACACGGTTATAGGCCAATGTCTACTTGCTAGAACGGAAAAGCTTGTACAAAGGGTTCAGAATGCCTGAGCGCGTTTCTATTTCTCTATTCCACCGCATGCTCATATCACACCATTCATCAATAACGCTAACCTCCTCAAGATGAAAGAACGTAGGAAGCTTCATTTCGCGACACTTCTCTTTGACGTTATTCTCACCCACATGCCGTTCTACTTATATGAGAAAATTACATGGACAAGTGATGTAAACACTCGTACCAGAGCTTCCCAGTATCAGATTCTGATGCCACGACGCAAAACGGCAGCATTTCGTGGGTCATTCAAGTACGCGGCCTCCCGCTGTTAGAACAACCTTCCATCCCTCTTCGGGTGCTGAAAACAAAAAACATTTAGCCGACGTTATAAAATACACTTACTGTCTATTCAGTTACAAAATGTATAAGCACCTGGGATGTAAGCACCTCGGAGCGTGGTGGAAGGGCTGTCAAACGGCGGGATACGTGCTTTTTTTAGGTCGTTGTCTTTTTGTTTTGAATCATGATTTGATTTGATGATTGTTACAATTACATTGGTTTATATTATTATTTGTACTTTGTAAAGCAAAACATTGTATTGTATGCCACGTATTAAGCAACGCTAATAACCTCTATATATATAAATTACTTAATTTTTTAAAAGCAATGGCTGTAGCAGCACAGCAGGATTTAATCTCTGTTTTTATTTTATTTGTGATTAAACTGCAGACCACTGTACTATTATTAATTGTTGGGCTTTAATATAACGTATTACAAAATAGTTGTGTTGTGATGTCACATATTGGTTCTGCAGAATATCAATACAGCGGGCTTGCTTGCTGCGAAATGCTGAGCTGGGGTCAACTTTTGTCATCACACAACATATAGGCTTTTTAATGTACATGTAATTTAGATTATTCTTGTATTTGTTGTGTTTATGTGTTGTGTGATGAAAAAAAAGTTATTCTTCTTCTTCTTCACTTAGAAAGAATTCTTTAAATTTAGGTCCGAAACGTGGGTACTGCGGATTACTGCGGCTGGACTCCTTCGATGGTCCAGGGACACAATATTTAAATATTTATGTTAAGAATAGATTCCTATGTTATCCGCTACGTCAATATGAAAATAGGGAGAATTAGACTGGGTGCGTGGAGCATAGGATGTCCTGGTTCCAATTTGTTTGACTCGTGTAATCGGTGAAGACAATAAATAAGATAATATTATAGTCGCATCGTAATTTTTATTCGGTAGACCTAGCCTCCATCAGAACCCCAATCCTCATAACTAAGTTATACTTTAACTTTACTTTTATCGAATTATAAATGAATCGTCTTTATATCATAAACTGAGTTTTGGAGTTTGTATCAATCAAAACAATTTTGACGTTGGTTTAACGTTTATGAGAATATCATTTTGCAGTTTTAACACATCAGGACTGTATCGTAATTCGTAACTGTGTTATTGCTGGATTTATTTAGCAGAATCGACATTCTGAGCAAGTCCGCACCCGACCGCTACCATCCATAGAATTTAAAGCAAAGGCCTCAAGCAATCGCTAGTAATAATACATTATAATCACTATACCTATAGCTGTCAATGCGTTAGGCCCATAAATTTGCCACAAAATGTTTGAAAATACAGTGAAATTGGGCGTAGAGCATGGGAAGCCGCACCTGGCTTAGTAGATAAGGGCCAAGGGGTAAGTCTTGGGGAGATAGCGGTAATGTATTCGCCATGATGCACTGGAAATACTAACGGCCCGTTTCAATAACTTATATATGTATAACTATTTGTTAAAAACGTCGCCACTCAATCATTTGCGGGTATTTTGCTATACAAGTTTGACGTTTCTAACAAATAGTTACTGGTAAATAGGTTATCGAATGGGCCCATAAGTCATGTTAATATCTCAAGTGAACGTTTTTATTTTCTTGGTGTCGAATTAGACACTGAACGCCTGGGAGAAAAGGATTTGGATTGTAAATCTTGCCATGATTGGAAATGATCTGTAAATCAGTCCTTAATATTAGAATCGGAGGTTTAAATATTCGAGGATATGGCATTAGTTATGTTTGTGCAATCATGTCTGCATTCCCAATAAAATATATAAATGTGAAAACATTTTATAACGATATTATTTCAAAGACGAACCGAATATTACGGCACGATTTAAATAATTTAAATTGAATGAACATTTTATCTATTCAAAATTTTATTTTATTTTTTTACTATCGGTTGAACGAATTTCGACTATTAAGACTAAAATGTATCAGGTTCCTTCAATGTTGTTTATTCAGATTTTCACTGTTTGTATTTTAAAACTGAATTTTGAATATTTCGTTTCACAATCCACTGATACCTACGTTATATTTTGCATGTATTGTCTCTGTCGCTGGAAGTAAAGTAAACAGAAACAAAACTTCCGAATAAGCTATCCGACACATAAGTGACCGACACAATAAATCTTTTAATAATAAAAAATTGTGAAACTCGTAAAAACTGATAAAAAATATTTTAGTAACTTGTGAAGACCAGATTTTCCAAAATGTTGTCAAAATTGTGCCATCCATGATCCAACACAGTAGGTATACGGGGGAAGAAGCCCATCATTCGTCCACTTTTAGTTTTAACATTTTATGATTGATATCATACCTTTTATCTCGGTCAATATTGGCCATCAATTGACCAATATGTAACAAAAATTATTAAAAAAGCTACAGCAACATAGAATAAAATGTACCTTATATATTATAGCTATAGCTACTAGCTAGGTTGTTGTAGGTGGGTTGTTTCTTGATCAAATATTAGCGTTATTTATGCAGCTTCCGCCTGTTTGTCAAGAAGCGTGATTAACAATCGCCCTCCTTAAATTAATAACCGCGGTAATTGAGATGTTTGCAGATCGGGGGGGCCCTTCAACCCTTATTTACGCAATTCCTTAAGGAGTCTCATGCGAAATGCGATTTTTTTAAATTGCGATACGTATGAATCTTGGACTTTACTCCTTAAGAAAGGATTTTCATGTATGAGCACGGGGTATGAAAATCTATGGGAGTGAAATCGAATTCACGATGTCACACGGTCACACGGTTCGGTGTCGCACGATGTTTGAAGATGCGTCGGTCGCTTTGCGTTGCACACCAAATTTTACTTTTAGAGTAAACTCCAACTCGTGCGTCGGAGGACACACACTTTTTTTAAAACGAAAGCTTTGTACTTTTGTGATTTGGTATTTGTATGATTATTATTAAGTATTAACTTGGTTTATTTAAAATTTAGCTAAGAATGTTGTCGCAGTAGGTCTAAAAATTTAGCTAAGAATGTTGTCGCAGTAGATCTAAAAAGTTGAGCGGTAGAATGGTCGTTCTATAAAAGCAATGCGTTGGCATCATACGAAGATTGATTAATTGGAACTTAGAAGTAATAATGTTAGCTACTTTGAATATTTTAAAGCAATTTTAAAATCTTTGTTTGTCACTAACCAATGGATTTACTTTCAGCTTTATTAACATTTGATATATTATGTGAACATACGATATACCTCGCCAAATTA
Organism: Phengaris alcon alcon; assembly: GCA_037179445.1. Lineage (NCBI taxonomy): Eukaryota > Metazoa > Arthropoda > Insecta > Lepidoptera > Lycaenidae > Phengaris > Phengaris alcon. The sequence goes on from JAYRCH010000119.1 coordinate 3,096,767, forward strand.
AAAAATATATCAAGTATAAACGCATTCCGTATGAAGGTGTCATAAGGGATTATGCTGAAATGCCATTTTATAATGAGTTGTTTGTGTGAGTGTGTATGTATGTAATGGGTGTGTATGGTGTATTTACTTAGGCCTCTGTTAACGTGTTTCATGGAAAATTATGCAATATAATATTATCATTATTAGATACAAAAGGCTTTTTGTTATGCAAATATATAACTGGAGTATCGATTTGTTTGATTGGTTCATAATTATTAATCAATAGCTTTATTTTCCTACTGATTGTTTTCAGCAGGAACATAATTGACATTTTATATGGCGCTGACATAATTTTCATACAATTCTCATGCGATAACCTTACGAATACGGTGCTATCAATTGTTCCTGCTAACCCCCCTGATTAGTACCTGCTACTTCAGTATTCGTAAGTTTATAGTTATTAAGGAGGCTTTTGATATATACCGATTGTTGTTCCATAGTTGTTTTGCCTAGGTCATCAATTCTAGTATTACAACACCATATTATAGTGTTTATATAAGCTGGTGCTATCTATGTGTGCCGAATCAGTAATAAACATAAATCGCGCTAATGGCCGCTTATTTCACAGTAAATAATAAATTCAATTATATAGTGTCGTCGATGTTGGAGATATCTAGCTGGGACAGTCGGCAAAACAGGCATAGTAAAGAAATAATATAATTTACAATTTACTTTATCTAAATTGAAGTTTTATTTATATTGTTCAATTATATTACACGTTAAGTGTTAATGCAGTAAAATCTAATCTAGGAATGAATGGACTAAAAGAATCAATACAAAATTAAATAATATTCAGAATAATTTAGATGGAAAATGTATTGGTCTTAACTAACTTTTGCCTAATTTTATTCATTTAATAAGTCATGGCTTAGGTATGCAATAACATATAATTAAAACAAAATATAACTGTAGTAATTAACTTGTACTTGTATTTTACTTTTATTGAATTATAAATTAATTAGTCTTGATATCATCAACTGATTTATAGAGTTTGGACCAAACAAAACGGGTTTAACGTTGGTTTGATGTTTATAAGAATACCATTTCCTGTTGCAGTTTTTGAAGTTTTAACACATCGGGACTGGATTGTAACATTTGTAACTGTATTTTTGCAGGACTTAATCAGTAGAATCGACCTTCAGTTTGAAATTAATATTTTAGCAGACAATTATATTAGTGAAGACCTTAATAGACGTATCTGCTGTCTGTACATAAGGTGTGCTCATCATCGCGTGACCGGTCGCAGCTGTCGCTCGAACCCGCACCTCTCAGATCGATACCTATTTACTGATCACAATATTATTCACTAGCTGGTACAAGGGGGTATATTATACCAAAGAAACAATAGTGTTTCAATTTAAACTTGGTAAAATATAATGTTATCAGTATAAATGACAGTTATTTACACGTGCAATAGGGAAAAACAATTACACATTAATTTGGCGAAATAAAATATTGTTGTTAAAGAAAAGGTTGAATTGGATCTAAGCATAGTCTAACAATATTAAAGTGATTGAATAAAGAAGAGCTTAAAAGAAACAAGAAATTCTTTAATCACAAATTTCATGTTAGGTACCAATCAATTCTTTGGCTTACCAAACAAATAGGAATCGTCACGGTCGCATCCTATTAAATGGATTTTTTTAATCAATACCGTCAATACAATTTATGTCGTATACTTATGTACTAACATACGACGATAAGTACACTCGAAATTGCCTTTCAGAAATCACAAAACCCATCATTAAAGTGGTTGTGTCCCGCAAAGAATGGGCGGTAGAAAAAATACACCCACTTTCCATTCAACTCTAGTTGACAGTTGACACAAAAGACCCCATATTAAAGGGGTAACAAAAGCCCGCGACAGCGCCGAAGGGTTAATTGCTATGGGTGCAGGAAGGGAATGAGATGTGTAAACGCCATTTTAACGTTTCGTTTTTAATGGAGCGGGATAGAGAGATGACGTTTCATTAAATAAATATGGACAATTTGGATTTTTAAATCTTAAAGAATAATTACTTAAGCTTCAGTTCAGACTGAGTTTGTGTAGTGAATAGAGTTCAGTTTTAATCGCTATTTTAATAACAAAACTAAAATTTTAAGTAACTCCCGAATTTTCAAGCAGTGAGGCGAGCTAATGATGATGAATTATAGCTAAGAAAAGTCTCGATCATGTCAGCTTTCAAACAAAAAAAACTAGATCAAAATCGGTTTATCCGTTTGAGAGCTACGATGCCACGGACACATACACACGTCAAACTTATAACACCCCTCTTTTTACTTAGGTGGTTAAATATGGCGCGCCGCATATAGTCTCGGTGTGAGCTAACACTAATATTATTATTTATTATAATATTTCAGGATGAAAGGCAAAATATAAATATAGTTTTTGACTTGAATATATTTTTAAAGGTAAACAATAAAACATTTCTTATACATTCTTTACGGATATTGCCTACGTTATTATAACAATACTAGCTTTTTCCCGCGGCTCCACCGGCGTAAATGTAGTACCTATCCCACGGGAATATTGTACTTTTTTGGGATAAAAAGTAAACTATGTTTTAAACCAGAACCTAAACTGCTACCATGACAAATTTAATCGAAATCTGTTCAATAGTTTTTGCGTGAAAGATTAACAAACATCCATCCATCCATCCTAACAGTAGTGGGACTGAATTACTTTATTTTTGATGCCTTTAGATAAAAAGTAGAGTGGTTTGAGCCGAGTTTTGAATTCTTGATAAATCATTAAGTTTGCTTTTTAAGCATTTAATAAAATATATGGCTAATTCTCGCTAGCCAGTCCACTAACCGTTAGCTATGATATAACCCCAGGTTTACTAGAGATTACCAGATGATATTAGCCATGTGGACGACCGCATTGTCGCGTGTCAACCATCGTCGACAACCGACATCCATCGTCCAAATTACCACGTCTGCGGTTAGATTGCGAATTAGCGGTTGCAATTCGACCATTACCGAACATTCGGTTATTTCGGCGATATTCGGTTATTACGGTATATTCGGTTTTCGTCTGCGGTCGCAGATGGTGCGATATTTAGTGAGCTTTTGTGTACATTGTGTTGCGCATCGTACTCACTACTCACAAGTCACACTTTGATATTATATTAATTATGTAAAAACAAGTATATTATATTATATAATATACTGTATGGTAGAAAACGTGTCATGTAAAGTTCGCCATGCAAAATTGAATAAGTGGGAGTTAAATAATATGTTATGTGGTCAAAGCTGCAAATGAATGTACTAGTATTCGAGAATAAAATGGATAGTTTTAGCTGAGAGCCCGACACTCTTAAATGCTATAAAAATGATTAACTGTTATAATAACTGATGGTAGGTACATAAAATACTGTCGTTAATTAATTTTAATGTTTAAAAGATTATAAAAAATTATATAGTTTAAATTCATGACCATATATATTATATGGGGTTTTTGAAATAATAATTGATATTTGATAAATTATGACCAAAATATTATCATACATCTATTTAGTAGTTAATAAACTTTCAATATCGATTTAATTTGTCATAAAATATGACATCTATTCGTAAATAACAGACTGACTGATTGACGGATCACCGCACAGCCCAAACCACCGGATGTAGAGACCCGAAACTTTGAGGCCGTGTTCTTTGTACGACGTAGGCATAAGAAAAGAAAGGATTTTCCGAAATTCTACCCCTAAAAGGGTGAACAAGAAGAGCAACATTTGTATGGGACAACGTGATTCCTTGGTCCAATCTACGTTGGTAAACATTCTTTAACATAATTGATGTAAGATTTGTTTTGTATTACAAAAACCAATTAAATATCCTATTAGAACCATTCGAAGGCAGGACCTAGTTTCATATTATAATTATTATTTAAAATTAAAAATTTTATACTAGCACTTGTAGTGAAGTGAGCAGTTAGTCAGGCTATTTCCTACACATACATACACATACATAATATACATTAGGTGTATAGGGTCTACTACACGCTACCGTCATGCTGTAGTAGGTAATTACTGTTACTACTCTAAGCGTCATGTTACGTGCTCCTTCTAAAGCTGTAAGTACCTAATACAAATCATGAGAAATGCTATTGCAGAAGAATAATATGTAATTAGAATAATTCAAACCAGATTAACAAATTACAGGCAATTTAATAATATGCCAACTACCTACATATAAACGAATTTAGAAGAAAACCATAAAAGAAAACCCCAGAACCGACAAGATTGTTGAATCTTACGTGATAACACAAATAAATGAAAGCTCTCGAAAGTTTAGTAAGTACGACACTTCGTCGCGCAATTACAATTACGGCAATTTCGCGTAAAATTGCGTAAAACGCGTAAAATTTGCATAATGACGCGAACAGGTGACAGCCCGAGGCGTCCACATTACCGATGTTTGCACTTTCAATTAATGCATTAATCATTTTTACGCTTTACGCAATTACGCGTAATTTATGTTGTAGTTTATTGAATGCGACAAGAAATATTACGCATATTAATGCGTAATTTGACGTTATTATTATAACGTTCAGTTTTATGAATTATCAAGATGAATTACTTTCAAATTATTTATTCCAAGTACCTACATGAGACTTATTTAGGCACGTGATCGTAATTCATAACTTTGTATAGTGTCTACACAGAAATTACGAATTATCATATTACAAGTATGAAAACCTAATATAATAATTAATATTAAAGTATTTTTTTTTATTAATGTTGAGTTTTAAATTGAAAAACAGATAATTAATTAACTTAAAAAATAATTTTGAAAATCGGTCTATCGGTCATCGCTAGCGATGGAGTTTAACATAACAAAAATCACGTGTCCAACGCATAACCTCCCCCTTTTTGGAATTCCGTTAAAAAAATTCAAGCGTTATTTTCTAGTAAGAGGTCTATTCTCTTTAAAAGGGGCTCCGTTATTGAGTAATAAAGGCCCGCACGGACACAACTGAACTGTGGACAATTAAAAATCGATGTCAGCCATTTTGAAAGGTTCCGAAGGGTCACATAATCCGGCCACTCCACCCCCTCGCCTGAGAATTTGCAAACGAAAAAAACATCCTTTATTAGCAAGGGTTGTAAAGAGTTAAGCACCTATACCCCCTAGATATGTATATAAGGGATAGTCGATGAAATATATAATAATAATATTATCATAAATCATAATGCCGGATTATAGAATTTCTTTAAGTTTGTAATATTTTCAACTCTATAGCTTATTTTATTAGAGCCTTATAATTGTATACCTATAGCTCGTAAATTAGACAATAATTAAAATAACCTTGCTTACTATGGTAACATAAGTTAGTATTAAAAAATATGCACATAATACCCACGCGAAAATGCTCGCTGGTAGGTTGGTACATGGTAATTATTTTCGTAATGATCTCAATATGTTTTTTTAAATACCTATATCTTATTTTTGCCTCCAGTTATATATCCCCCAGCTAATATAATTATTATATGAATGAGTTATTGCTCTTGTTAGTAATACATAGCAGAGATCATTTAAAATAATCATCTTTAACTTCATTGAGGAGGTAATGATTGCAATATTGTTATGATCTCATTTATTTTAATGACTTAGTTTTGGTTTTTAATATTTTTATTGCTCGAAATCAAAAGTCTGTTCTTCAATTTTTTTTTATCTTTGTCATACTCGTTATAGGAACATTTTATTCGATTTTCGATTTCGGAAATTGAATTTGGAAGGCAGCCAAACTTTACTTGTAAAATCTACCTTCTGACTTGTCGATACAATTGGTTTTCGTTTGTTCGAGTATTAGATGAGTATCTCGAGTTAGTTGGAAGGCAATAAATAAATTATTGGATTCAATTATTGGTTTGGTATCTGATGTCCGTTCAGAATATACATTACATGACAATTCGGTCCTTATCGCAGGGCGGGGACTCACGAACTAACAAACACGTGAACTATGCTGAAAACCAATCTGTTGTGCCCTTTATAATGTGGAGCAAAGAAAGTTTTTCAATTATTGTTTTTGTCGTTTCATTGATAAACAATTTTTCTTTTCTCTCCTTCTAATTTTAAACTTTATTTACTCTGCGTTTCCACCAAATATCGCTTGGGTTTATACTCAGTACCGTAAACTCCATTGGAGAGGTTTCTAGGCTGTTTTAGTCAACCTTAGTCAAAATAAAGCTCATATTAGTTAATAATATCTATGGACGTGTTACAGGGACTAGACGAGGAGTTTTTTTATTATTTTATATTAGAGTTTATACACATGTTTAATACACATCCATGGCCCCAAGAACGTTTTGTTTCGATGGCGGGATTCGAGCCCACGACCCCCGGCTTGAGCACCGACGCGCTCCACCACTAAGCCACAGAGGTTGTCAAAATCTTGAACTTTTTGTTACTTTTATAATTCACCTTTTATTTTAAACTCCTGTCATCGACATACATGCCAGGATACAAAAGAAATACATAAAATATTATAAATTGCGTTTCAATTACCATACCCAAAGTCGATTCGTTGATAGCAGTACGGTATAATTTCGATCTCTTATCAAATATGAGATAACGGATCGTCTGTCGGTTCTCGGTATTGGCATGAGGCTGTGATGACAGTTGTCCGAACTCGCATGTCTTTAACATGAAGATTAGTAATTAGTCATTGCTTAAAAACCGGCCTAGTGCGATTCGGACTCTCGCAGAAAGGGTTCCGTACAAAACGGCCAAATAACACGTTTGTTGTATGGGAGTCCCCTTAAATATATTTTTTTCTGTTTTTTTTTTAGCATTTGTTGTAATTGCGGCAACAGAAATACATCGTCTGTGAAAATTTCGGAATCGTGAATCAGACAGACGGACGGACAGCGGGGTCTTAGTTTGGGTAAAACGGGACCCTATTATATATTATATATAGGGATAAATTATATAGGGATACATTCTGAATTGGTATGCTCTTATCATCGTCATTTTTAACGGGCATTAGCTCACCAGTCACGACACATTCCCACTGCAAGTCCTGTGTTGACAAATAAGTAGAAGTATTATTGTTAAGTACAATAATGATAATGTCGCTAAACATGTTTACTATAACTATTGTTTAATTAAAAAGTCTAAAAGATGTATAAAACGAGCGCAATACCTGCCGACAAACTGTGACGCAGTTTGGCGGGTTTAATAATGTATAAGATGTTTATTTGCCAATAAAGATATATTAAAAAAAAAAAATACCAACTCGGATTTGGGACCCGCAACAAAATTAAACAGGAGAAAGGTAAGAGAAATAATAAGTACATGCTTTTCCCGCGTAAATACATTATCCCACGGGAACACTGTACTAGTAGCCTATGTGTTATTCCAGAGCTTAAACTACTAACATACCAAATTTTAACAAATTCCGTTCAGCAGTGTTTGCGTGAAAGAGTAACATCCATCCATCCATCCTCGAAAACTTTCACATTTATAATAGTTGTAAGGATTCCAATTTTCCAATTCAATACACTGAATCGTAATCAAATATATTATAATTATGTTTTATAATATATCCCATACATTATTCAAATGTCATTTTATCGTACGTAAACAAATTACATTAAATAACCTAATGTCATTTATTTCGTTTACGCTACATAATATAAGCTACCAATATAATTCTTCAATTCATAACCTAAATATCACTTATTTACCGTACAATCAATAAATACTATAACACATTAATTTGGTCGGAATCCATCTATTTGATTGCGTTTCTATTAAATTGGATCCGAATTCTGAACAGACTGTTTAATATGATTTTCTTATGTGATTTATTTCAGATTATTTCGACGTCCGGCGTGTTGGGTCGGGTGGAGACGATACCAAGGTGCACATGGCCGCATTTACATCTGTCAGGCAGCGAACAATACGAGCCGTTGATACACGTACCAGTGTAACTTGACACCCGAGGGCTTAGGGTTACGTAGAGAAGATGGGGAAATTTTAACCATAGCGAACAATTATGAAAAAAGATAATGAAAATGCAATGGACTTTATTCGAGATGTTTTTATCTTCTTGAGATGTTAAGAAGCAGGATATAGTTTCATTTCATGACCACGATATACGACCACAAGTCAGAACTCAGACGTGATCGGTATAATTACGCGTTTGTTTGGCCATCAACTTTGCGCAGATTATTGTCACTAAATGTGTTAATATTAGTCCACCAATGTAAACAAATACAATATAGCTTGTAGCTATAGTATAAGGAACCCCTGGTACCGAATGTCTGGGACTTGCTTCGCGCCGCGGGCGGCAGATGACCACGTATGATATACGACCACGAGTCAGCCGTGATCAGTATAATTACGCGCTTGTTTCGGCAATATCGGTATTTCAGACTCCCGTGTTAGTATGGTCAGTGTTTAAGTATTTTATGTCTATTTTGATTTGCTGACTCATTTATATGCTATGTTTTTACAAGACTTAAAATTTTAAATGAAAAGTATCTACTTCTTTCGGCGTAAATAAATAAATAAACAAGCCTTTTCAGATTAAATATGGATAGTTTAGAGTGGATAATATTTTGAAGATTTTGAGTTGTAATTATAATGGAAACCAAAAGTAGAGACTAATAAATTTAAACCCCGTTGTAACTGTGAAATGTTATATTAACAATAACGTAGAAAAAACTTCCATTGAATATAAATAACATCCGGAACCAAACGACGTCAAAAATGGATAAAAACAACAATTAACAGGATCAACCCTATCTAAATATCTATCAATACTGTCGAATATATAAAGGATCGAACAGAAACCAATTTTACCCCATATTGTCTGTCAAAAAATCGATTTTACCCCACATTGTCCGTTAAAAAATCGATCTTACCCGCGGCGCTGTGACAAAAAGTGAAGCGACTTTTTAATAATGACTCGACGAAAATATTTACGATACACTTATTTATGCCTTATTAACTATTCTTTTCATTTATTTACGAAACTTGTAATCTAAGAAATACGATTAATCCAAATGACAATTAATTCGAAGAACAAATATTATTTAAGGCTGTCATGGAAAGGTATAATATTTTAATTTCATGCCATAATGTGTTAATTCGTAAATTCAAAACGTAAAATCAGTTTACTTTTAATCACTTTAGCGACAGACGCTGCATTTTTAAGTTAGCGATTCATAATTGAACTTTGTTCACTAAATAAGAAGATACACGTTTCGTTGCAAGAGCGGCGCCGCGCCACTCGGCCCGTTGCAGCTGCTTTCGATATTCGAACTCTTGCAACGAAACGTGTATCTTCTTGTGTAGTGAATGAAGTTCAATTTTGAATAGCTATCTGAAAAATGACGCGCCGCGTAGAGTCTCGGTGTGAGCTGACCTTTATAGTTTAGGGGCGGGCCGTGAACCCACGACTCATCGTGATGTTGGATTATGGTGGATTGTCATTAAATTCGCCTATTGTGTACGTGTTTCCGTTTTTTGTGTCTCTAAGTGTGTTAGTGTAACGGGAACTTTTTAGTGATAAATAATTTTTTGTTTTGTGACGTTACCAGATGTTTGATTTAGGGCTGATTTTTCAATCGCCAGATATCTTTTACCTGAGGAATAAATATGCGAATTTGACAGATTTTGTATAAAAGATCTGTCCAAGTCACATATTAATTCCTCAGGTAAAAGATATCTGACGAATGAAAAATCAGCCCTTAACGTGAGGTATTCACTAGTTGACCCGACAGACGTTGTTGTGTTAAGTAACTTTGTTTTTCTATACTTAATACTATAAAGAGGAAATATTAATTTAGTTTGTTTTTTTGTATTGAATAGTCTCCGAAACTACTGGACCGATTTTGATGAATTTTGGCACAGATCCATATCTGTAGTATGTGTCATCTGTTCCATATGTAGTAGACCACGGGGAAGAACACATACAATTTTTATCGCGGCGAAATGTACAATTCCCCCAGGATTTACTTTATAATAATTGCATTAAAACAACCAATACCTAAATGGCCTATGTAATGATTCTCGTTCCTAAAAAAGCGCCTGTTTCGGAGTAGTTTGCTACAAAGACCGTATACAACAATAGATTTTTTCACCAAACTTCTTCAGACGCGATTAACGTTAAACCCGGATTCGATCTCTCTCAGTTCAGTATTAGAACGGGACAGACTGATCGATAACCGTAGCTTAGTGTTAAACGTCGTTTTAATACGTTGGTGAAATAGGGGCCAAGAATGATGATGATGTTGCTGAAGCTCACAGCAGTGCCGCAGCGTCGCCAACTCGTCAGCGACCTAGACGCGAACCAATCGCGTTTATTGACCAGTTTTATGGGCCAGCTCTCCGTATATACGCCGTCTGTTACACCGTTCTGTAACAACTGTCGGATTTTTAATAAAGAAAAAGTTTTTTTTTAATTTTTTATTAAATTTTCGAATGAAAAACGTTTTTTAAACTAGGTAAATAATTTTATATGTAAATCTTTTTTTTTAAGTTTCATCCAGATTATAGCTTAAATTCATTTTGGATTATTCTGAGAAATAGCGCAATTAATATTTTATTCAATGCAAATGGACAAAGAAACAAATAAACACATTTTTTCTCTTTATAATAATAGGTCTTTACCTATGAAATTGCCGTTCTGCAGTAGTGGCCATTTCAAATCAAAATAATTTTTGTTTGGCTAAGAATTATAATTTCAAATTAATTTTATTTTAAAAACATGGAATTCTTTTTCCAAAAGTAGTAATTTGCTTATTTATTAGTGTTACATTTTCATCGCATTTCAATCTTTTTCGCCATCATGGATACGTTAAAAATTCGAGTAATTATGGAATATGAGTACCGTCGTGGCAGCAACGCGGCACAAGCGGCACGCAACATCAACGACGTTTACGGAGGTAACACTACAAACCAACGCACCACCTGTTATTGGCTTGCTCGCTTCCGTTCTGGAAATTTGGACCTGAAAAATGAACCTCGCGGTCGTCCGAAGACTTTGATCGACAATGACGAATTAAAGGCGATTGTGGAAGCTGATGATACACAATCTACGAATTAATACTGAATTAGCAGCAGCTTTCGACGTTAGCGTCAAAACAATATTGGTCCATTTGCGTCAAATTGGCAAGGTAAAAAAGCTTGACAATGGGTGCCCCACGAACTCGATGATCGCCAGCGCGAAGTACGCGTCGAGACGTGCCTTGCACTGCTTATCAACAGATACAAAAATGAAGAAAACTAAACGAAAACTTACCCCTATAAAATCGATGATCACTGTTTGGTGGTCTAGCACCGGTGTGATTCATCACAGCTTCTTACAAAATGGGGTGAGCATTACTGCAGATGTGTACTGTGAAGAACTGAACACAATGATAGAGAAGCTGGCAAATCTCCAACCAGCATTGGTCAATCGCTCGTCTCCGCTGCTCCTGCACGACAACGCGCGACCTCATACTGCACAGCAGACGGTCTCCAAGTTGCAAGAACTGGGGTTGGAAGCTCTCCGTCATCCGCCCTACTCACCAGACCTTGCGCCTACAGACTACTACTATTTCCAGAATTTGGATAACTTCTTGGCGGGAAAAAAATTCAATACCCGAGAGGCAGTACAAAATGCCTTTGAAGAATTTGTTGCCTCCCGTCCAGCTGATTCCTTTAAGAAGGACATCACTAAACTGCCACTGCCTTGGCAAAGATGCATTGATTGCATGGGTGATTACTTCGATTAATACAAATAAAAAATAAATGAAAAAAATTCGTTTAAATTTTTTCATACAAAACGGCAATTTCATAGGTAAAGACCTAATATTAGTATAGATATACTGGATGCGTGGTGCGAGTTTTTATGAAATGTTAATATTATGTTTTTTTTCTGTAAATTACGTACATTTTTCGTTTAAATACCGTAATGTCACCTATGTAATATTGTAGCCTAATTTAGGAAAAATATTTCATTCGGATAAAAATATACCCTGTAAATAGTACAGAGGTATTCTACTGCTGTTTTAAATGTGATTTTTTTTGTGAGAATGGATTGATTGATGGATGTTTGTTACTCTTCCACGCAAAACCTACTGAATGGATGTCGAATTTGGGTATGGTAGTAGGTTATAACTCCATAAGCTACTTTTTATCACGTAAAAGTACAGTGTTCTCATGGGATACTGTATTTACGCGGGCGGAGCCGCGAGCAAAAGCTAGTAGATTTATAATTGTAATATAATTCATCACATTTTGCAATGTTACAATGTATTATTACAAATCTCAACAGGTTGTTTCAATTCGGTGTAACACGGATCCAATTTTAAAATTACCGAACATCATCCATCCTCGCCGCACAGAATGCTACTCTATCACCGTAATGTACAGTCTATAATAAATACGAGAAAAGTAATTAGTGTTGTCAGTACGTGTGTTGTACGTTAACACAGTAGGTTGTCATAAAAACGGAAAACGATTATTAGACGCCAATAACCCGACTCGCAACTAATCGATTTTAAATTCATTACGATTATAGCTTATTGCTTTCGATCTTAAGACGATTCTTTTGTTCTATTATAATTTACTGTGGGAGTCCAAGATTTTGAAGGTGGTATCTGTAATCGGTAATAACTACTAACCAAAAGAAAAAACTAAGTGCCCGCTGCCTGGTGTGAACACAGTGAGAAATAAAGCACGAATTCGTATTTACCTACCTCATAATATCAAAAAAAAATAATAAATATGTATATTTTTTCTAAGCTACCTACATTTTATGCGTATGATCTAGTTCTAGTCTTTACGTCTATATAAAATAAATAAAATTGAAGTGTCTGTTTGTAATTTTAAATAAACAACATTTCACTAAATGCATATAAAAAAAATATTACGGTTACCGGTACATTGTCTGTCCGTCGCGGTCTGTCTGTTCCGGCTAATCTCTAAATTGACTGGACCGATTTTCACGGGTATTTCACTCGGCTGATGTTATAAAGTGTATCTTAGGCTACTAGGGTTCCGTTTTAAAAAAAAATAGTATTCCGTTCCCGTTAGTTCCACGCAAGCGATGGGCACCAGCTTGTAAATAATCAAGTCCGCTAATGCGACAGTTAATAGAGGCAACAAAATGATCATTATACGTCAATCGCCATACATACCTAGTAGGTACCAGCTACTGACTAGCTGAAGCAACTGGCAACTTTAAGGTCGATCAACTATAGCCAAAAGGTCAAACACAATTATGCGACCTCACACACACCCAGTACATGTCCCCGCGCAGGCCGCGATCAATACCGTCCCCCCGCCCCCCTCCCGTCGCCCTCTCACCCCCCGCGTCGCCCGGCCAGGTGACCTAAACTAATGCACTCCACATTACGGCTGGAGTGCGCTGGCTGTTTGTACAAGTTACGACATCATCATCAGCATGTCAGTTGTCACCCTTTATGTAGGTAACAGTTTCTGAGTAGCTTGGCCACTGTGTATGAGTGGACAGTAGTAGAATGCAGTAGCTAGTAGGTTTCTTGATGTCTGTGTGAGTCCAGCATCAACATCGTCATCAGCTTCATCGCTGTTTTTGAGCAGGCAGTATAATGCTGCCAATTTAAATGTCAGCTACTCACTGCGTAATAAATAAATATGATGACACATTAATTTGGTAGAATTACATATTTTTATTTATGTTATATTGATAGATTACATTGAATCGTAATTCGGAACGGATTCAACTGTTTACTGTAAATGATAAAATATGGCAAACTTATTAGTTTTTAATTTTAAAACAAAATATATCTTTGCCTGGCTTGTACCTAGTGCCTACCGTATTGCAATAAAACTTTATTAACTTTGAGCAGTTAAACGAAAGTTAAAGGCCATTAAATTTTATCTATGACACTTACGCGATATTAACTTACTACCTTTACTAATTGTATTATAATTAATTATAACTTAAGTACTTACATGTCATTGCATAATATTCAAAATGACTAAATGTTAACTCCTGTTTAATTACATCTTAATATTGAGACAATTACATACAAAATGTCATGAGAGCATTTCAGCTTTCAATCAAACTTATTTAAAAATAGAACGCTCCGCCCCGTGTGACACAATTGACCAATCGGCGATGTCGCATGCCGCCCGCGACACTGGCGACCAATGACGCGCGTCGTCGACGACCAATGACAGCTGACGGTGACAACTGTGACACCGCCTAGTGACGCGAGTGTGTCATTGACAGTACTAGGAAATAGGAATGAGAAGTGATTTTATCAACTTCATAGAAAGTTAATAATAATTCTATAGTAATTCATTACAGTTGTGTACAGTGTACACGCACCTGATACATATATTACTTAATAAGGTGGGTGGACCATGGAAGGCCACTCTAACGAGTAAACGCTTTTTATTCGTTTATTTACTGGATAAATGAAAGAAAAAACATATTAAGTAATACTTTGTTTCATTGTGTACCATAAAAAATATATTTTTTTAACCCAGCTTTAAACACTATTTATTAAACTTAAGTTTTATGAACCTCTTCCAAATTTTTGCAAGGAACAGGGGTCCAAACAAGGCCACTATTATAGATCAGTCGTTCAACTTAAATTAGAGTTGTAACAATTAATATATCCACTTTTAATAAAACTGCATAATATGCTCTCTCATTTAAACAAAAGGTTAAACGCTTAATGTATTTTTATCGTGTAAAAAACTCAACGAACATTACTTGATACACTATAGTTTAACTAAGAATATATTAATGGAAATTATTTAATAATAGTAGTACCTAATGAGTACTATTTTGATATCAAATAACTTACTAATGCGTTTTATAATGAAATCAAAAACTTTTTGTTCTAAAATAGCCGTACTGAGTGGTCTGTTCTTTGTAAGGCCAAAATTTTCCAAAGATACCCCTAACCTACCCTAAATCTTATAAAACATAGAAATATTAATATAAAACATTTTTAAACCTTAACTATACGTATTTAAAACTAAAATACTAAGTGTTTTCATGTTCATGATTTATAGATGTTCCTTGTAAGTCCCATGTATCCTAGCAAGGCCAACCGTCAAATTTTTGATTGACCTTATAAGGAACTTACCGACTTTCCTAAGAACACTAGAAATATTTTAACACAAATAGAGGAAGAAATATATATATTTTTTTGTACCATTATAAATCCTTATATTATGACAATTCACAGTAAAAAATATGAGAAAATAATAGGTTATTTAACTAAAAACTAACGTTTTGCTGTGCGCGCGAATAACAACGAACGACAACGACGACGTCCGAAGTCTACGTAACGTGGGATCGCACGGCCAAAATAGCGGCGCGAGCGACTTGCCGCCTCGGTTGTGCCTTGATGATGGATCTCAGTATCTAATACATGGAATATTATGTCCTTACTTGTCAATTACTACGACTTTTTAATAATAATTGGCCTTCAAAGGAGCGTGACATTCCATGGTCCACCGACCATATTATCAACAATTCAAAAAATCATATAAATATTAGGTCCTTTCATATGAAATTTGCGTTTTGTCGTACTGACCACTTTGATCTCAAATATATCTTCTTTGGTTAGGAATTCTAATTTCTAATTTATACGGCTATTTACTCATGCATTGGTGTTTCAAAAACCGTAACTCATTTGTTTTTTCCTCTTTTGGTTTTTTCTTTGCGTCACTCTGTGTACAAAATATAAAACTTGAAATATTGTATTATTTTCGAGTACGAGTTCCATCGCGGCACCAGTGCTGCAGAAACGGTTCGAAGGATTAATGATGTGTATGGCGGCGGTGTCACAAAAGAAAACACAGTGCGATTTTGGTTCCAACGTTTTCGTTCTGGAAATTTCGACCTACAGATCAAGCCCCGTGGACGACCGAAGTCCAAAGTTGATAATGAAGAATTGAAGGCTATTGTGGAAGCGGATCCATCGCAAACCACATCCGAGTTAGTGATAAAACTGTTTCAATCCACTTGAAATAAATTGGGAAGGTGAAAAAGTTTGAATGGTGGGTATCTCATGAATTGAGTGCAGCAAACCGACAAACGCGCGTCGACTGCTGCGTTACATTACTCAACCGGCATAATAATAAAGGGACTGTAAATCGAATCATTACCTGTGATGAAAAGTGGATCCTGTACGATAATCGGAAACGCTCATTGCAATGGCTGAACCCAGACGAACCAGCCAAAGCCTGCCCCAAGCGAAAATTGACTCAAAAAAAGTTACTTGTAAGCGTTTGGTGGACTAGTGCCGGTGTCGTTCACTACAGCTTTCTTAAATCTAGCCAGACGATTACGGCAGATGTCTATTGCCAGCAACTGCAAATCATAATGGAAAAGCCAGCTGCTAAATAACCGAGGTTGGTCATTCGCTCTAGGCCACTGCTGCTTCAGGACAACGTGGCTAGACCACACACTGCGCAACAGACGGCTACCAAATTAGAGGAGCTTCAATTGGAATGTCTAAGACATCCACCGTACTCAACGGACCTTGCTCCAACAGATTACCATTTTTTTCGAAATTTGGATAACTTCTTGCAAGGGAAAAAAATCAACTCCGATGGGGCAGTCCAAAGTACCTCCTAAGATTTTATTGATTCCTGTCCGAATGGTTTTTTTAGTAAAGAAATCAATGAACTCCCTATGAGATGGCAAAATTGCATAGATAGCCATTGCTATACCATTTGGTAATGTATTTATTTAATCAATGTGGTATATACAATATACCATTGTATATATTTGTACATTGTACACATTGATTAAATAAATATATACCCCCTCCGTGGTAGGGGCGGTAGGTAGGTAATCTAACAGCCTCCGTGGTCTAGTGGTTTAGAGCTTGGCTCTCGACTCGGAGGTCGTGGGTTCGATTCCCGCATTGGAACAACAAAAAATCTTGTTTCCAAGTTTGGTTAGGACAATGCAGGCTGATCACCTGATTGTCTGACAAGAAAGATGATCCATGCGTCGGATGGGCATGTAAAAAGTCGAACCTGCGCCTGATATCTCACCAGTCGTGTCGGTTATTCGTCCCACTGGGTTACGAGAGTAAAAGGAAGAGAGAGTGCTCTTGTGTACTGCGCACACACTTGGGCACTATAAAATAACTCCTGCGTAGCTGGCCTGGTTTCAATTAAAACCGGCCACCGTCACTGAAATCAGTGTGGGGAGCTAGCTATTATATACCCCCTTACTAATTAAACTATTTACACAACGGATAACCTATACAACGTTGCTATCTTTTTCTATCATGTGACATTTCCATTTGTTATTTAAGTTATCCGTTGTGTAAATAATTTTATTAGTAAGGGGGTGCATGTTTAAAAAAATCGACCTTTACAAAACGCCAATTTCATATGTTATGACCTAAGGTCCTGTTGCACAATCTTCTAATAAATGTCGAATAGCGTACCTACTCGGATGTTTTGTCGCTGCTTACTTTATATCGAGCGACAGGGACAAAACATGCCAATAAGCTCTCTGACACATAACAGTAGATTGTGAAACAAGCCGTCTATTACTTACCAGCATGCAATTAGATTGAAATATTGGACTAGGCACATCCGCATCTAATTTTATTATCTAGGCTATTATTTATAATATTATAGAAAACTAGCTTTTGCCCGCGGCTCCGCTCGAGTAAATAGCGTATCCCACGGGAACAATGTAATTTTTCAGGATAAAAAGTAGCCTATGTGTTAACCAGGGCTTAAACTACCTTAAACCATACCAAATTTCATCAAAATGCGTTCTGTAGTTATTGCGTGAAAAAGTAACAATCATCCATCCATCCATCTTTTCCAACTTTCTCATGTATAACAGCAGAAGTATATTATAGACAAAACACAACATTAAACAGCCTCCGTGGTCTAGTGGTTAGAGCTTGGCTCTCGACTCGCGAGGTCGTGGGTAGGATTCCCGCATTGGAACAACAAAAAATGTTGTTTATAAGTTTGGTTAGAACAATGCAGGCTGATCACCTGATAGTCTGACAAGAAAGATGATCCATGCGTCGGATGCGCATGTAAAAAGTCGGACCTGCGCCTGATCTCTCGCCAATCGTGTCGGTTAGGACGGCTACTGGGTTATGAGAGTAAGGAAGAGAGAATGCTCTTAAGTACTGTGCACACACTTGGGCACTATAAAATTACTCCTGCGTAACTGGCCTGGTTTCAATGATACCGGCCACCGTCACCGTAATCAGTGTGGAGAGTTATATTATTATAGAACATTAGGTAAATGAATGTGAAAATAAAACAATGAACATGCCTACGCTACAGCCCTGTAGGTACATCCTAGCCCCTAGGAACTATTAGGTACCTACCTACCTACTTTTAGTTTTAGCCTATTTATTGTCCTCATAATTTGTCCGTATTATATCCGTAAACCCTCGGGAAGGTTGTTTCATGCGACATCAACGATATTTATTATTGGAACGAAGTTCCTTATGGGGCGATGCGGAGGAGTACCCTAGCCGGAAAAAAACGTCCGTAACGTAAGATTTTTATGTATAGTCTTTATTATTTTCTTCATACCTCGAATAGAACTTAAAATTAATATTTTTATAATAAGGAACTTCCTTCCTATCCGTTGTTACAAGACACCACACGGCTTTTTTAGAAACAAAACGCTGTTAGTTAATAAACACACCGGCATATTTAGCGGAACACAAAAAAAAGGTCCATAATTAAAAAAATATGGTTTTATTTTAAAATCTACTTACTACACTTCTTTTGTTATTTAAAGTTTCATTTGTTTTACTTAAAATGAGATCACATTAAGAACAGATTTTGCGAGTAAAGGCTATTTGTGAATTATATTAGGTATTAGGTACATTTTTGAACTTTTCATGTAACCGGGAAAAGTGAAAATTAATATTAAAATAACAATTAATTAAATTAGAAAAATGGTGATTAATATCGCGTATTTCCTCCACGTGCTCTTATTAAAGTTTCTACCCGTCTAGGCATACTAAGAATGATGTTATCGATGGTCTCCTGGGATAGTCTCCGCCATTCCTCAACTGCGGCGATTCGCAGTTCACCCACGTTGGCAGGAGCTGGAATTCTAGACTTTACTTTTCTTTTCAGCAAGTCCCAAACGTGCTCTATTGGGTTCATATCCGGTGATCTCGCCTGCCACTCCATAACAGTGATATTCATATCATTAAGATAAGCTTGAGTTACCCGAGCGGTATGCGGCCGAGCATTATCCTGCATGAAAACAAAATCGTCACCGATATATGGGGCAAACGGTAAGACATTTTCTTCTAAAACTTCTCTGATATAGCGGTCTGCAGTCTCCCAAACAAATGCCCGCCCAAACCATTATTGATCCACCACCGTATGCAACTGTAGTTTCAAAATTTGTCTGAATGTATCGTTCTCCTTTGCGTCTGTATATTCTTTGCCTGCCGTCAATTTGATTTAAGAGAATTCTGCACTCATCACTAAACAATACCTTACTCCATTGGTCCGCGTTCCAAAGTCAATGTTCCTGAGCAAAAGTTAACCTGTTTCTACGATGATTTACCTCGAGCCTTGGAGCCTTGGCGGGCACAAATGAACCCAAACCTGCTTCTTCGATCCTTCTTCGTACCGTACGCTCACTTACGGTTACACCTTTTTTTTTTTTTTGAATGGGTCTACGCTAATGGCATTAAGCCCTCTTAGCTTAGTCGGTCTGGTGACTGCCATTTAGCAGTCGTTTGGTGGGAAAAACAAAGAGGGGGTTTGACCCCCCTCTTACATCACCCCCTAGTTGGTGATGTACGTACTGATTTTGGGGAATAACTTCGGATAAGCTATTTTTAGGACTGGAGAGACCGTAGTCCCTCCTGCTAAGGGGTCCGACCCCTTCCTCACTCTCTGACGAGTGTGGTTGCTCACGCGCGGTAGCACAAACTAACGGCGTATTTGTAGGGATAGAGAAGCTCAATTTTAAGGATCTGGGAGGGCCGTCCCTCCCCCCTTCCGCGTGCGGTCGGGTGGACTCGCGCGCGAATGTCCTAATGTCGAGTGCTTCCGCAGTATTTATAGAGCTCTCTATAACAATATCGCGGTCGCGGTCATAATTATGTGTGGCTACACTAAAGGGAGTCAACTCGGATCCGGGTTCGAGTCCGGTGGTCCCGTGTTTGAGTCGGTCCGTAAGTCTTAACGTGTGTTCGTGTCTGGTGTAAGACTCCGGGGTAGGCGCCGGCGTCTACCCCGGTGCTTTTCTAATCACGCGGGTAAATGTTTTTGTGTTTAGGAGAACTCCTTTATTTTGTTTATCAAGTCCGTGTGACTTGCTAGTGCTGACATGCGGTCCTCGAAGGAACCTCGCAGTTTTGTGACGAAGACGTTTAGCTCCATCGAATCGATTTCGCTAAGAAATTTGGCTGCGAACGCTATGTCGGCGCCGAAATTAGAGGTCGGGGACGGTTTTGCAGGTCCCGTTTCTGTGGCCCTATTGGCCGGGGGAGGGGGAGGGGGGACCTTTGTCGGACTGGCTGGGAGGGCCGTCGATCTTTGAGGAGGAGGTCCTTGTGGACTCTTTTTAGACCCCCAAGCAGGTTTGGAGGGAGGAGGGGCAGGGACGTACCTCTGCTTGGGAGGGACACCTCTCATTGATGGAACTTTGCGCCTCTTTGCTTGGGGTGCGCGTTTGCACCCTTTGTAATTGACCGGATGTCCAGAAGAATTGCATAGGACGCAGCTGGGGGGAGTAGTCTCCTCAGCTGGGTTTCTACGCGGACATTCGGACGTGCCGTGGTCTCCCAGGCATTTGACGCAGCGCGGTCTGTCGAAGCAGTTCCGCGCTGAGTGGCCGTACAGTTGGCAGCGGTGACACTGCCCCGGCATTCCCCTTTTGTAGGGGGGTTCGATGGATAAGCCTGTGATGTGGTATACATTTTTGATATTGAAAATGGCTTTCCCTCCGGAGTGGGGGGAAGCACGACAAGTACCATGTTGTACAGGTATTTTTTGGCTGGGTGGTACATCCTGTGTACCTCTTTACCCCCTGTCTGCAGAGGTCCTCGAGGACGGATTCCGTGGAGAGCTCTTTATCTACGCCCTTGATGACGACTCGCAGAGTGCGTTCGTCCTCCAGGGCATAGGTGTGGTATCCGATCTGCTTTTCTCTGAGAAAAGCAGTCAGTTTTCTATGGTCGTTTGGGGTTGGGACCTGCATCATGATCCCGTTTGGGGTGTTGCGGGCTGACGAGTAGTTTATACTCTGCTCATTTATGGCTGCACTTATGAGGTTCCACTTTGCGTTCTCCTGTACTATAACAGGAGGCGGCAATTTGGGGGCCTTGGGGCTGTTCGGGGCCGCGACTGTTATGTCGTCAGTCTGCATGGGTTCAGTACGGGGTGGGGATCCGGGTTTAAAACCCCTAAAAACTCTACCCTTTCCGCTTTTCGCGGATTTTGCCGGTGGCGTCGGCGAGGAGCAGACCGCAGAGGAAGCGCCGTCCGCGCGTTTCCTCTTCTTGGTCTTCCTACCCTTTACGGTTTGAAAACCGTCCTCCCCTTCGGAGGTCTCCTGCTCGGAGCAGGACATCTCCGACTGGGATACATCTATATATTCGGCATCGCTCTCTTGCGATGACTTTGTAGTCGCTGTCGTCGCCGGCGACGACGGCGACTCTTCGGACGTAGCTGCCGGAGAAGCCGGCGAGCTAGTGGGGATAGGATGTAATATAATGAACTCTTCCCAGGCCTTTGTCGCTCCTGGGACTGTTTTTTCCAAAAAGGACAGCTTTACCACGGTGTTGTCCATGGCAAGGCAGTTTACCCTGACCTTCTTGGGGCTGCTCTCAATTTGAAATTTTAGTTTAGGGATTCAACCCCTCCCGGCATCCGCGAAAAATAACGGTCGCGGCGGGAAACCCAACGGTCGTGACGGAACGCGCGAAAATCCCGGCGTCACGTCGTTTCTTGAAGCCCCGAGATGAAAGCACTGGCACTGTGTAGTGTATTATATTAATCACTTTATTAAAAGATCTGACCATTTACTTTAGCAGTCGAGCGTTACCACTTTAGGCTGCCACCCGAATCGGAATTCGAGAGCAGAATCGGACACGGTTACACCCCGCACTGCTTCTAACTCATGTCGGGCTTGGACGGCCGTCAAACGGGGGTTCCTACGTACACGAAGCCGAATGAAACGATCATCCCTACTCGAAGTGCGTCTTTTTCTGCCTTGTCCTGCTCTTCTCACATAAGTACCGGTCTCCCTGAACCGTTGGATACTGCGATGGATCGTTGAAACTGGTCGACGAAGATCTCTCTTTAAATTAAATGACGTATAAACCAGCCAGCAACCTTATATGATACTGATATCAAACCTTTTTATTTTTATGTTCCGCCTAATATGCCGGTGTGTGTAGTTATAAAAATATGACGCTGGGGGCTGGAACTTGGAAATCTGGTAAACATATATTTAATAGCAGCCTCGGGCCCCCTGTGTCACAGCACAAGTGTCACGTCATCTCGCGTCATCGTGTCACGCCGCAAACTGACGCACCGCCTGTCAAACCCTCGGGAAGGTTATTTCATGCGAAATTAACGCGAGCGCGGCGTGTCAGCAGCGGCTTTTGTTTTTTTTTAATAGTGCCCGTCGATATCTTGTTAGTAATAGATTAAACAATAATTGTTGTAATTATAAGTAGAAATTGCACTAAACTGTTGGTCGATTCTGATAAATAAATCTTACATTGATACAGTTTCGATCCAATCACGATGTGTTAAAACTGCAAAATTATATTCTCATAAACATCAAACCAACGTCAAACCCAATGATTGATTGGTCCAAACTCCAAAAATCAGTTGATGATATCAAGAAGATTCATTTATAATTCATTGAAAGTGAATTGAAAGTCCAAGTTAAATACGAGAATTGGGGTTCTGAGTTCATGCAACGCGGCTGCGGCCATAGCTCAAGAAAATTGTAAGCTTTATTTCATAATAATCGTAGTTCGAGTTGCTTTTAAAATGTACATTTCAAATTCAATTATTTTGGTTCCAAATTCCTATTACTAATACTAATTTAATATTGAGTTTAACCGACAGATGACCTCGAATTGAATAAATCGTCATGAGTATTATTTTATGTAGCTAAACGTTCCTACAACATGGTAAATTGAGATTTTTGAATTATTAACAAGTAATCGACCTTAAGCGTTAGACATTGCAGAATTTGGAGGTGTTATAAAATATTTTGGTAATCATTTTCTTCTGTTACTACCGAACCAAAGACGACGGTAATAAATAACATAATATCGCCTGAAGCGATCTTTGATTTATCTAGCTAATTGATATCAATGACTTCGTCCCTTATAAACCTGATTCAGAATAATCAATTTTAAGCCTTATAACAAAGTCATAAGTCACAAAATATATTCTCAGAATTTGCAATGTCATTGCTTTTAGTATCAGGGGTAGTTTTTTTGTCGTTTTGTAGGTACTCGACGTATGTGAGTGATACAGATTAATAGTAAGCGGTCGCCGCTTCGATTCCCGTTTGATATAATATTTCAATGGCGTGGAAGGTTGCCGGAATTAATCTTGAATTTTAAATGACAATGTCTGAGGAGATTGTGAAGTCACGAACATTAATGTAGACACGTCACAAATGGCGTCACATAATTTTTACTACTATTATATTTTTTACTTAAAAAACTTACACGCCTTGCTAATAGCTACATAGCTATTAGCAAGGCGTGTAAGTTTTTTAACTGCGTTTGGTGAAGACTGAAGGGTATTAAAGTATCTAGATATGTTTGAGCTTTTTTCAGCATGGTATCTACTAATGACATTATGTTAGTTATGTTAGGTATATTTATACTAAAAATACATCTTCTCCTTCTAATATTATATAAAATTCTCGCGCCACAGTAACAAACCTCCTCTAAATAGCTTGACCTATTTTTAGATGATAGATATCTGATAATTTATTTGTACGAGTATTATCATGATGCAGTCAAAATAGTCAATAACAATATGTTAGTTTAGTATTTATACCATAAATAGCCACATTTTAAACCAGAGCCTAAACTACTACCATAACAAATTTCACCGAAATCCGTTCAGTAGTTTCAGCGTGAAAGGGTAAAAAATCATCCGTCCATCCTCATAAACTTTCACATTTATAATAGTAAGTAGGATATTGTTATAATATAATATAATATACGAACAAATTATAAAAAGGTCAACCTGCTTATAAATTAGATTTCCTGTTAGTACCTACCTATATTCGGTAGGTCTAAAAATAGGTCCTAAACTATATTTTTATACCAAAAAGTGATGATTTAGATGGCAGAACAACGCAACATTTGCTTGGTCAGCTAGTAATACCTATAACGTCATTAAATAACGAGCTCGTACTCAGTCTGTCGATTCTGCTACTTAAATCTAACAAAAATAATGTCGATGCAGTCTCGATATGTTCGAAAACAGCAAAATCCATAAACGTCAAATCAACTTCAAACGCGTTTTGATTCGCCCATACTCCACAATCCGTTTGTGATATTATCAAGACGATTCATTTGTAATTAATTCATTGCAAGTAAAAGTCTAAAATTAAATACGAGAATTGGGGTTTTGTTCAATGATTTCAAAATAAAGGATGTGGGATGTGACGTACCTACTAATTGACAGAAAAAATCTACACACAAGAAAGTTACACGCTATCTTGATTTCAGAAGATTTTGTCACTTAAATGTCTTCTTCTTCTTTCTTTTGCCTTCGGTTCAAAAAGTATAAAATTCTCACAACTCCATCCAACTCCAATATACGAGTGCGCAGTTTTCGTAATAAATAATACTGAACTTTTTGAGACCTTCGGTTCTATACCACGCAATCGAAGGGATAACTGTAGACTAAGAAGCATAAAAGTAAATACCGAATTAATGCACAAAAGTATTTTCTGCATGGCAATTCAAATATTTAATAGAATACCTAAAGAAATTATATTATTAGAATTAGGATCGTTTAAGAGGCTCCTCAAAGACTATTTAGCAGAAAAATTTTACTACTCGGTTAAAGACTTTTTAAATAATTCGAAGTTTCAGATATTATTGGATAGGTAAGTTTTAAGATTTTAATAGATTTATTTTTATAGATGACAAGATGAATTTATTATAATTATTTATTTTAATTTTTAACATTTTATGACGTATTTTAGCTTTAATTTTTGTTATTAATTATTTGACATTTCATTATTATTATTTCTACTATTATTTTTAAAATTTTTGAATTTAAGAACTGTTAAATTACGAGGTTAAATTTTATTTATTTGTACAGCGATGAATTAATTATCTTACTTTAATTATACTACGAATTGACATATTTTAATTGTAATCTATTATTGACTGATACGTTATTGTGTTATTTGACTAAATATTCACACACCATTGTAATGGTAGGATGTGCATGTACTCTCATCAGTAACTGTAAACCACCATTGTAAAACCACATTCACGTGAATAAATGATTTGATTTGATTTGCCTGCCTTGACGAATGGCCATTAGCCAGTGTAAGTGTAAAAGAGTCAATTAAATGCGGACAGATTATACTGCGGAAAGCAAATGTCAAAATGTCAAGATGAAAAATGTCAAACATCGACTGCCCCAAACAACCCATAAAGTAGTAGTTTCCGTGTGGACATTTTTTGCCTCGACATGCCTCGTCTATAATATATATGTCTATGGGTTCAGGTAGTAATCAACAGCCACATTCCCATGTAATTAAAAGAAAAAGCCTTTGCGACACCGCCTCACACCTCATTACTGTCGCAATTACACGACAATAGTTTGACGGTGTTACTGTCAAGGCGCCTGTCATGCTGTCACAATGGCGGTTGTCACAAAAAATATGGCGCATCATCACCGCTGATGAGACGCTTTGTTTGACGGCGCGTATGACAGATAATGTATTTTAATAGAGCCGAGATTTAGATGCTGGCCTCTGAGGTTTTTTCATGGGATAGTACCGGCAAACGAGAGGGATCGCCTGATGGTGGTGGATTACCACCTCAAATGGACATCCCAGGAACTAAAAAGTAAAAATGCATTCCCAGTCTTTACTTTGTGCCCACAATGTTATTCTCTACAACTAACAGCATAATCTTTTGCCGAAAATCTTCAAGTATAAGGAAAATAAAAACTTTTCTTAGGGAATATTCAAATACATGCTAAATCTGAACATTGAATATTTATCAGGAAGGGTTGGGGCAAGGAACTCTTAAAATTGTTTTTAAACAATGTTAAGATAATATCTTGGATCTATTTACGGGCTCTTCGCGTCTTTTGGCTGACTTTGATATTAATTTCGCAGTTTGTACTTGTACTTGTACCTAGACTCTGAGGTCATTTTGAAATCAGCGTTTAGCACAAATTCTAAATTTCATCAAGTTTTCGGAAACAATTCGATATGTTATCTGTCCCTACTCCCAGTACAATTCCTCGTAACGAGCGTGAGGTAGCAGCACAATATAAATAATGTAGACCATCTTCATATTAGACCGCCCGAATCGGCGCACGCACACACGCGTCATTTACGCGGCCGCTAACGAAACCTCAAATAGCAGAAGTATGTACAACTCGGTCAACATAAGTTGACACTTGCATTTTAGCTCCGTCTCTTTCATTCGATTCTGTCATGACCGGAGAGTGAGAGAGATGGGGCTACAATGCAAGTGTCAACTTATGTCGTCCGAGTAGTAGTGTCACGCCGCACCGCGACGCGACGCCAAGAGTTGTCGCTACATTGAACGACTAACGAGTTTTAGTTAGTGCACAGTTTTGTCGCGACGCTTGCGCACTGTCAATGCCTTCTTTGTAGACGTACCAGCCCTAGCGCTCCGCTCGGCCACGCTCAATCTTTCAAATCAAATTTCAAAGACACGGCTGAGTTCGGCTACTGTACATTACATATAAGTAATAGTAGTTGTAGTGACACCACACCAAAGACTGTGCCATTCAATGATCCCTTCTGTAGTCAAAAGTCACGCGCTTATCGCGGCGACTAAAGTCCTAAGGACTGTTGCAGGAATAGTTCTCTGCTTAAAACTAAAAAAGTTTAAAAAAAACTAGCTCCTCTTAAGGGTTCCGTACCGAAAGGGTAAAAACGGGACCCTATTACTAAGACTCCGCTGTCCGTCCGTCTGTCTGTCACCAGGCTGTATCTCATGAACCGTGATAGCTAGACAGATTAAATTCACATTCACATCACAGATGGTGTATCTCTGTTGCCGCATAACAACAAATGAATTAAATAAATATTTGAGTCGGGATCCCATACAATAAACGTGTTTTTCGCTACTTTGGACGGAACCGTTCGTGCGCGAGTCTGACTCGCACTTGGCTTTTTTTTTAAACACTTCAACCTATCTGCTAAATACAGTCACAATTATTTTTTTCATAAAGCCGGTCAATATTTGCGGCACACAGGGTTATTAATAAAATTCGTTAAACGTGCTCGAAAAAAAAAATTAAAATCGTCATTTCACCTGTCCCGATCAAAGGCACCGCTCACAAAAAGCGTAATCGATTAAGCGTATCGATTATAACTTGAATCGAATGAACGAATCGAATAAACGAATCGACAAAGACGTGTCACCCGTGGCTAATTGTGGGGTAACAATGGGATTCGTTCCTCGCGGACAAAAACGCGAACGGTCCCGGTCCGGTCGCGGCAAAATATGAGATTATAGATTACCTTTTTCATAATTTATACGGCGTGTTCCGTTATGTATTTTAAATTTTTAAGTAATGATGAAATGTTATAAGTTAAACAGAAAGTAGATACGTGTGATTTCTGGTAATTTAGGTAGATTTTTAGTGCCTTTGCTTTTTTAATGTAAAGTAAAAGAGATTAAGAAAAAGAATTATAAATTTAATAATAACTAGTAAAGCTTCATATCTAAATCATCTTTTTCCTTGCAGTGCATAAGCTTTGCTAATCACTTATTTTTCTAATTGTGCAAACATTACCATGTTAATATCAAATACACAATGAGTAATTACTTGCCATGAAAAGCTAGAAGTGAAATGAATTTATCAATCCGTTTTACCCAGTTACATAACAGGAGTTCTTTCAAAAAGTTTGTTAAAAGAAAAAAAAAACAGCTTACTTGTAACAAACAGCCTGTATGCAGGTGGATATACATTATGCCAGCGGGCGTTTAGAAGTGATCGCCAGCGGGGCGCGGGCGCCGGCGCGCTTTGTTTTTTCTTATTTTTTCTTTCCTTTATTTTTTTTTAATATGCCTCTAGTTAGATTCACGAGTGATGTAGCTCGTTCTTATTGTCTTAATGGTTGAATAAGGTGTTAGTTTTGTTTGATGAAATAAAAAGATACATAATCTTATGTTATGAGATATTATGAATTAATAAAACAAAAAGTACGTTTTGTTATTTCATTTTAAGCTTATCTGACAAGTATGAATGATTTTTAGTTTTCGCAGTTTATGTTATGGATCACATTCGTTTATTCGATTACATTATCAATACCTTCGATAGCTCAGTTGGTAGAGCGGTGGACTGTAGACGCGATCACTGAAATCCATAGGTCGCTGGTTCAAATCCGGCTCGAAGGAATTTTGTATTATTACGTAATATTGTTTATGTATACGTTATTATTTTATGCAATTATTGTTCATATAATTATGTGGTATTTTTTTAAATTACAGTCATCAATTCGAGAGACCTCTGTGGCTCAGTGGTTAGCGCGTCGGCGCTCAAGCCGGAGGTCGCCGTTTCAAATCCCGCCGGGGAAACAAAAAGATTTCAATATTCGTGGGTTATGGATGTGTATTAAATTTGTGTATGAAATAATAAAAATCTTAAATTTATGTATAGTATTAAAGTAATAAATATACTTCCCATTGTCTTGTACCCGTAATACTAGTTATTCGAATACTTAGCACGGGGTCAGATTGATGTGGTCTGAAAGAGTGGACTCTTAGATATTATTAGGATCATCACCATCACCAATAGAGTCTATTGTCGGAGCATGAATTTCCCCTCAGCAAGAGCTGTATTAAGTTTTAATCCAAGGCGCTAGACGGCTATTAAAATAAATTTCACGTGCCCTTACGTGAAGTTGCTTCAAAAAATAAAATCCAATCGCATTGGCTGTATATCAAGAAAACATCTTCGATTTTAAATGGAACTTAAATTTGCGAGCGTGTAATTACATTTAACATCCAATTACATGCAATTACAATCACCCAACACCGGGTGAAAGCTAATGCGTTTGACCGGTGACAGCTGACAGGTGACAGGTGACAGTGACGGTGACGGTGACATCGACGTCCGTCGGTGGGTGGTTTGTTTTTTATTGGTCGATTAGTTTCGCGCGCGTTTGGTATGCGTTTACTTCAATTAGTTTGGGGTTTCAAAGCGATTTTAGAATTAATGAGACATAAGCAGGTGTGTTAGATTTTGAAGAAAGTTTAGTATATTTAGAGACGAATAACGTTAAAAACTTTTAACTATTTAACTTCTAACTTATTATACTGTAAATCTTATTTTTGTGGTATTCAAAAATGTAAAAAAATATATTCATTCGACCGGGATTCGATCCCGAGACAACAATTTGCCAACAACCCAAATCTACACATACGCATACCAAAGTGCCGTTCAGACTGACATTATTAGAGTCACAATTATTGATATTATATCTTATTGTGATAATATAATGTCTTCAAAAATCAACTACGTTTATCAGGCATAAGTGCATAAGTGAAGATGTTTTGGCAGAAAAATAATGGTCACTAACTCGAAAAAAAAACTTTATTTTGAAGGGAGAGTTTGCATTTAGCGGAGAGTCACTTTTACATGAGATGATTCTTAGTTTGTGTACAAGATTTTTTTAGTTTGCCTAAACGTCTTCACATAAACAGTGAATAATGTGCCCGAAGTATCCATAATTGATATTTGTAGACATTATATATTTAGAAAAGAATTGCTCGTTTAAAATAAAAAATAATAAAAATACATCACGATTTACGTCTGAGCTACTTAGCTAGATTTGAAAAGGAGTAGATATATTATCATCCTATATTGTATTAATATTTAAATGTTCCTCTTACAGTCCCTCTAGCTAGCTCTAGCTCCCTTATTCACTCCAAGTGCTCGTAGAAAGCAGTATCCATGGCATTTAAACTCCAAATTTCTCCTTAGTCAATTCGTGGTTAATCATTTTTGAATCACACTAATAACCAGCCGTCAATACTTAATGGCTGTTGTAATATTGATCAAATAATTTTAAGGTTTTTAATTTATAAATCTCTATTGCCTGCCCGGAAATAATCAGAAAAACAAAGCACTCTGCCCCGCCCGTCGGTAGTTTGGATGTGCCCGCATACTGTTCCCACGTCTGTGTAGAGTTACCATACAAACTATCATGTCTAGGACATATTTTGTAGAAATAATAGAGTTTGAGTATTGTCTATATTGTATTTGTAGTAAGTAAATAATAAGAATGTATAGGAACAGTGTGAATTCATTTTTCATTTTACTATTTCTAGTAAGTGTACAGTATAAATTAGCATCATGCATAAAAAAAAGAATTTAACTTATTTTTTGTCTTATTATGTTTATATATTTTAATAACATGGCTCACAATCTGTAAAACAATTATAAGTCTAATTAATTCAACCGTGAAGGTTACGCAAATACATTATTGCTTAAAAATAAACGTATAATAAGAGAACAAACATTCAAGTCCATAATCATCAACTATTACATAGCCTGTGTAATATGTACTTACTACACAATTGCACATTATGACATCCACTTTAAAAATATATCTTAACAATAAAAAGTACTTTTATAATTATAAAAACATTTGTCCCTATAATTACAGCACCATGGTCGCCCTGGGAAGGAGCTCGAAACGCGATGGGCGTCACCAGAGCGCTCGGTCGATTATTGAGTCTCTTGCACCTCCGTAATTCACCTGACGGGGAGACACCATAATGAGAACGCTAATGATTAAAACGCGTGTTTTGGACAAAAAATTACGATGGGCATGGGAAAATGCGAAATTCGCGCGTCAACATATTGACGGCTGACACTTGATATATACGACGGGGTGACAACATTTAATTAATTATTAAGGACTATTAAAAATAACACTATTAAAAATGTACATATACGATGGGGTGACAATCAATTTTAATTATTAAGGACTATTAAAAATAACCTCAATCCCTTTATTTATGTACTTATCACGAACAAATATAGATTTTTTGTTTTTGCATACTTATTTTATACCTTTGCTAACATACTAACGATTAATAATATGTTGTATATAAATAATATGTTGCACAATTTAAAAATGACGTCACAGATATGATATTTTTTATGTTAAGTTTTCAAAGCATTATATTTTTCAATTTAATGCCTTTATCAATTATTTATTCTTTAGTTACGAGTAAGTGATATTAAAAAGAGATGCACCAATAAATGACTATAGGGTCTGTCAATTAATAACGGATGTGTTGAGAATATCCAGAAATCTGATAATCTGTTTATTTTCAGAAAATCATTTGATTTTCTGAAAATAAACAGATTATCAGATTTCTGGATATTCTCAACACATCCGTTATTAATTGACAATTGATCACTTGTACTAATATCGACCGCAGATACCGGAAATTCATCATCAAACAGGAAACCAGTTCACGTGTTCGGTTTTTAAAACCTAACACTTAGAGCGGACGTTAGTTTCATGCGTCCAATACGTCGTAGTCAAGTGCCACTATATTTGGATGCCCTGTCGTTACAACACGGACGTCTGTTTCACTAGATGTCACATAGAGTTCCTTCGGAATAAATGGGCTCGATCGACCGATGAAATATTACGACCTCACCAAATACCGACCTGATGTAACACTTGCATTGTTTCGCCGATTTTGTTAGGATATCGAAGGTCCAAGAGGGATTTTAAGTACTGGCAATATACATTTACAGTTGAAACATAATTCACACAATTAATAACTAGCCTTCCGCCACCAACCAAATTTTAAAGAAAATAATTTAAAAAAAAGTGGCCAAGTGCGTGTCGGACGCGCACACGTCGCGCGAGCACGTACCGTTATAACAAATGTTTATATGTTTACTTATTATTTCGTTATTTTTGTACGAAGTTTTCCAAGTAAGCGCATTTTACAAGTTAGGCATCTATAACTCCTAAACTAACAAAGTCATCTGAGCCGTTTAGTTTTCCTTCAAAGTTTATCACATATAATTTTTTCTTCTACCATCATGATTTTTCTCAGATTTTTTGAGCCAGCCGTTTAGCTTTTAGAGGAAGGGGGACAACATATAAGATTTCCTCTTTAACCGCTCTATCTTTTGCTGAAAACTGCATTAAAATCCGTCGAGTAGTTTAAAATTGCTAAGCGGACTAACAGCGGAAGCGACTTTATTTTACACTTTTTAACCATGTACTATTTGATAAACACACTGAATTAAATATTATAAACATCATCATTATGTAAACATCATTAAAATTTGATTTTTTTCTTATAATGGTGCTAAGCTTAATATGCTAGCTTAAAAGTGTATCCCACCAAAAACATTTTCATCTAAAGTGATGCCAAGACGATACCATATGACTAGCACTGTCAAAAAGCTATCAAATGTCATGTAAAGCAAGCTTCTGACTCTACCAAACTTCTAACTCAACACGCCTCAACTCTATAAGCCTAACTA
This sequence comes from Phengaris alcon alcon, assembly GCA_037179445.1. Taxonomy (NCBI): domain Eukaryota; kingdom Metazoa; phylum Arthropoda; class Insecta; order Lepidoptera; family Lycaenidae; genus Phengaris; species Phengaris alcon. The sequence continues at coordinate 3,129,518 of JAYRCH010000119.1, forward strand.
CACAAACTCTACAACTTAATCAAAATATGTGGCCTGGCCATTTCGCTACATTCCCCTGTGGCGTAAGGTGAAAAATTTACGAACTGTTCTACTATTCTTGTAGAAACGAAACGGTCAAGCCACATATCTTAACTAAGGTGTAGAATTTGTGAAGATAGGCTTGTAGAGTTAAGGTATGGTAGTTAGAAGTTTGGTAGACTCAAAAGCTTGGTCTTCTTAAGATCTAATAGCTTTTTGGCAGTGCTAGTCATATGGTATCGTCTTGGCATCACTTTACATGAAAATGTTTTTGGTGGGATTTCACTTCTTTTCGAAAGTTGTTATGACAATATTTTTATTTTCATTATTTATTTTATTGTTACTATTTAGCGTAGATAAAGACTCTTATAAATTTTCATCCCCTAGTTTAAGGGCCTGGAGGATAAAAGTTCCCAGTTTGACAATTTCTATTTTGTTTGTGAGCTAATACTAACATACATACCAAATTTCAGCTTTCTAGGATATCCGGAAGTACCCTATAATTTTGTTGATTATCAGTGAGTCAGTGACGAAATCAGGGGTTTTTAGATATGAATAAAATCTAGAGTATAGGACCTATCCAATAAAAAATTTACACGTTTAATTAGTCTGCTACTGGAAACATATTATTCTGAAAATTTCGTTTACCTGGTATGAAACCCAAGTTATGAGGGGTCGAAAAATCGACGAAACGCTTCGAGAAAAGGTGGTCTGGTAGTGCCCTTGCGCTTCGCTTGGCTCGTCTTGGCGGGGGCACTCCCGTGCCCCAGATGCTAGTTCATTTAAAAATAAAATTTAAAAAATTAAAACTGGCTCTTTAAATCTTACACCGGTACTGTATTTTATTTCATTCACAACGTACAAAAAACTCTTCCAGTAACTAATATCCGCGGTACAGAGTGCGGACGAGTACATATTTATTTATTTTTACCGAAATAGACCGACCGGTCGTCGAGTGCGGTGAGCAATCCGGAATGCGTGGTTTATGTCTTCATGTAGATATTTGTAACTGAGCGTATCTATTTATTTTATATCTTTGTGAAATATTAAATAGAAACTTTTTCAGTTTTCAAATGTAATACTGTGTACTAGTGTACTAGTGACTACTGAATTAAAATCAATTTTGAATCACTATTTAAAAAATGCAGTGCCGCGTTTTCTATCGTCCCGTTTCGGTGTGAGCTGATACTTAGTCTTACTTCGTCCATAATATCAAAGTCCCCACTGTGGAGGCTCTGGGATTTTAGTTAAGATGCATTCGATAATTTCGAACTTAGCTGTCAACATCTTGATTCTTGGCTAAAGGCCCAGGGGCTTTACCCTCCAAACTGATACGATTTCGATTTATGAATCTGATCCAATGTCGATTTTGATTCAGTTTCGATACTGATGCGTACTCCCGAACAAAATCGAATCAAAATCGAGATCGCGTTGAGATCGTGTCTTACCAGCGTCGTTAGCTGTATCCTTTTGCCGACGTCACGTCCACAGAGTAAACAAGTCATAGCTGAGTGCCGTAGTCTATGGTGAAGATTATTAAAAATATGGAAAAATTATATATATTTCCATATATATAATTTAAATAACTAATTTTAAATAACATTCCACTTTAAATAACATTTTATGTATGTTTCTTCAAATGGATCAGCCTCAATCTCATGCAATGGTAGGTTTTGAAAGGTTATTTATCTAAAAAAAACTGTGACAATAAATATTACAAAATTCCTGTTTATAATCTTTGACGTTCTGTCAAATGTCAAATTCTAATTTTTATATAATTTGTCATCAAAACTCAAGTGTTGTGCACGAAACACAATATTCCAACTACGATTACTTGCCTTAGGATAGGTAATCGGTAGTATTGTAAAAAGGTAAGTAACTAATTGTTAATTTTGGTGAAAATATAATTCAATGGTATATATTTTAATGTAAATGATACAATAACAAATTCGTGTTTAGTGTTTATATTTAGAAAATCCGAGCATAGTAACATCAACATACGACTTTTTATAACTATTTATTGACTTTGTTTATTCAAAGACAGATTGAGACAAACGAAGTCTTCACATGATACGTTAATATAAATCATATTATGTAGACTTCATTTGTCTCAGTCCCTGTCTTAAGTGAAAATATAAAACATGAATTAGCGGCCAAATGTGTAAAAAATGCGTAAAGGTTTTAAATAACTTAACAGATAACGGTGATATAATTTCGGTGAGTCGGTTTCTTCATATGAGTAGTTAAATCTGCGACTCAGACGTCAAATAAATCATTTAAAAGCGATAATTGCATCGAAATTCCTCACAATCCATTGCTAATGTGTTGAAGTTTGTGAATGTTCGTAAATTTTGCATTTCCCGAACGTCTATTGTATGTATTAGCTCCTTGTATAAAATTAAACAATACTGCAAAAAAATTCCTATAATTTAGTTCAAATACACTAAAACAAGTAAACTCGATACTGTAAATGAGACCTCCTTAGCTAACGTGTAATTTGACGTTTGTTTTCGATCCTGCCATTCGATTCTCAGTCGATTGATTGATTCGATTCTCGATTGTGTCGGGAGTAAGGGGACAAGGCGCCAATTCTCGTACTTCGAATAACGGTTCGATTAACGCGCCGATCCTTTCGCATAGGCGTCAAATCTTGTGTGCGCGAGCGGTACAGACTGACAACCGAACCTAGTTTCGAGGTACGAGAATTGGCCCCCAGGTCTCTCCCCTACGTGTGGAGATCGGAGGATCAGGCTGTAAAGCTCTGTTTTCCTTAGTGTTGCCGTCATAATATAGCGGCCTTAATACCGCAGTGAATGAACATTTCGGTGTATCTTCTTTTGTAGTTTACATCGGTTACAATTGCCGCAGGAAACCGTGACATTATGTTTACTTAACGAACTATATTATCCATTAATTATCCGCGGCCTCGACCGTTTGAAATTAGGTTTTAAGCTTTCATCCCCTATTTTACCCATTTAGGGGCTGAATTTTAGAAAACACTGAAATACGTAATGCGAATATGTCCAATGAATAAAAAGTTTCACACAAACTTTTATTACCTACCTATTGTACGACCTTGGGGGTTGTATTTTGAAAAATCCTTCCTCAGTGGATGCCTACGTCATATGAGAAATACGTGTGTAGAATTTCAATGCTATCCTAGGAAACCAGAGCTTAATCCATTATCCACCATGCGGTTGTTCGACGGTCGTGGAATGTAGATGTTTCTAGAAGATGATGACGAACTTTCAATGCCTTCTGAAGGTGCTCTACTACAGCTCTATTATTATTAGTACCTGGGTAACCGACCTTTGCTTGGAGTTCTGATGAGTAAAAAAAAAAAACACTAAAATATTTATCTGACCGGGATTCGAACCCACCACATTCCGAATTTTCGAACGAAGTAACATATACGCGCGTACATACACGTACATACACGCTTACAAAACTGCCAATCGGACTGACATAATAGAGTTGAAATTATTGATATATTGATGCACGACGAAAGAAAAAACATATCATATAGCTTAAAAATTCGCAGTTTCCAGGGATAAGACGTAGCTAAATCGAATTTTTTCCCCCAAACAAACTAAATTTCATGGTACTACTTGCAGCCATTTTCGAAAAATCGATTATATATTATGTACAAGATTGTCACGTTTGAAGTATAAGATATCGATGCCGTACAAAAATGTGCTCGGGTTAAAAATTTTTAGCTACCCAATATTATACTACTTAGTCGGTACTTACCTATGGGCTATGGCTAGAGCATTTGGTTATTATTAGAAGCAGTAAATCTTATGTATAGATAGATGAGTAAAACCCGAAGATAGATCTTCAACACCAGTGAAAAGCATTTAAGGTTAACGACCATTAAAATCTGTAGTTTATGGTGTGCTATGTTTATTTACTTTAGTTCCGAACTACGTTTCTAACAGTGACATATCTATGAAATATCGCTGGCTATTATTAATAGTTAGAGGCTCTGATCAAAGGACCATGCAAAAAACGTCCCCATCCACCAACAGATTTCAAACCTATCTCAGTTAATAGCTCTTACCACGCTGATTATTATTTTAGTATGGCGATATCCACCTCAGGTGTGGGGTTTTGACAGAAATTGGAATTTTATTTTTTATTGTTTTATATTAGCGAGCCACTTCTGGTTAGCACGGGTCCCATGTATTTTATATACAAAGCTTCCTCTAAATTCACTCTATCCATTGCTAAAAACTGCATTAAAATCCGTTGCTTAGTTTAAAATGTCTAAGCGAACAGAGAACTGAGAGACTTCATTTTATACTGCGTTTATCATGTCTTTTTTTTCTTCTTTTCCTTTTTTTAGCATATTTTTACTAATAGTAAACTTACTTTCACAGAATATCACTGAAAATCTTTACACAGTATCAGATTCAGAATCAGAATCAGAATCGTTTATTCCAAGAAATTGGTTACATACATGTTACATTTTTATAATTGATCACAATTTCGGCCTTTATGGGCATGGAATAATATTAGTACATAGTTTCATATATATAAAAAAAATAGAATCATATTAGTGAACAAAACATTTCAATTATCATCAAAATCCCAGTACCATATACGCCCCTAGTGGCAAACAATGGTAACTAATTCGATGCCACACAAATTGTAGTTAACTTCTTCACGGTAAGTACTGACAAAAACTCGCACTCCATACACTGAATAACCTGATCATGTACGTATGATCGTTCTTTCATCTTCTGCAGTTTTAAAGTTTTAAAGTTTTGCGGCAGATGCGCAAGTAAAAATATTAATTATCACTAGTTGACTTGACAGACGTTGTTCTGTCTATGAACGGGAATTAATAAATAACTACACCTACAACCTAAATATACACCTACCCACCTATCTACTAGCCTACCAACCGACCTACTTACCCTCTTACCCACATACACCTACAACCTACAGTCTACACCGACACCTACATCTACAGTCTACACATAAAACCTGAACCTACAACCTACTGGGGCCTGTCGATTTAACATTAGGTACGCACTTTTGAATAAAATACATTTTTGAAATACTCTTATTAATATTTGATAGGCAAGAGATGCCTGAGACCCGAATTTGCGCTATCGTCTGAACGCAAATCAAATGTTTGACAAGTGTTAACCCCTAAATTTCGATAAGAAACTTGACGAATAAATTTTTTACGGTATTTACTTTTTAGTTTTTACACTTAAGTCGCATACATGGCTCTGGAAAAATGTTTTAATCTAGCTAACAATAAATCTCACCGAAAAAATGCACCACGAGTAAAACCGCGCTTGCCGCTTAGGCTGGGACTATACTATTTGGAATTCGAGAGGCCGGGGAAAATTCAAAGCACTGAAAATAGAACTCTGCTCTAATACAATAGAGTTGAAAATCGAAGTGTCGAGTGTCGTGCTGTCATATATTCATTGACATTTGACTCGACACTTGTGTTCGATCTTTAGCTCTATTGTATTAGCGCAGTTCTGTTTTCAAACTCTGAATTTTCCTCGAACCTCGGACTTACGGATTCCGGACAATTATAGTCCCAGTCTTAGTTCCTATTTCTACGTAACCCTTATTTACTTAAACCCAAACAGAAACGAAATGATAGAACCATACGATTTTTTTATTATTGTATTAAATATGCGTCAATAAACTTCAAAGAAAGTTCAACTTCAAAATATATTTGTGAAATATATACTTTTTTTAAAGTGTACTCAAATGAGTACAATTGGAACATACATATAAGGATTTTCCGTATCTTATTTGATTAACTTCAATGGGAAAAAATGTTTTAACTGATAAATGGCAAAGATTTATGTTTATTATTATTAGAGGAACTATAAGACTCGCAATTATAATATAGAAGCGGTCTTGGAAAGTAGTATAAGTAGTATTTCTATACCCAAGTGTTAATTCTTGATAGGAAAGGTGTTGATGATGAAATTGGTGGTTATATTGAAGTTGAAGCTGTCTCCAAGTAACAACAAGCTACTGTTTTCCAAAACTTATGTAGGAAATACATCAGTAAACATCTGAGCTACATGTTACTACGAAGGCAGTATATTATGATAAGAGATAAACTAAAAACTGCAAACTTACTTAGATTTTTGAAGAATCCCTTGCGTGCTTTATTAGTATTCAGACATAAATGTGTTTTTTATTTTATTTTGTAGGGCCTATTTTGTAATATGACTTTGGGCAGTAGTATAAGGCTAAACTCCAACATTATTGTATACTAATAATCAATACGTACGTCAGATGTTACTAAACTAATACTTAGTTTGCTTTACTAAAGAAGTTTCTATTTGACAATAATTCTAGTACTTCTTAGAACATCGCGCAAAACTAAATGGTCCGCGATAATTATAAGGTCATTATCAAGCCTCTATTACCTCCCACAATGAGGTCACAGGTAGAAAAATAGATTAATCTAGGTTCAGATCATCATAACTACCTTTCAAGACAGCTTGGATGGCTCTCTCTAGCTTTCTGCAGTCCTAAGTCATGTTAATACGTTTCTTTGAAGTCAATGACATAAAATAGAAAAATGTTGGTTATCTTGGTGTATTCAGTTGAGTACACCAAGATAAAACTGAGTATAAGTATAAGATCTCAGTATTCAAATACTTTTGTCAAAAATTTAAACTCATGCTATGAACAAGACTATACTTGCCTAGAAAATCATGGATCAAAATAAAATTGTTTAAAATATATTTTAAAATTTACGATAATGTACTGACTAATGTGACTCTTTGATACCCCTTTTTTCAAAAGTAATAAATTACATAAAAATAAGAGAAACTCTTTGTTACCTATGTAGCGGGCTGCGACCTCTTGATTTGTATGTCCTTCTTACGCTTGAGTGGTGATGATAATAATACAGCAACAATTCTTATATCCTCCTTTATTGGTGCTTAACACTGATACGTATTACATATGAGATATGCCTAACACAAATACGTCTACACTCTACACTGTGTATAGCCTTTTAGCTAATTGAAATAAACCTAAGTAAATAGGCTTTACTCGTAACATCTGTCAATATGACATTAACAATTACATTTCTTACAACTACTGTTGTCATTATGCAACAACCTACTTTAAGAATAGTAATATACTTTGATCTCAAATGAAACAGTAATATAAACATATTGTTATAAAAAAATTGTTCACATTATGAAAAAAAACTACTGTACTCAGTTGAGTACGGTCTAAATGGGTTAAGCTGTCCAACCTTACCAAACGACAATACCATGACCGTCATAGTTTTTACTGGATCGGTCCTTAATCAGCTATTACAACAGTAATTGGTTCTAAATGGAGCGATTCTTCACAATGCCACTGCTTAACAATTATTAATGAATTGTATTCAATGACAATTGAATTGACAATAATACCGTCTTTGTTGGTAATTTAAATATAAATTGGATTCAGATTGCAGACGTTACACGCCCAGCTAGCACTGCGTTCTTAAGCATACACGTTTTTTTTTGTTAGTGCATACTAATATTATAAGAATTAATTTAAAATTGACCTCTGTATATTTAAGGGTTTTTAATTATGGAATTTGGACTTATTTTTGATTGTATAAATTTAATTTGTAAACAACGGGTGCAGTCGTTGCACGTGCGCCTGAATAACAAGTGCTTATCACTGCACGTGCACAGCATAAACAACAATAAGATTCTAGGCAGACATTTTAGCACGACAGGTTCCCCACTCCAGACGCATAGAGGGGGGGGTCTCGTCGATCTCAACACAGTCGATCTCGAACGGTTTAAAAGTGAGGAGACCTAAACAGTGAACTGTATAATAATTGTGAAGTGATATTATAGTGAAGTGATAATTTAGTGCAATAGCATTTAAAATGTTATAAATCGTAAAGTTTCTACTTTCATAACTTTTAGACATATTTAGATTAGTGTTTAATAAAATTCTTGTCACGATTTTTAGTGATTCTTTTTTTTTATATAATTTTTTATGTTTTGCTAATAATATTGTACCTACTTTGTTTCTTATCAATAAATAAATTAAAAAATAAATAAAAATATCAGTTGCTAGTTGATATAGCATCAATTTCGATTATTTTAAGAAAAAATATAAAAATATAATCTAATCAAATCATTTTTACAATAAATAACTATATTTTTTATAAAAGCTATAACTCGGCTAAGTAAATTACATAGCCTTACCCGGGCTATTACTACGAATCTAGTGACATCTAATTTATTTCAATCGGATCAGTAGTTTAGGCGCTACGGTGGAACAACTAACTTGCGTACATACATAAAATAAGTAAATAAATGAAGAAAGCCTTTTATTTCACATAAATAACACCTATTAATATACTCGTACAATTATTTTAATTTATTTTAATATATTTGGTTTTAGTGGCTTAATCCTTAATTCTTTGTAATATTAGTTCCTTATTTGTCTACATGAACCCCAGTATGGGTAAAGGACTCCTCATATATACTACATTATCTGCCAAAATCATTACCCTTCCTTTTGGCTTCAAAGTAGTCGGGTAGAAAATGAAATTTCTCGGATTGTTTTATTATCTAACTTGGCTGCAAAATTTTTGCAAAGATATAGTTTTGTCAGTGCTATTTGTCAGTGGAGTGACATTGATGATCACAATTTATTTTGACAATCAAATTATATAAAATGCCAAAAACAATGATTAAACACAGAATATTTTGTATCGCCATTTATGAAATTAGTTTTTCTTGGAACCATTTTAAATATTATAATTCGTTATTAAAATCAAATATTAAAATGTCCGCCCATCGGGAAAAATAACTATGGACGTCGTAAAATATGTCTCTGCCAACTTTGGAGTGCTGTTTTCACAAAATTTAACACCCTTATCTCTTATAAGATAGGGTTCAGATTTGATTGTACTGTTTTGATCTGGTTTGGCCAGCGTTGCTATAGTAACCCGCCCATTTCGTCCGGACACCGAAAATTAGTGGTTCACAGATGTCATGGTATAGAAAGCTATTATTAAACATTATCACAACGACATCTATCGTGTTTTATGACAACTTAATGTTACGTCTTCCGAAACTAAAATATTGTTCACTTAGAATGGATAAAAAACATAATTTTCCGATGATATCATAGTATACCAACAAGGCTTAAAGTAAATAATTATTAGAATAAAATTAATTCCTAGGATATCTTACTGGTGCTTTTAAATTTGAGGATAATTTAGAAGATCTTGTTTTAATTGTTTAAAAACCGGCCAATTGCGAGTCGGTTTGTATTGAACTTAAACTGTCATTTGTTTCTTAATTCGATGTGGGAATATTGTATAGAAAATTTCACGTTTGTTGTTACTTGCATGGGAGCCTTTAAATATTTATTTTATTCTGTTTTTAGTATCGTTGTTCGGTATTATAATAGATATTTGCTTACGCAGCTCCCTATTCCGGGTATCACACGATTCGCCACTGCTAGCTAGGTCATGGTCATATCTTCTCTATTCGTATGTCAGTATCGCATATTTAATTATGTAATCACCAGTATCTGCCTATCCCTAATCCCTATAAGAACTCAGCATAACCTTGTACGGTGCTCTGGTTAGTCATATTTTAATTTTCTAAAAATCAACGTCAGCTAGGCCCAGATCAAATACGACAGGGGACCGAAGTCGCCTATTCAATTTGGGGCCCAGACACAAATAAACGAGAGCACAAACTCATAAACAGTGTCCCGCCGCCCAGACTTCAGGGAATCTGTTTAAAATTCTCTCCTCTAATATTAACCTTTTTTCGGGCATTCCATATTCATAGGGTTAATTTTAAGTCAGTACGTGGTATGTTCATTCATTCATTTATTATATTTATTTGAATATAATAATAATAAAATGACGTTTTAATTCATAGTCAACGCTGTAGGTAATTTTACAGTATCTATGGACGCTTTTACACCACGTCAATCGTCCCGTGTTAGTCCCGTGCTAAGTTCTCGAAGAACTTGTGTTTCGACTTACGGGTACCAGATAAAGTAAATATATTAAATTATTTTTTACTATACACTTATTTAAGATTTTTATTATATTATACGCATTACACATATATAATACACATCAATGACCCAGGAACACAGAAAAACTTTTTGTTCCTTCGGCAGGATTCGAATCTGTAACCCCCGGCTTGAGCACCAACGCGCTCAACTGCTGAGCCACAGAGGTCGTAAAAGTCTTTATAGAGCAAAGTTGCACATTTGAATGGCTACAAAGTGTCTCATGTAACTGTTTCTAAATTTGAAAATTGGAAAATGGCGTCGCCACCGGAAACTTCGTCACGTCGGCTCATTTGTTTTTGTAATTCGAACGTCTCACGATTGCTGTTTACAATGGAGGCACGCGCGTTGGCGCCAAAACCGCTGTCGCGGTCGCCATTACATGGACAATGTTGCCACACTTAAAATAGATGTACTTAGTTATTAGTGCTAATTAACAAAAGTATCTGGACAGTTTTAAGTATTTTAATGTTCAAATAACCTTATATTTATAGAAAAAAGTTAGAGAACCAGTCTGCCTGATCGTAGGCTAAGGAATTATGCATAATAACCATAGACGTGTATATTATAAACAAGGCATGTTAAGGCAAAAACTGTCCCTACTTAAATGGCCCCACTTTTGGAGTTTTTGGGGCCATTTGAGGTACGGTGAAATTAAGATGGCTGACATCTGAGGTATGGACAGTATGGACAAGATGGCGTAACTTTTTCTTGTATGGAGATTTGTTCTGTCAAATGTACGTCATAGCCTATCTTTAGTTTTGAAATATTTGTTCACAACCTTAGAATTGTTAATTCAATGCAGACTGAGTGCATAGATACCTGCATAACGATATCTTTCTTTTCAAGAATTATTTGAATTAAACTGGTAGGTAAAAATCCTGAAAACAAAAGTTCTCTCTTTAAAACTTATCTTACGGCTGATATACTGAGGTATATAGATAGATACTGAAACGATAGTTAAATTAACTTTAAGTGACGCTCAAGTCACATGCTGTCCTTGTCATTTCGGCTAGCAGACACAGTGACAGCCTGTGAATAGGAGGGCTCTTAATTTTGTTCAGTGTTTCAGTATTCGGCCGTTAGTCATTCGGGTGGTGCGGATGTCACAGTCCAGTGTCTATGGGCGGCAATAACCACTTACTACCAGGCGATTTGTTTGCTCGTTTGCCGATCATCTTACCAATATTAATATAAATGTGAAAGGTTGTGAGGGTGGATGTTTGTGACTCTTTCCCGTAAGAACTACTGAACTGATTTCAAAGAAATTTGGTATCGTAACTACTACCGTACCAAATAGGCTCTGGGGTAAAACGTAGGCTACATTTTATCCCGAAAAAGTACACTGTTCCAGTGGGATACTGTATTTACGCGGCCGCAGCCGCGGAGGATTGCTAGTATTCCATAAACAAGCTCCCACACAGATTTCGGTGACGGTAGCCGGTTTCGTTAAAATACAAGGAATCAGGAGTAATTTCCTTTAACACCATGCGTATTTTCCTTATTTTTCACCCAGTCACAGATTATAGAGGAACAGATAAACAGCTACCTACACAGTTAGCTATCGATTTGATTGCACTACTACAAGCATACAGTGTGTCCGTGATTGTGTGTAAAAATTGTGGGCCGTTGAAGGGGACGGACGTCAAAATTTAGAACGATTTGGATCGTTTATGCAAGCTGTCTATCTTTAAGTAAGTAGGAATATACCTAGTCTTACCATAAATACTGAAAATTTATATTCCAAATGACATTTATTACCTTTACAGTGTGTTAGTTTAATACATAAATACAAAACAATTTAAAACATAAAATGTTTATTCGAAGTGGTCTTCATTGGCTGCAATACAGCCCTTTAAACGTTGAGGCCAGTTATCAATAGAAGCACGCACTCTTTCCATGGGAAAATTCTTCACTGCCAATCGTACGGATTGTTTTAGGGACTCCAAATTATCATGGCGTTTAGAGCAAGCCGTACTCTCTAAAACTGACCATAAATCATAATCCAGCGGATTAAGATCGGGACTAGACGACGACCAGTCTTCAGCACTGATGAAGGCCGAGATTTATGACCCGGCGCCGAGTCTTGCTGGAAGGACTATTCTTGGTTATTGAACATGGTGTTGTTAAGGGGCTTCACTACCTTCTCAAGAATGGTATCTAGATACACTTGTGCCGATGTTTTGATACCTTCTTCACAAAAGTATGGCTCAGTCACTCCTTCATAGCTAATACCCCTCCAAACCATCACTGAAGTGGGATAGTGCCCACGTTGCACTCTGTCGACTAATTGGGAAGCTTTCCTAGAGCTTTGAGCATAAATACATTCATTTTGTTTGTTAAAATGTTGCTCAGTTGTAAAAAAAATCTCATCCGTAAACAAAAATTTTTATGACCTCCCTTTGCGTACCGCTTCAGTAGTTGTTTCGTTTTTACCACCCTATTCTTTTTTAAATTATCAGTTAGGAAATGACGAGTACGTCTTTTATAGGCTGCAAGTCCTAAGTCATCTTTTAAAATACGCGACATGGTTCTAGGTGCTATCTTCATCTCCTGAGATAAAATCTTTTGCTTTTGGACAGGATTTCTTTGAATTCTTTCCCTTACTGCTTTGACCACCTTTTTCGTACGTACACTACATGGACGGCCAGATCTTTTTCTGTTACAAACAGAGGAGGTCTCATTGTACCAAATAATAGCCCGGTGCACAAACATTTTACTAATACCAAGCGTATGGAGAGTTTTAAAAATTGCATTTGGCTCCATACCTCCTTTGTGTAATCACAGCGATTCCGTTCTCTTTATCATCCCACTCCATTTTAATATCGCAAAATATTGTACAATGTATTGGCGCCAAAATGAGAAAACCAATGAACAATCATATAAAAATGACAGATTCCAAATTTAAATGTAATATTTTGTTTATTTTTAATTATAATAAAGTATTATTTTTTCTACTGTGTGACCCATTCGAGTATCGACCTATCATTCCAAGCGAAAACGCTTGTTTAAACAAACATTTATGCAAAGGACCGTGAACAAGCAATTATTATGATAATGAGGTCGCGAGGAGACCTTTATTGTAATTAATAACTCTATTAATAAAACAATAATTGAAAATCAATTCTAGGTTCCGTACATTACACAAGTGTTAATTTCAGCCTTTAGCCTAATAGTGCATAATTAGTGTTAATAATGCTTGTTTATCTTAAAAAAACTTTTTTTTTTTCTTTTCAGTGATTGCTGGTGCAGTGTTACTTACAATATTATATTACAATATTATATTAACACGGAATAAACTAAATATTATTACGTAGACCGGGTAAAGGTTAACCCCTTAATTTTCTATGTGGAGAATGTGATGCAAACAGACACACAGTTTACTAGAACTAGAAGTTATGTAGTGTTTTTAATTTTGGTATCTATTATTTATTTATTGTATAATAATTACTATTATGAAAAAAATATATACAACGACGTTCCTTATGCCAGCTACAGACCACAACGATAAAACTGCACAGTTCGGTCACAACTCACAGAAAACATATTTAGTAGCTATATGTGTGCGCCGATTTGGGCGGTCTAGTATGAAGATGTAGTACTGTATACGTCTACTGTGACCGAACTGTGCAGTATTATCGTTGCGGTGTGTAGCGGGCATCAGTATGTGTGCGTGCGCCGATTCGGGCGGTCTAGTATGAAGATTTAGTATTGTATACGTCTACTGTGACTGAACTGTGCAGTATTATCGTTGTGGTGTGTAGCGGGCATCAGTATGTGTGCGTGCGCCTATTCGGGCGGTCTAGTATGAAGATGTAGTACTGTATACGTCTACTGTGACTGAACTGTGCATTATTCATTCCGAATGATACTCTTCTTTATAAGAATAAACTATCTGCGTAAAGCTACACACCTAACGTTTTACCGTAACCATTTAATGGTGTATAAACTGTAGTTTTATCGATCGTGATTCGTGTGTATATCAAATCGTAGCGAATTATCGTAACGATTTGCTATACAGGCGATCGATAAAACTGCACAGTCTAAATAGTTACGATAAAACGTTAGGTGCGTAGCTGGCATAAGTCGGTAACCCCAATGTGATATCGATATAAATCAAGTGTCATTAGTACGATGGGAACGACAATAAGTACTATAGTTATACTACATAATTACATTGTAATTGTTCATTTGCATACCGATTGTCACACTGACGTCCTCAGTGCTCTTATTAACACCAAGGTTATGAAAATACGCTATTGTTTAATTATGGTAATCTTTATTCAACTGTGAACAGATTTATCGTAATTTATTTTAGTTTTCCGATGTATTGTCAAAGAAATTTTGCACTGCTTCACTGTAGGATATTGTATAGTATTGGCAAACGTTAGCGTGTTAGTAACTAACCCGTGTTTGTTAGTGTTAGTTAAATTTTAAGAGAACATTTATTTTGAATCCATTTACTCTAAATGAACTAGCAGGAACAGGAACTAGAATATTTGAAAAACTTAAAATTATTTTACTTACACCGAATCGTCTTAGTCTCGGATTACTTTAACTGGAATCTCTCTGACCGAAAGAAACAGCGCTGGAAATAGAGCTCTGCTCTAATACAATAGAACTGAAAATTGAACACAAGAGCATCGCGTTTTTAAATAATGAGACTCAAGACGATATTCATGACAACTGACAGCTTTTTGACATGACAAGGACCGTCGACCAAGCGCCGCCTGGTGACAGAAAAAATTTTCTTATTGACCGTTTTTGATACTACTTACGCCACCAGATGACGCTTTGTGTGAGTTGGGTCTGCCCCCTAGCGACAGAAAAATATCAAAAACCCTCATTGCTGCTGTGTCTTGCCGTGTGTTTTATTTTCAATTCTTTTATATTAGCGCAGAGTTCTATTATCAGCGCGGCTTTTCCGGCCTGAGACATTCCAGCTTATGTAGTCCCAGGCTTATTCTTACAGTAGTGAACTTAGCGAGAGGTCGCAAATGTTTACATATAGTATTCAAAAATATAATTGAAATAGATTTAAGCAAAATAATGATGACAGTCAACTATTAAGTAAATAATAGGAGACTTTTGCTACGAAAAACTAAGTTAACTCACCATCTAAGGGTCATTTCACACCGAAACATGGCGCTGCATTTGATACATGTATCATGTATCATTGTAAAATTTCGAATGTCATGTTATACCGCGCTGCACAGCGCTTAAGCAGTGTAAGGGCCCCTATATACCGCCCGGTTTACCTTCAGTTCGGTCTGAAATATACTAGGACATATTACGTATATAGTAATTAAACGGGTAGTTTTAAGCAAATTACAGACGAATGCTATGATGTATTATTATGATAAGGTGTCAATTTCTTTTTTGTGCCTAACCTAGGCCATTTTTCACATGATTACTGTCCGACTATTTCCTACTAAAACACTACTAACAACTAAATTGCTACTAAGGAGGGAATAAAATACTTAATTTAGTAATAAAACTATGTAAAAAAACTAAGTTGGCAACATTAATTCTGGACTGAACGGACTATCTGTGACAAATCGCTTCAGTTCTCACCAGAGCCGCGGCCGTACGAGCGTGTATCGTGTACAAGGGTAGTGAGTTTACAATTAATAAACACGACCGTAGCTCGCGGCAAACCAGAACGAACTGATGTGATTTTTCCGTGCATGTGCTCGAATCCGTTCAGGTGGAAATTATGACAGTTGGGTCGGATACGATTTTTTTCCGTGTATGTGCTCGAATACGTCCAGGCCGAACTGAAGCCAGTTCTAACTGAAACGATCGACCTCTCGTCTGTGGGAGCCTTAAGACTGATTTCATATGAAACGTGTATCTTTTTGTGTAGTGAATAAAGTTCAATTTTCAAAAGCTATCTTAAAAATTGCAGCGCCGCGTATCGTCGCAGTGTGAACTGACCCTCAGACAAAACTAATTCAGCCGCGCTCCCACAGATTGCCTATGCCATTGTTGTGTTATCTGTCATCTAGTTCCGTGAGCTGATGACCTCAGCAGAAATTACAAAATGGGCATATTATTACGTTTTTAATAATCCCTAGTTCATCATCATAACATAATCATAATATATTAAGTCCTTACATATGAAATTGGCGTTTTGTCGCACTGGCCACTTTGATGTCAAATATATCTTCTTTGGTTAGCAATTCCTATTTTAAATTCATACCGCTATTTACTCATACACTTGTGTTTAGAAAACCGTAATTCATTTGTTTTTCCCTCTTTCGTTTTTTTCATTGTGTCACTCTGTTTACAAAATGGAAAACATGAAATATCGTATTATTTTCGAGTACGAGTTCCACCGTGGCACCAGTGTTGCAGAAACGGCTCGAAGGATCTGTATGTCGGCGGTGTCGCAAAATAAAACACAGTGCGTTTTTGGTTCCAACGTTTTCGTTCTGGAAATTTCGCCCTGCAGATCAAGCCCCGTGGACGACCGAAGTCCAAAGTTGATAATGAAGAATTGAAGGCTATTGTGGAAGCGGATCCATCGCAAACCACATCCGAGTTAGTGATAAAACTGTTTCAATCCACTTGAAATAAATTGGGAAGGTGAAAAAGCTTGAAACGTCCCTCATTAATTGAGTGCAGCATACCGACAATCGCGCGTCGACTGCTGCGTTACTCAACCGGCACAATAATGAAGGGATTTTAAATCGAATCATTACCTGTGATGAATATTGGATGCTGTACTGTAATACTGTAATCTGAAATGCACAGCGCAATGGCTGAACCCTGGCGAACCAGCCAAAGCCTGCCCCAAGCAAAAATTGACTCATAAAAAGTTACTTGTGAGCGTTTGGTGGACTAGTGCCGGTGTCGTTCACTACAGCTTTTTTAAATCTGGCCAGACGTTTACAGCAGATATCTATTGCAAATCATGATGGAAAAGCTAGCTGATAAACAACCGAGGTTGGTCATTCGCTCTAGGCCACTGCTGCTTCAGGACAACGCTAAACCACACACTGCACAACAGACGGCTACCAAATTAGAGGAGCTTCAATTGGAATGTCTAAGACATCCACCGTACTCCCGGACCTTGCTCCAACAG
This sequence comes from Phengaris alcon alcon, assembly GCA_037179445.1. Taxonomy (NCBI): domain Eukaryota; kingdom Metazoa; phylum Arthropoda; class Insecta; order Lepidoptera; family Lycaenidae; genus Phengaris; species Phengaris alcon. The sequence continues at coordinate 3,146,673 of JAYRCH010000119.1, forward strand.
ATTACCATTTTTTTCGAAATTTGGATAACTTCTTGCAAGGAAAAAAATTCAACTTCGGTGGGGCAGTCCAAAGTGGCTTAAAAGATTTTATTGATTCTTGTCCGAATGGTTTTTTTAGTAAAGGAATCAATGAACTACCTATGAGATGGCAAAAGTGCATTGATAGCAATGGTATATACTTTGATTAAATAAATATATTATGTTTAAAAAAAATCGACTCTATGTTCCTCCTTTACAAAACGCCAATTTCATATGTAATGACATAATATAAGGTTGTTCAAAATTAACTACGGATATTTAATATAATATATAAATATAAAATAAAAAAGTTAAAGTTAATTAACTAAAAGTTAATTAAAATTAAAGTTACATTGCGCTCTCTAAGGCGCTGAGGTCATTAACCTCACAGAAACAGGTGATTTAAAGAGGAAACAAAGACTTTCCTTAATTAACTGAATAATAATCTGTGTGAGGTCACTTTACAACGCCGTTAAGAGCGTTATGTGATTTTATTTAATAATGTTTTTTTCGAAATTTAAAATTATTTTCCTGCCTAAACGACTCGATGACATAAACTAGATCATATGTCTGAAACATCCTAATTGATTTTGAATAAACTTATATATTATTATGTATTATAATAATTCGACAAATGTGAATTGTATGTAATCTATAATGTATCGTAATCCGTATCGTTAAAATATGAGAATTGTACTAAAGCGCTGCACTGTCATGATTATCATGCAATTTTCATTCAATGACGATATGAATACTTTTTCGCAAATTGTTCTTAGGCTGCTGTAATTGAAATTGCCAAAACAAACAAAATTTTAATATAGGAAATTCTTCAACTCAATTTCTTATTTATAAGAACATAAATATCAAGAATAATATTACTAAGCCTTAAGAAAGCTAACCACCATTTTACAAATTCTATTTTATTAACCTTCAATAATTCAAAATCAAACTGTGTACTCTTAATTATTTTTCTTTACATTATCTCATCTGTACAGACCACAGAGTAATAAACTCCCAGCGATAAACTCGAAGGGATTAAGGGCCCAGAGCTAATTAGTGTGCGACCCTTAATCAGTCCCTATTGTAACATGACAAGGGCAATTTTGATACAACCACAAACTACACACAGCGGTAAAGATTGGCGAATATAGATACAGTGTGTGTCGGTTCGAGGTCAAGAGGTTTTAACAGCAGACAGGTTTAATTTTGTCTATAAATTTTTTTTACTGGTTTTAGAGGTAATAAAAAAAAAAGACCCCCTTTTGGGGGTCGTAACCATTACCTCCTGAGATACAAACAATTGATTTTTTTATGTTTTGGTTACTACCTTGCGTTGAATAAACCTAAATAAATTATTTTATTGCACACATCAAAAGGGTCTCATTTTATTTCTAAGATTTTTTTTACATTATTTAATAATTTCTTTTAATACTTGCTTACAAAATATATTATATATATATATATATATATATATATATATATATATATATATATATATATATATATATATTTGAAACTCAAAAAATCTAAATTTTTATTATATTATTCTTATGTTGTAAATAGTTTTTAATCTAGCCCATCTACCCCAAAATTTTATTGATTGTCAATATTTCTGATAATACTGCCTGCAATATGAGGTAAAATACAATACCAAACAATAATTACCACTACTGACAATCAGCTGTTGAAAGTATAGGAACACCCAAAAAAAAAAATTCGGCGTGGGTAACCCCTATCACTAAAAAAAGTTAACAGCCTATCCACATACCAACCAAAAATACCTGAAAAAATTCATTTAATTCGGTCTAGCCGTTTCGGAGGACATCTGTAACTATCACCACCCACGAGTTTAAGTATGACAAATAATATATAACATTGTAGCTAATAGGTATTAATTTTTTTAACTAGCGTTTTTTAACTTAATGTCTATACTTAAACCCCCTTACTAATAAAAATATTTACACAACGGATAACTTAAGCAACGTTGCTGTCTTTGTCTAATGCGTTGAAAAAGTCACTTGACCGACAAAGACGTTTTGTGTAAATATTTTTATTAGTAAGAGAGATAATAATTTGTAAATTGTATTTATTACTATTATATTTATTAAATAGAATATAATAGAAGAAGCAGAATTTCAAAATACAACACTTTCCTTAAGTTTGCCATATATAATTACTTTCCGAAAATTATTCCTTGCTTGTAGCAACACAAGCATGGAATATTTTTTGTAAAAGTAACACTTTCAAATGATGCAATGATATAGAATAATTATAGACTGATGTTTTTTTTTATTTTTTGTGCCTTCAATCCCTAATATCCCTGTTAATACTGAGCTTAGAGAAAAATGGCTATATCAAGTTTGATTTATTACATTAACCTGAAACCAAAAATCTTTATTCGAATATCTTAATCGAAATTAATTGATAACCGCGCGAAAACGAAAAAGGCTACAAAATCGGCCTTATCCTGTAGAAACTCACACTAATGGTCTCACTCAGAGACATTTAATGCTTACTTAAGGAGTCGCTTAGTAGATATTTTGACAGAAACTGTATGAACTAAGGACTTTATGTCAAAGTCTGTACTTACACCTCCTTAAGTAAGCATCAAATGTCTCTGAGTGCTGCCGTAAGTTCTCTAATCGGACTGACAGTGAACACAAACGCAACAAATCCAAACTGGATTTTGAGCGTTTAACCGAACCGTTTCTCCCGAATCTCGGTAATTATATACTCCTGCAGGACGTTCTCCAGAAGTTATTAACGCAATGTTTGTTGCTGTCTGTGAGGAGAAAAACAATTTAGTAGCTACGATGCTTTAGATCAGGGTTTCCCATCCTTTTTTTCACGGAGCCCCCATTTTTTAAAGCATTTTTTCGATATTTATTTAGCCCCATACAAATCTCCTTTTGTATGGAAATAAGTAAATATTGTAACTTGTCGAAACTTGACTAGTAGCGAGTGACGAGGCGTCGATTAACATTTGTGATAAGAAATATCCGAATATTTAATTTGTATTTTGGCCCTTTGATCTCTCTAGGGAAGCACGTCCAATGGTCGGTAACTCCTGCTTTAGAGCTTAGAACTCTAGACGGAGAACCACCTTTAACCACCTAACTTTTTATGTCTGGGCTAAAAACCACAGAAAATACCAATTTTTTTCGGTACTGGTATGATTATAATTAAATTTTTTATGATAATTTACTATTAGCTGTTATGTTTAATAGGAATTAACCAATGGACAAGTAAATGCTCAGAGGTGAGGAAGGTAGTGTAAATTGATGACAATACGTAATGTAGTAATCTATACTAATATTATAAAGTTGATTTGTATGTTTGTTTGTTTGCATTGAATAGGCTTCGAAACTACTGGACCGATTTTGATAAAATTTGGCACAGGTATAGAGTACCTACGCCACGTGTAAAAAAATAGAATTATTTTAAATTTCGCAAACGTACGGTTTCCGCGAGATTTCTTTTTGCGCGCATGAAGTCGCTGGCAACACCTAGCTAGTTCGCCTTTTGTACGTCATTTTATGTTCATATTCCCGTCATAATTGTATAGTATCATTAAGTCCGCCGCTTTTTGAAATTCGAAGCACTGCAGGGCTTAGAGCCTGCGCAAGAAACGGCAAAAAGTGTAAGTGATACTTCTTCCGATATCATTAACCTGTCGCATGCTTTTAAAAACCTTAATAAGTTTATTGGACTCGGGATATTTACGGTAGCGATAGCTGTCACACGACACCAGCTATCGCGGCCGACGCGGAGTTACGGGCCTCCGTGCGACCGATAGTGTGACGATTTATGTGACAGCGTCCTATAGCCGGTAGCCCTGTACATGTGGGCTAAGGGCCGAGTTAGACGAGCTGTGTGATGACTGCACGAAAGCCGAGCTGGGACTATATTATTGTCCGGAATCTATAAGGCCGGGGAAAATTCAGAGCACTGAAAATATAACTCTGATCTAATACAATAGAGTTGAAAATCTAAGAGTCGAGTGTCGAGCTGTCATATATGACATTGATATTTTACTCGATGCTCGAGTGTTAGATTTTCAGCTCTATTGTGTTATCACAGAGTTCTAATTTCAGTGCTCTGAATTTTTCCCGGCCTTACGGATTCCGGATCAAGTCGCAGCTTAAAGAGTAAATATAAATAGAAGTAGTAACGATAAATAAATTGTTGACAATGTACAACCACTTCTTCACGTAGGTAAATTTTGATTGACAATTATCACAATTTGGAAATCACAATAAAGAAATGATTCTTGTACTCACAATAGTTGTAGAGGTGCTTCTAAGACAATTCAGTGTAAGTATGTAACTGTTCCTAGATTGACCTACAGAAAAGTGTGTGAATTTCTTCAATGTACACTTGTCTTCTACGCATCGCAATTTTTATTACAAAGCATACATGTACGCAGCATTTAAAAGCTACTTTATGTTAATACGCCACTGACTTAGTATCTGTGATAAGTCGGGATACGGTGCACATAAACAGCGTCGTATCTGCGCGACGGTGTCGCGGAGAGTGCTGCTAATTGCAGGTACATCATCATCAATCTGCACCGTGATGGATATCATCACAAAACGTTAAGAGGTCATTATCATCAACACCGACCAGTAACGCATCTGTCCATAGACGCCTTTAAATGTATGTGACGCTTACGTCAAAGAATATATATAACTAGCGTAAAGCAACGTCATTCAATAGACTCACACGAATGACAGCTCGCGGCTATGTGTGTGTGGCTAGACGTGCGGGACTTGGGGGTTTTTTCAAGCCAGGACTTTCGTTTACGTGGCTGACCGCTAGTCGTTTTGTCCTTTGACAATATTGACAATATTATTACAAGATTTAACGCGACGTTTGAAATTATTTCGATGCCAACCTTAGTCTTACGTCAATGGCTGACATTTGTGGGTGCTTGAGCTGTCATTTGTAGAGAAAATAAACTAAGTGAAATCCTTTTTTTTAAACCGTAACTTTTAATCAGAAAATACAGTGTCCTATTTATCGCGGCGTACCAATAGGTACTCCAGATTACGACGGCTGGGGCCTGGGCATGACATTCGAAAAAACACAAAATTGAAATAACAGTGATTCCATCTAACGAGAGGAAAAAACACAAGCAGATGCGTAAAAAACATAGGTCATCAGAAATGGTGAATTGGCATGAAATGTATCGCACCTGCCTGGACATCTGGCAGCTCTGGGCTGACCAAATACAAGGGTTACTATCGATGCGTGATGATATCGATATTCGATACAAGATGTGACCCAGAGGAACTCTGGTAGAGTTTGGACTCTTGTTTCAATCATCCTAGAAATTGACCTCCGTGCTTATTTCTAAAGTGCGGGCGCGGAGAAAATAGAATTTCGTACAGTGACTTATCACTACTTGTCTCTTTCACTCGCGATCGAATCTATTGCTATGGCGTCCCTGTCGCGAACCTTTTCAAACGTGATAATATATTCGTGCGCGAGTGAAAGAGACAGGTAGCGATGAGTCAATGTACGAAATTCTACGTGCTCCGCGACCGCACTTTATAATATCATGTTTGGGTCATATCATGGTTGAGTTATATCAGCTGTTTCAATTTATTGGACGCTTACCGTGAGACGATTCGTCTGTCAGTTGGACTTTAACTAATTCCTTAAAAAATTAGCTAATTGTTTAGTGTAATGAAATAAAATATAATTTATGACGAAAATAAGTAAAATTTTCGTATCCTGTCAAATGTCGATAGTTTTCCCATCCCTACGAGCAGATGTAAGAAGCAACTGCCTGGACTGAAGGTGTTGCCATATCCCACCACCGCCCACATATAACACGACCACTTATACTAACTAACTACAATAAGAAAAAAAAAACATATCCACAGACGATCATATATAACCGCCTTCTTTTTGTTTTGGTAGTCGGTTAAAAAACTGATTGTTTGAACAATTAATGAAAAAAATGAACTGTCAGTTATCCTACATTGACTACGATTCGCTCATACTACATACTTAGGTTCCTAAATAATGTTCTTCTGTGCCTACTAATGACATTATCCTGCTAATAATATATTATAAATGTTAAAGTTTGTGAGGATGGATGGATGGATGTTTGTTACTCTTTCACGCAAAAACTACTGAACGGATTTCGATAAAATTTGGTATCTACTACAGTTTAGGCTCTAAATTAAAATATATTCTACTTTTTATCCCGAAAAAGTACAGTGCTCCCGTGGGATATTGAATTTACGCGGGCGGAGCCGCGGGCTAGTATTATAATGTTTTAAGAGGAAAGATTTGATTTTTTACATCTTTGTTTGTGTGCATTGAATAGGCTCCGAAACTACTGGACCGATTTTGATGAAATTTGAGATAGCTATGTATATACCACACCACACCTATATAGAACGTAATATTATACTTATCTCAGAAAAATGTGCGATTCCCTCGTAATTTCCTTTTGCGCGGAGGAAACCGCGGGCCTCATCTAGTATTATGATTCAGTATTATGCTTAATAAAATTATAAAGTTTATGAAGTACTTGCCACATTATATTTGAAGGATATTATACACTTCCTAGAGCATAGCCCACATAAATTAAGTGAGAGGAATGCGTCCGGATTTACAGGAAAAGTGTCTTGTTGAAGTTATTTATATTCGCTACGTCAAAATTTTTTTTTCAATTCTAAACACTGTCCCTCTGTTAAGCTACTTTTACAACGCATCAGACACGCAAAGACAGCTACGTTGCTTAAGTTATCCATTGTGTAAATATTAGTAAGGGGGTGGAGCCGTAAATAATAACCATAGTATAACCCAAACTATAAATATAACTAGCTTGTTCCCGCGGCGGCGTAAATATAGTGTCGGGAATCTTTCGGAAAAACTACTTTCTCGGGATATAAGTAAGTAGTAATACTAAACTACTTAGAAGTAGTAATACTAAATAAGTAGCATATGTTTTAATTCAGATCCTAAGCTACTGCCATACCAAATTTCATCGACCTCCGTTCAGTAGTTTTTGCGTGAAAGAGTAACAAACATTCATCCATCCATCCTTACAAACTTTCACATCTTCTATCTATTTAAATAAAGGAAAGTCGTGTTAGTTACACTATTTATAAATCAAGAACGGCTGAACCGATTTGGCTGAAAATTGATGGGGAGGTTAGAACCAGTAGACGGACATAGCATTTTTTATCCCGTTCCCGTGGGACGTGACATACATTTATAAAATGTGTGATGATATGGAAAATTACAAAGTAATGGAAAATATTATGTTATATATATAATAAAAATGGATTGCAATTCCAATGTCTCGCTAAAACTTGAGACCGGCTGGACTGATTTGGCTAATTTTGCCCTTGAAATAAAACGGTGAAAAATATTTGAAAAATGACGGGGAATATAATAACACTATATTTAATTTTATAGGTGCGACAGAACAACGTGTGTCGGCACAGCTAGTTTATAATATTAGTAGAATAGTAGGATAGTAACATTCATAACGATCAATTAAAGCGGCATTACACGTACCGATTTACGACGCTAAGCCGCCACTACACGGCCAACAAAGACGCCAAATAAACAGCGGGCCATTTACGCGAGTGTAAGATATGACGTGATATAGATCACTCACCCGGTAATAAATAAATAAATAACATAAGAAAAATTACACACTAAAACGAATGTTACCGGAGGCCCTGTGAGCTGGTACGATTTGTATGGATGTGCCTTTGAACAGCGACGCAAGCAATATTTTATACGAGTTTTGTGTCTTATAAGAGTAATGAAGAGCAATATTTAGTTCCTACTTTATTTGCACTTTAATGTAGATTTTTTTAACCTGATACAATGTCCTTTTTAACTAGGGCATTTCAACATTAAATTGGATGCCTTGGACCTAAGCCGCTCATTAGTCGCCAGCATTCTAGTAAAATTCTAGGCCAATAGTCCCTTTTTAACTCTGATAGATTAAATGTTTAAAAGTAGTATTTTTGCAATAAGTAATATAAGAAATTAATCAGCTGATAGAATTGCAAATTGACTTACTAAGTGCCAATATCACCAACGCCTGTTAAAGTTAATCGTTGATTAAATATCATGTTATCTTTCTCGTTCTTCGTATTAATGAGAAAGAAGGAGTGATATTTGACAAACGATTAACACTAACAGGCGTTGATGAAATTGGGACCCAGGCTCGGCCACGGCCCACGTGATTCAAAAACGCAATACATAATATTATTATTATCATCACACGCGGGAACTTTATTTATTCTGAAGCATTTATCTACTGCGGTGCACCGTGTAAGTAATAATACAATAAACATTTTGGTCGTATCCACATAGTGTCATCGAGTCTGTAGGGAGCGACAGGGACGGATGATTTAGAAACCCCGAGGGAAGAGCGCGACCCGATATTAATATTGTGACTGACGCCAGTACAACGCAAATGAACAGATAAAATATTGTATGTAAAGGTGTGAGATAGTTTTGGAAACTTTTAGATGGTGCTTGCGAGAAAACTGTAGAGAATAAAAAAAAACAGTGGAGAAATAAGGAAAGAACTCTGTAAGGAAAAAGTGAGACAAACCATTGCACACTTAATAAGTACTAGCTTGTATCCACGGCTCCGCTCGTAAAAATACAGTATACCACGGGAACGCTGTAGGTACTTTTTCGGGATAAAAAGTAACGTATGTGGTAATCCTGAGCTTAAACTACTACCATACGCAATTTCATCAAAATCCGTTTAGTAGTTTTTGCGTGAAGGAGTAACAAATAAGTATCCATCCATCAATCCATGATCCATCCATCTATCTATCCTCACGAACTTTAAATCCACGTATTTACTATTTTTAAATGTATTTATTGTTGTCTATGTAATAAAGTACTCTTAATTCTGTAATTTATCTTGGTTTCGGTTTTCGGTTAATCCATTTGGAGAGCCAACAATTAAAATCTCATCTGTGAGAATTAACCATGTTTCCTATTATTAAGGTTCTAGTTTGTTTGTTATTCTGTGAGAATTAACCATGTTTCCTATTATTAAGGTTCTAGTTTGTTTGTTATTCTGTGAGAATTAACCATGTTTCCTATTATTAAGGTTCTAGTTTGTTTGTTATTCAATATTTAATTCAACTTCAATGAAATCAGTTGAGGTTTCCATTGTTATAAGGCTAATACAATAGAGCTGAAAATCGTGTAAAGCTGTCAAATCTGACATTTGAAACTTATTTATTTATTTAGGCACATCAACAACATAAAGACATACAATTAAATTAACTCAGGTATAAATAAGGACTAGTGTTGTACATTTTATATAAATTACATTATAAACACAATCAGAATAAAATCGTCTTTATAAATTACTTATTTAAAATTCTACAGTAAATACCACAATTATAAATAAATTTAACTACGAATTAACCTAAAGTCATCTAGTTAAAATATATAAAAAACGAAAAAAAACTAATATAACATAATATCTGAAATTAAAAACATTGAAGTCACTAAAATTTAAAAAATATAGGGAGAGTACAGTCACATTACAGAAATAAAATATATATATCAATAAAATACTTATTGGGTAAAATGTCAAAATAATTAATCTTTTATGTAACAAGATTCAATAATTAATTTGTCTCAAAATAAATAGTTTTTAATTTAAATACGAATTAATTAATAAATTGTATTGCTCTAAAGTCTAAACGATCATTATATAATAATAATTAGGTAATAAAAAAAAAAACACATACACAAAAAAATAATAGACACATGACACTACGATTTTCAGCTCTACTGTAATAACGCAGAGTTTTATAGTCCATTTATATACTATTTACAGTCCATTTTTTTCTATCGTGAGCACAATAAAACTCTTGTGGGCACATAGAGCTTATGATGTATCTGAAAATTTGCATGCTTCATCAGTGCCAGTGTGTCGCCTGGCTCAAATGCCGAATATTCAAATCGCACGCCCGCGGCGACCTGGTAATTGTGGACCTTTGATCTGGTAATTACTGATTTGCGGATAGACTGGCTAGAAAAAATGTATTTGGTTAGGTTACTAGATATTATAGGTTTAACGGAAAGCAAAGCTGGGGGCTAGACAAAGTACAATATAGAAACTACTAGCTTTTGTCTCGCGACCGTCCTCCCGCGTAAATATAGTATCCCACGGGAATACCGTACTCTTTCTGGATAAAGCGTTAAAAGTTTTAGGTTAAAATCCCCAACCCCCCTTAAGCCTCCGGTAACCTTACTCACTCAGCGAAACACAACAAAAGCGTCGTTTTTGTGAGGCCGTGGTATTTATCCGGTCGAGCCAGCCCATTCGTACATAAGCATGGCTCTCCCACGATTAAAACAGTGCAATGAATAAATATAACGTATACATTGATTTGGTCGAACTAAATTATTTTGTTAACGACATAGTGTATAGTGCAGGTACTCTTAAAGTTCTAAAACTAGCAATACTCTCTGTATTGAGATAGACTCATATGGACTATCTAAGATAGATATATATATATATATATATATATATATATATATATATATATATATATATATATATATATATATATAGCTACAGCTACATTGCAAACAGGAAACAAAAATTTCCTTCAATCCTTCCAACATTTCCAACACTTTATCCGGCATCAACAAAAACAAAGCCTAATTGAAAATCGCTTCCTTATTTCATTTAAAAACAGCCTATTTCCCTCGGGAGGTCGCGAATTTCATAATTTAATATACTTCGGTCGCCTAACATCGGGTAGCATCGGGTAATATCGGGCAATTAGATAGACGTGATTCCGGCACGAGTAAATTAATATCAATGTTCTTTGTTTTCAGCCCTAGGGTTGGGCGATGTCGATAGTTAGAACACATAATATTCATATAATATAATTATAATTTTTCGACAAAATTTTATAAAATGTGAAAACCTATGAGAAAAAGATGGTGTTTCATAATAACTGTCAGTTACAGTTATCTAACGGCCCGTTTCAATAATCTATCTATCAATAAATATTTGTTAAAAAACTCACATTTGGTAACGCTATCACAGACAAAGATTCCTCTATGTATGTTAGTTTATTGAAAGGCAAAAACCGGCAAATGATACCAAAGGTGACGTTTTTTACAAATAGCTTTTGGTAGATAGGCTACTGAATCCGGACGTAAGTGTATCAATCACTGTTTGGCCAGTATCATCGGTAATAATATTAATAAATGACTTAGTGAATAATAATATTTAAAATATTATTATGATACTATACTAGATGTATATCTATGGTAGTATACCATAAGGGTCAATGCACACCGAAACGAAACGATACGCGACGCGTCTCAGCATTTTTAAGATAGCATTAAATTTTATTAATTACACTAGTGACTAGAAGTTACACATTTCATTGTAAGAGTTCAAATGTCAAGCTGCAACACATGTGCAGTGTATTATTGATGTCATATGATAAGCGTATATTTTTTGTTCAGTGAATAATCTTCAATTTTGATCTTAATAAAAATGCAGCACGACGTCCCGTCGCGTCTCGTTGCGGTGTGAACTGACCCTTAGTCTCAACCATAACCGTACGTAATAGAATTCTGTAACCAGCAAGGTTTACACGTAATTCAGTTTCCTTACGCTAACGGTAGTAAGACTTGATAAAAAGTCGTAATTTTACGAAAAAATATTTTATCGATAGGGTTCCCCTCACTCAAAGATTAAGTAGCAAAATGAAGACAAATGCTTAAACGGCGAAGTCGGGGTTCGATGCCGGCGACATGACAAACAATATATGACACACATAATTCCTAGCCCTTCGTTATTCAGTCATGAGGGGGTCTTGGGGGTCTAAGGGTGGGCCATCAATATGGTTATGTATCGCCTTTGATTATTATCTGTATCAATAAGGTTTTCTTAATAACTGTAATGGAAGGTTTGGTGGCTGTTCACGGGAACCAATGTGATAGGTGATTGGTGACTTTTTTTGCATTTCCAGTAGTAAATAGTGGAAGTAGCCAAATGCATAGATGAAAAGTTTTGAACATAGTAAGTGGTAAAGTCATTCGTTTATTACTATTTACTAATGCTGTGACTATATTTTCCGGAATCCGGAAGGCTGGTAAATTCAGAGCATTGAAAATAGAACTCTGGACTAATACAATAGATTGAAAATCCAACACATGAGTGTTAAGTTGTTAGATTTGACATTGACATTTGCCCTGATACTCGTGTGTTCGATTTCAGCTCTATTGTAAAGTATTAGCGCAGAGTCTATTTTAAGTGCTTTGAATTTTCCCCAGCCTTACGGATTCCGGCAATATAAGTTGCCTAAGGCTGGCTGGGACTATATGTACCGGAATTAAAAATGAAATTCAAAGCACTGAAAATAAACCTCTGTGCTAATACAATAGAGCTGAAAATCGAAGAGTCGAGTGTCGAGCTGTCATATATAACATTGACATTTGACTCGACACTTGTGCGTTCCATTTTCAGTTCTATTGTGTTAGCACAGAGTTCTATTTTCAGTGCTCTGAATTTTCCGGATTATATGTAACGCCAGATTCCGGTACATAATATGGAGTATATATATGAGAATAGCAGCCTAAGAAGGAAATTATGTTGTACGCAAGTGTCATCCGTTATGCCTATTGCTTCTTCTTCTACTAATCAAACTGTGTCAACGTTTTTGCCACATCACGCCGACATCGGCTGTATACTGTGTGTTGTGGACTGTGGCCCGATGAAATTAAAAAGTTAAGTGTTAATTAGGTACAAGTGGTGGCGGCGCCTGGCACGGCGGCGCGCGGCGCGTGAGGTGACTCTCTAATCGCACAATCAACTCAACTTTGTCCAATATGGCGGTACATGGAAGGTTCAGAAGTGGAAATACTTGAGGTAACAATATTTTCATTCACAGAATTTTACAGATGTTAAATACATAGCCAATACAAGTGTCCAAATAATGATGACGAGAACACCAATTCCCGAAACTTTAATTTTACTTTTATTGAATTAGAAATTAATCGTCTTGATATTATAAATAGTTTTTTTGCGTTTGGCGTTGGTATGACGTTTATGATAATACCATTTTGCAGCTTTAACATACTATTATCGGGACTGGGTCGTAAGTGTATTATTGCACATTTTAATTGGCAGAATGGACCCTCTCATTAATTATTCAAGGCTTCGATCACTCCCACAATAGATAAAAACCGAGAGGAAAGATGTTACATATAAAAATCTGTCTATCCTGCCGAAGCTGTACATTTTGCGGATAAAATGTGTTAAGCCCTTATTCTAATACATAATTATATACAATAATCTACAGCCAACAGTCCAAATAATAAATATGTGCATTTTAAAATCCATTCATTAGTTTAGGCCTAAAAGAATAATGCTCACAAACTTTTTCCTTGGTAATATATCTATACTATAATAATTTTAATAGAGACGAAAGATTTATTTGCTTGTTTGCATTGAATAGGCTCCGAAACTACTGGTCCGATTTTGATGAAAATTTCATTTTCAGAAGGACATGGGGTACTTTTTATTGCGGCAAAATGTACGGTTTCTGCGGGATTTCCTTTTGCGCTCACGAAGTCGCGGGCAACATATACATTGCGGAAGAACTTACAAATGTTGTGTCCTATCTACCATTACCTAGATCTGTGGCCCGCTTGAGAGCCAGCGGCTGTCCCTATAAGTTGGTGCAAGTAAATTACAAAAGTTGGACGAGTTCGTCAGGCGATGCCAAATAGATTTTACTTTCGTCATCAACGATACGCTGCACGGTAACTATATGTTAAGTGCCTTTTAAGGCTACCTGAAATTGTAAATTGTAGGTAAATAAAAAACGGTTAAAATATTAGGAGCACCTGGAAGTGATGAGAATGAATACATTAAAACTCAAGAACGGCTGGACCTATTTGGCTAATTTTGATTCTCAAATTATTGTGATAGTTCAGGGAAGGGTAAAAATGTGGGGAAAATACTAAAAGCGACAATTGAATTTTCCCATACTAATTTTTCACTATGTTCAATTTGTTTCAATTGACTAGGTCATGGAAGCTCTTATAATAAAGCAAGACATCTCCTAGAAAATATAATATTTACTTACCTATTATTATCCTTAGGATATGTAAAATAAGATATATTAGGTCATTACATATGAAATTGGCGTTTTGTAAAGGATGAACATAAAGTCGACTTTTTGTAAGCATAATATATTTATTTAATCAAAGTACCATTGCTACGAGTATCTATGCACTTTTGCCATCTCATAGGTAGTTCATTGATTCCTTTACTAAAAAAACCATTCGGACAGGAATCAATAAAATCTTTGAAGGCGCTTTGGACTGCCCCATCGGAGTTAAATTTTTTCCCTTGCAAGAAGTTATCCAAATTTAGAAAAAAATGGTAATTTGTTGGGGCAAGGTTCGGGGAGTACGGTGGATGTCTTAGACATTCCAATTGATGCTCCTCTAATTTGGTAGCCGTCTGTTGTGCATTGTGTGGCATAGCGTTGTTCTAAAGCAGCAGTGGCCTAGAGCGAATGACCAACCTCGGTTGTTTAGCAGCTGGCTTTTCCATCATGATTTGCAGTTGCTGGCAATAGATATCTGCCGTAATCGTCTGGCCAGATTTAAGAAAGCTGTAGTGAACGACACCGGCACTAGTCCACCAAACGCTCACAAGTAACTGTTTTTGAGTCAATTTTCGCTTGGGGCAGACTTTGGCTGGTTCGCCAGGGTTCAGCCATTGCGATGAGCATTTCCGATTATCGTACAGGATCCACTTTTCATCACCCACCTTTCAAGCTTTTTACCTTTCCAATGTTCTGCAAGTGGATTTATTACATTTTTATCACTAACACCGCAGCCTGCAGCTAACTCAGACGTGGTTTGCTAAGGATCCACTTCCACAATAGCCTTCAATTCTTCATTATCAACTTTGGTCTCCGGCCGTCCACGGGGCTTGTTCTGCAGGTCGAAATTTCCAGAACAAAAACGTTGGAACCAAAAACACACTGTGCTTTCTTTTGCGACACCGCCGCCATAAACATCATTAATCCTTCGAGCCGTTTCTGCAGCACTGGTGCCACGGTCGATCTCGTACTCGAAAATAATACGATAATTCAAGTTTTCCATTTTGTAAACAGAGTGACGCAAAGAAAAAACCATAAGAGGAAAAAACAAATGAACTACGGTTTTCGAAACACAAATGCATGAGTAAATAGCGGTATAAATTTAAGATTGGAATTCCTAACCAAAGAAGATATATTTGAGACAAAGTGGCCAGTACGACAAAACGCCAATTTCGTATGTAAGGACCTCACTCTTTTCTTCCAGGTAAGTTACTACTGTCATAGACGATTGGCGGAGTAAAAATAAATATATAGAAAAGTCCACACTGCACTGTGGAAGTCAATACTTTGGTACTTGGTATTGTAAATGTAAATATTATACTTATCATAAAGAAAAATTACACTTAAAACAAACGAACTCCAATTATTACCAATCGAATTTCGATCACTGGTACCACTTACGACCGCGGTTGACATGACATTTATACTTTAAGGACCACATAAAACAATATTATACGCTACCCTCCTATACTTATGGCCTGTTCCGTACAATTATAGGTCATAACAGGGACCGGATAATTGTGGACGCACATAAATCCCGGACGACGGTCATAATTAGTTACTGCGGTTGTCCACGCGAATTAACATTTTTCTGGTTAAACACCTTCAGCTGGTACAGGAATAAAACAAAAAAGAGAATGCATGATATTTTAACCCTGGGGGTCTAAAAAGGCCACTTTAGTCGTTTCATATTATTTTTCATATATTTATTTCCATATAAAAATCGTGAAATTGTAAAATAGCTACATGATTCTTCTGATTTCATCATATTAGAAAACATCAATTTTGACAATTTTCAATAGAAATGCGTAAAATGGCGCACATAATATGAGTTGAAAAAAAAATATAAATATTAATATGAAACACCTAAAGTGCCCATTCTCATTCTGCACAAGTGGGATTAAATCAGAAGTTTTGTAAAATTCTAAAAATAACCTAGATAACATGTACCAATTGCAATCCGGTTTATTTCGCACTGTGCTAGAACTCCAAAGCTCGGTCTCCCAGGTCATAAAAAATCATTAATTCAAAACAATAGGCGGAACGCACCAACACCAAGGTGTCTTCACGCAGCAGACCCTGGCTGTAATGAGAGGGTGGGTCCCGCGAACCCACCGGGCAATTGAACCAAATAATTATTACACTTTCCCAGCATTGTTACATCGTAATAATGTTGACTAGAGATGGAGCATTGACAAATATAGTTTTTGTGTTGTTATTTTCTAGGAATTATTTTTTTCTGGGAATTCTGCTGCATTTTTGACGTGACAACGTCTTATAATTCGATACAGCCGGCTACAGCACGAAAAAACATGACTCATGCTGCGTTATCGGCGTTACCTCGCTAAACATGACTCATGCGGCGTCACCTCGCTCTGAGGCGTTCCATTTCTTATGACGTTGTCACGTTCAACTATCGTCATTAAACCGACTTTACAGACAACCGATTTTTTTATACAAAAAGAAGTTTATACAATGTTTTTCTTGTATATAATAAGGAAGGAATAATAATAGTCGTTCGTCGTCGTTTCGGCCTGGTGACGTCCGCTGCAGGACATAGGCCTCCCCCATACATTTCCAATGCGACCGGTCGCTCGCGGCCTGTATCTACCGACTGCCTGCGACTTTACTCAGGTCGTCTGTCCACCTGGCCGATAATCATAGATGGGATAAATATTCTGGACACCTTAATTTAGGTCATGAAAAAATTTTGCGATTACCCAGTCGGTAGGATAGTTTTATACTTTCCATTTTTATTTACTATTATGATAAAGTCACGTGGAGAAAACTCTCTGTATTCACTGCCCTAGTATGCTCCACATAGCCCATCACTAGACACTAGACAGTTATGTACGCAGCACGATGTGGCCAGCCACCTGCGCGCGCGCACCCGCTCATTAGGTCGCCGCGCGTGATTGTCATTTGGCCCCGCCCAAGTGAGCTTAGACATTTGTTGTAATTCGTATCATTACCCGTATGAGCGTGGAACGTGGCGACTTTTTGTTCCGGATTTAATGAGTGGACCAAATTACTGGTCGTACATTCTATGATTATGTTAAAAAGCGTACTAGGAATTATGAAAACAATGGTATTTAGATTGTAGGGCTATAAACTTTGGCTAGAGGCGTCATCGTGGGATAATTTTCATGGTAAAATATCCAAAAGATTGCTGTCATTTCCCCAATTATATTACGGAGTCCACTGGAAATCTAGTCGAAAGAAAGGATGTCACTATAAGTATAACGGATAAGGATTTACAAATGCTTAACTTTGAGGAATATTATTGAACTAAATATAACTCGCGGCTCCGCCCGAGTAAACACAGTATCGGGATAAAAAGTAGCATAATATGTGGTAATCCAGAACTTAAACTATGTACTACCATATCAAATTTCGTCAAAATCCGTTCAGTAGTTTTTGCTTGAAAGAGTAACACATTTCATAAGTTCACATTTATAAAAGTAGTAGATTTCATTTGGACTTATTTATTATTTCAATATTTACGCCTAAAAAACCTTCGCCAGTGTCAAATTAAAAAGGTGGGAAAATAGAATTTTCGTTTAAGTTTTCAACATCGTTTGTCTAAATCGTCAAGTCCAAAGTCTAGCCAAAGTCCAAAGAAATTGTCAGTGAAGTCAGTCGATTCAGTAAAGTGCTAGAAGCTTAACTATGGAGTTTTGGAGAGAACACAAAATAGAACGCTTTTTAAAGTTGTACCACTTGCCCACACTTGAGCACGTTACCGAATATGTAATGGTTAATATTCTACCAATCTTACACACTAAGAACGGAAATGGGAGAAATACAAAAACTATGGAATGGGAGAAATACAAAAACAACAACTTCAATCGTCTATCTCCCCCCCAAAACTCTTCATTTGGACTTGTCACCCACGATGGTTGCGGAATAGTCACTAAAACTACTAGAAGTACCATATGACACTGAAGACTCCGGAGTCTTTGACAAAACATAAAACCAAAGATTGTTGAAAGAGAGTCGATAGTTGTTACATAAATATTCAATTTAATAACAATATTTATATATGATTTTAATAATCTTACTAGATAAAAGCTTTTAATTCAAATACTATTCTCGTATCTTACGTAACTTTGGTAAAACCCACCTAATCAACACGAGTTAAAGTTGAAAACGACATATACAGATATCTCTCAGGAAAACTGTCCTGACTTGTCGCAATGGTAGGCGTGGTGGTCCACTAAGATATGACATACGAGTTTGAAATTGCGTTAAATGCGGCCTTATTCATAGGGGATAGAATTCAAAATGGAACCTTTCAAAATGTGGTGAAGCAATTTGGCTAAGCCATTAGTAGGCTATTATGTAGCTCAGGGAGCGTGAATATAAAATGCTCTTGAGTTGGGTAATGTAAATTCTTTTGTTTCGCTGATGTGTCATTGTACAGGTCATGGCGAAATCACTGGGTTATGTAAAATGGTATTGTTTGATTTCATTCTGAACTTTACTAATAGTGATTAGGAGACCGAGGTCAGAAGATAGTGGTCACTGGTTACCCATAGGAAAAGCATGTGGGTTAAGAAATAGATTACAGTTACGCCCTGGTGGTAATGATGGAAATGGCAATGGTAAAGCCTTTTCTCGATGTGTTGATGTAAAATAGACTTCCTGTGATTTTGTTTGTAAATGCCATATAATATCCTAAGAAATCCAATAAAAGTGACTATAACATTCCGAACTTCAATTTGAGCCTTTTAAAAAAACCATTATAGCTGATAATGACGATTACACCCTACGAAATACAGGATTTTGAGAATATTAAACTAAATCTAAGGGAATATTGGGCTTGACCACAAATCTAGATTAACATATTGATTAGACAAAATCGCGAGCAACGAAACACGCGCGCAGCAGGTTCCCACAGAAGTGACAGTAAATTGCTTCGACATTTGGACGACAATGACGGAATTCCGCAACACTGTAATCAACTCCTACCGTTGCAGACGAATCTGTGTTATTACCGACACCGTTGGAAACTCCCAAATAACTAGAGCAGGTTGGACTTGCAATACTTTGAAATGTTCGATTTTAGATTAATTTTGAAGATTCAGACTTGACAGACACTTTAGTGTAGACTCATTGGTAAGTGTCAGTTGATATCCTACTAACATTATAAATGTGAAAGTTCGTGAGGATGGATGGATAGATGGATGTTTGTTACTCTTTTACGCAAAACTACTGGGCGGATTTCGATTAAATTTGGTATGGTAGTAGTTTAGGCTCTGAATTAAAACATAGGCTACTTTTTATCCTAATTATATAGTATAAAAAAAAAAAAAATAGAATCGCGTGTTACTTTGCGGAAATCCATAACATACAAGCAGTGCGGGAGGAGGGAGATGCTGGTATTTTTTCACGGAATTTTGCTAGATATAATATATAATACCGAAACGAAACGATACTGGACATGGCGCTGTATTTTTAAGATATCTTTTCAAAATTGGACTTTATTCACTATACAAGAAGATACACGATTCACTGTAAGGGTTCGAATGTCAGGTTGCACCGCGCCGCACAGCGCATGTGCAGTGTATGACTGATGTCATAATCTTTTGTGAAGCGAATAAAGTTGAATTTTAAATAGCTATCTTAAAAATGCAGCGCCGCGTGTGTCGCGTATCGTTGCGGTGTGAACTGACCCTAATTCTCAAAGACGTCTCTACGATCAAAATATTTGGATGCTCTATTATAAGTCAATGATTCGTTAGTTTTCAGATTACTTTTATTTATTGTATTATCTGAAACATAATTTGATCTTATTGCCAACTGCTGCAAAAGCTTTTATGCGCTTTTTCACAAGAGCACAATATTAAGATAAGTATAATTTTTCAAAAAGTTCATTATGAATTTAAGCGGTGTGACAGATGATTACATGTAAATAAAGTATACACAACACGTGTAATAACCGTTTACCTCGGGCTGACCGCTGATTGATGTGAATATAATTATGGCGCGCGGGAAAACGCGCGCTTACGTCGTTTTGCACGCCCATCTTACGATCTGTCGGTTACCTAAATATCGTCCCGTGTCATTTATGTATGGAACTAGTTTTTGTTTGCGAGTCCGCCTGCTTTAATATGAACAGCCTCCGTGGTCCAGAGGTTTAGATCTTGGCTCTCGACTCGGAGGTCGTGGGTCCGATTCCCGTATTGGAACAACAAAAATGTTGTTTCCACGTTTGGTTAGAACAATGCAGGCTGATCACCCGATTGTCTGACAAGAAAGATGACCCATGCGTCGGATAGGCATGTAAAAAGTAGGTCCTACGCCTGATCTCTCGCCAGTCGTGTCGGCACGTCCACCCCACTGGGTTTCGAGAGTAAAGGAAGAGAGAGTGCTCTTGTGTACTGCGCACACACTTGGGCATTGTAAAATAACTGCGTAACTGGCCTGGTTTTAATGAAACCGGCCATCGTCACCGAAATCAGTGTGGGCAGTGGGGAGCTATTATTATGAACCCTAGACAACCCCATGTAAATCAATCAAAATAGCTTACAAGACCTCAATAGTACTATGATTCAGTAAAATACTAACAGAGCCTTAACAAAATAGTACTTAGTTGACTCATAACTATGAAGTATGAAATAGAATGTTTCTAAAAATTAAATAAATTTAATTTGTTGAGCAGAGCAAATTATAGTGTTGCGCTGCAAAGAAATGGGGAGCATGCATAGTTTTCTTTTATCGGCTTTTCGAAAAGTCCATAATAAGCAAGGAAATATTGTCTTTGCAATGACATATCTACGATCAACCGTTGAGGAAATACAGTCATCACAAAAGTGAGAACGTTGAAGAGCATTAAAAACGCTCTATACAAAAAATACTATACGTCACAGCAGTTGAAAACGTATGAAGAGAAATACAAAATTGATTTTATTAACCTAAATACGGCGTTCATGTGTATCATCGTTTTAATAAAAAAAATATACAAATAACAGATCGGAAGGATCTGAACAATTTTTTCAGTCAGCAAAAAAAATCGTCGTTTTTTTAGTATTGTATCTTTTTAATTTCGCAACCGTTGACGGTACTATTTGCATTTTTCGGTCCATATTTATGCAGCCTTTCGGAAAATATAGGAATTGTGCTGATTTAATACAAATGCAGGGTACTTTTACTTGGAAAATGTTGTGTTTATGTTCTAGTGGTACCAGTAACAGGCTGCGTCATTCAATGAGGCTATATTGACAGTGCGGTCATTACGCGGCGCGTCAGATCTCGATGATTTGACACAACTGTGACACACGCAGGAAATCTCCATTAGGGACAAGTGAAAAAATTTGAGCACAAAGAGTGCGTTAATCGCGGGGGTGAGCTACTAATGGGGCCAAGGAGAACAGAGGTGGGCATGGAGGCGATCAGAGTTTTTACATATATTTTTAATTAGTAAAATTTATAATTTAGTATAGGTATATTACGTATCATTATTTAGGATATTATATTTAATTCAATTTTTGACGTGATAACGTCTTATAATTCGATGGAGCCGGCTGCACGCACGAAAAAACATGAGTCATGCCGTTACCGGCGTTACCGGCGTTACCTCGCTAAGCATGACGTTGTCACGTTCAACTATCGTCAGTAAACTGACTTTACAGACAACCGATTTTTTTTCAATGAAGTAGAACCGAAAAATTTCGGATTTTTGGCAAGAAATTTTCAATAATTCCAGAAACCCATGGGGAAGATTTTCATTTTACGCGAGCGATATCAATAGAAAAGCATAAGTCTTAACTCATGTAGTTATCAGTTTAGGTAGTATTTTATACTGTATACCTACTTCTGCACTAGTTTTCACCAGCTAATTGCTAACATATTATTATAACCTAATATTTTGAATTCCACCAACATTTAGGGCCTTTCTTATCCTAGACACAATAATAAACTATAACTTTTAATCTGCCCAATATAATAAACCTGTCGAACTCTGTGGCTCAGTGGTTAGCGCATCGGCACTCAAGCCGAAATTCGCGAGTTTGTGTCCCGCCGAAGTAACAAAAAGTTTTCCGGGTTCCTAGATCATGGATATATATTAAATATGTGTATAATATAACAAAAATCTTAAATATATGTATGTTTATTATGAAAACATTAAAAATATTTCGGTTTTCTGGTACCCGTAACACAAGTTCTTCGAGAACTTACCACGGGACTAGATTGACGTGGTGTGAAAGCGTCCATAGACATTATTCTTATTAATCAAACCGCTCCACACCTTTTCCTCTGTCTATCGGGTGTCAGCGGCTAGGCTAATGAACGCTCCCGTATCAATGCCAATCAGTTGTATTATCACGGCATCTTCTAATGGCGGCGGTGATGCCCGCACAATGTAACACACTGAGTGTGAAGGAAAGTAGCCGCCGCATTGTGTAATATAAGCATTCAGGTACTAAAGTGAGATTGGAGGCAGAGTCACGAACTTCAAGTGTATATCCCGCGGAAAGCAATTTTTTTTGGGTTCCGTACCCAAAGGGTAAAAACGGGATCTGTAGTAGTACGAAACGTTTTAGCAATAGTACTGAGACTTCGTTGTCCGTCTGTCCGTGTGTATGTCTGTCCGTCAGTCCGTCTGTACATCTGTCCGTCTGTCCGTCTGTCAGGCTGTCAGGCTGTATGTCATGAACCGTGATAGCTAGAGAAATTAAATTTTCACAGATAATATTGTATAATTATATATTTTGTAGCAGATATAACAACAAATAGTATAAACAGACTAAAAAATTAGGGCGGCCCGTGGCTCCCATACAACAAAGGTGTTTTTTTTAACATTTGTACGGATATGGAACCCTTCGTGCGCGAGTCCGACTCGCACTTAGCTGATTTTTAGTGCTCTAAGTACTAGCCCGCGATTTCATCCGCCTGAAATGAAAATTTAGGTGCAACATAATTGGCGAAGTTTATTTCCTTAGTCGAAGTACCTGACGAGAAATGTGCCAAATAAGTTTTTATTAAAATTATTATTACCTACAGCCGTTCATGGGTGACGAATTTGCAACTAACTCAGCCAAGCACATCATTTTAGCTAAATAGCCTCTGAAATTTTATATCAAATCTCGTATGTAATTAAATCAATAATTTATATTTACAAAAAGTGAATTAAACATAATTATATAAAATCAAATCCAAATTGTCCCTACACCTTTTTTGTTAGTAAAAGCTACTTACTTATTTCTTACTCTTCTCTCTCCTTACTTCTAAGTCGTACCAAAATCGTTTTAGATGATTCTCCATTACCGATCAAATCTGTATTTCATGACAAACACTTTTTCCCTCTTCGGCTTTTAATTATTACAGTAATGACCCTGCCAGTGCCGATACTTATGGTAATTCTTATGAAAGCCACCGCTTTCGTACTGTGTCATTCGGGGTAGGTAAGTGTTGAGAGGGATTTTTGTAGGAGTTCTTAGGCTGTTTTTCGTAGATTCGGCAACTTAAATACTAAGAGTACTTGAATAGTAGATAAGTTAATATAGAGCAAAATTTAATAGCAAACTTCACAGCTCAATTCAACGTCTTCACACAATAGGGATGTGGTCTAGTGTGGAATACGAGTATTACATTTTAATGAATTAAATTTTTAAAATTGTTGATTAGAGATACATAAATCTAAAAGAAATGGGTATTTGGATTGGCGATTTAGATTGAATAGAAATTTGATTAAATGATTTGTTACGTCCCAAGTTGCTACCGCCATACTAATTGTAATGACAAATGTATCTGTAAAAATAATGGCGCAACTCGTGACGTCACAAGGCGATATATCGCTCTATTTTATATTGTGAATTGAAATTGTTTGTGTCTTCGTTATTTTTTAAGTTATACGACAATGGGTTCTAGATTGTTAATTAACATGTTGTCTAACATCGAATAGATGAAAAAAAAATGTTTAGCCAACATGCCTATTATATTAAACGTACTATAATTAATTTATACGTAAAGCAATTGTTTCAGTACAGTTTTACGAGAATTGAGCGAATGCAAAAGTATGATATAGGCCCTGTTAATGTTAATGTGGAGGTAGATGTACAGAAATCATTTTTTTTATAACGCTTTGAAATACATATAATAAGAAAAAATACCAACAACACACACTACCACGGATATTAACGCACACTACCGTGCGTTTGATAGACAATGATGGTTTTTAAATTCGTGACATCGGACAGCTTGTTGACACAACAAGGTCCGTCGGGATACCAAGCGCCGCCTGGTGACAGAAAAATAACCGAGAATTCTTATTTACCGTTTTTGATACCACTTACGCCACCAGATGACGCTTTGTGTGCGTTGGGTAGCCCGTATCAAACACCCTCTTTTTGGTACACGTTTACGTTGGATCATCTGTCACAATTTTACATTTTTTTTGCTTTTTTTTTCTATTTAAGAGGCAAAAGAACCCTTATAAAGTTCAAACTTAAAAATTATGTAAATTATTATCGGCGAATTATTTCTACCACAGGCCGACATCTAGTACATGAAATTACTTACCTACCAACGCGCTCAAATCGCTACTCGTCGACGCGACTCTCACGCTTATCGTGGCGAAATGTTTTAGGATGCAGGTGGCAGGAAACTTACCGAATAAATAAGGAGGAGATCCATAGTCTCTCTCCACACTTCCCTAACAGTTCGGGGTCCTGCGATGACTTGCAGGCGCGCGCCTGACGATGATGTATGTTCCTGGCCCTGGCGGCTCCTCTCCGCAATATATCAAAACTTTATGTGGCTACTATGGCTATTTACCTATATACTTGTGTCTGGTTCGACCAAAACCAGTAGTATAATTATTGTACATGACAGGTGTAGCCACATTACAAAATAATGTAGGAGACAGATCATGGGAATTGGGCCTGGGAATTGAAATTTTGTGAATTTTTTTCCCCCACTACTACGAAGCCAAAAGGAAGGGTAATGATTTTGGCAGTCTATGTATGTATGTATGTATGTATGTTTGTTTCACAGTAGCGCCTAAACTACTAGTTCGATTTCAATAAATGAGATGTCAATCGATTCGTAATAATAGCCCGGGTAACATAGGCCATATAATTTACGTAGTCGGTTTATAGTTTTTTTTATAAAAATTGTTGTTATTAACAAACTTCAGGTTGAAGAGTAAGAGTAAGAACTAAATTAGTATTTACTTCGCCTTTTCTGTTTGACCGTACCTTCCCTATTGTATTTTATTCATATATACAAACAGCTAAGTCTATCTTAATGTGAGAATGTTTTAATGGCTCCGCCCGCGTCAATATAGTATTCCACGGGAACACTGTTCTTCTTCGGAATAAAAAGAAGCCTATGTGTTAATCCAGAGGTTAAACCACTACCATACCAAATTTCATCAAAATCCGTTCAGTAGTTTAGGCGTGAAAGAGTAACAAACATCATCCATCCATCCATCCTCACTAACTTTCACATTTGTAGGGTTCCGTAACACTCAAGGAACCCTTATAGTTTCACTCTGTCCGTCCGTCCGTCTGTCTGTCTGTCTGTCTGTACGCGCTTCTAGCTTCTGTAATTATCAATATTGATGGATGAAATTTGGTATAATAATATCACACAACTTTTTTATACACTTTTCCACTTTATTTAGGTTTTTACATTAATTTATATATAAACACGACCGGTTTCGATTAACTCATCATCAGGTGTGTGATATTAATATGAACATGAATTGCAAGCAATATATATATATAGATTATGATCGGTTTTGGAATCATAAAATTATAATAATTTTATATTTTAGGGGTGAAGGGATGAAGTGGGGATGAAAAATATTTTTTCATTCTACCCCATAGTGTGCGGTACCGTTGAATAGGTTTGTAAAAATAAAGGCATGGTTTCATACGTGACTTTTTTTTAAAAGTCGACCATTTTCGAGTAATTGGCATCCAAAGTGGTTTATATGTTGGTCCCACCCCTGGGGGTCTAAAAAGGCCACTTTGGGTGTTTCATATATTTTGTTCAACTCATATTATGTACACCATTTTACGTATTTCTATTGAAAACTGTCAAAATTTATGTTTTCTAATATGATGAAATGAGATGAATCATGTAGCTATTTTACCATTTCACGATTTTTGTATAGAAAAAAATATAGATGTATTATATTAAAAAGAGGTAAAAATATATGAAACATAATATGAAACACCTAAGGTAGCCTTTTTAGACCCCTGGTATTTCTAAACTATACGAGATAGAGAAGTTAATCTAAAAACTCTTTAGGAAAATTATTTTGAGCGACAATAACTTTTGAAGTAATTCA
The DNA here is from genome assembly GCA_037179445.1 of Phengaris alcon alcon. Classification (NCBI taxonomy): domain Eukaryota; kingdom Metazoa; phylum Arthropoda; class Insecta; order Lepidoptera; family Lycaenidae; genus Phengaris; species Phengaris alcon. The sequence goes on from JAYRCH010000119.1 coordinate 3,173,151, forward strand.
ACAAAAATCTATTGCGCGTTAATAGTTACGGATTCCTCCATAGACATGTCCTGACATGCTCTTGGTTATATTATTTATGGTAGTTGTTATAATATGATTGTAAATATACAAAACCCAGTGTACGAAAGCTTAGATCATATAATGCAGGCTTTTAGGCAGGGTTTAAAATATTGTTATTTGTTATGGACAGTTTTCATCATCATCATTGATGATGATACGGCATTGGCGTTTGCCCGCTACACCATAACTTACGATGTGCCCTTAATGGAGTTTCTATACGGCTCTGGTCGTCAGTTTAGTGACGGGAACAAGTGATCTGGTCTTAATAACCGTCCCGCGTCATTAACCACGCCGGTCCAGGCCATCATTTGTCAAATGGACCATTAGGACAGTGTTGCCAGTGGCGATTTCCCGGGACGTGGGGAAAATTTTTACATCTTTTGGCTAGGCTTAATTTTTTTAACACGCTTTATGTAAAAAAAAAATACTAATTTTACTAATTTTAGCATAGTGTGATTTTACCAAAAAAACACATGCACAAATTTGATTTGATTTCACTTCGAAACCATAGTATAGTTTAAAATGTATATATTGTATTTTTAAAGTTTAAATATTTATTACGACAGAATAACAATGTAGTCATTGTATCATGTGACGTACCAAAAAGAGCGCGTTTATAAATTTGACGTAAATTCAGTTTTAGGTCAATTTTACGACCAAATGAAACCAAATCCTACTAAATTAACAATTGTCACTAGTTACTGATCTAAAAATCGTTTAAAAATAATCCAACAATATTAAAAATACATTTGGAAAAAGCATAAAAAGTCTCCTCAAAAATTTTGCATGCATGATCTTAATGCGTGGCATAACGTTTATTTTATTTAGTCACTGTCTGGATTTATTGTACAAAACGTAAAAAAAAAGTGTTGGTCTATACTCATCTGTCAAAAAAACTGTAAAAAACATCACATTTCGTCAACAAATCCTTAACTTTTTGAAATGTTCCAGTTTTTGCGTTCAAAGCTCTTAAGGCTGGGAATATCCGAATCCGGATCCGGATCCGGAATGATCCGGAAAACGGCGGGCACGGGAAAATTCATAGCATTGAAAATAGAACTCTGCGCAAATACAATAGAGCTGAAAATATATAGTCCCGGGATATATAGTCCCGTAATCGCGAGTCCCGTCCCAACCTTAGTGCAAACGTTCCTGAAAGTTGGCAACATTGTGCATCGGTAAATTTACGACTGACAACAATATATTAACATAGTCAAGAGTTGTTCGGTTGACAAATAATGCCAAATAGATAATGGAAGTAGTCTTAATAGTTTACACAATTATAAGATGCGACTTGCGCGAGGTTTCTCCAAACACCAAAAAAGCGTGTTAGTGAGCGTGTTAGAATATTGGAAATTTCATAAAAAAGATTATAAACACAAACAATAACGTCATTCCAAACAAAATTAGTCTTTGCCACTTTTAGACTTTGACAGTTATGTCAAGTATCATTTTGATTTATTTCCTATTCTACAATCTAGAGTTTAAAATTTATTGATTGTTAAATAATTGATCTAAATTAACAAATAATCTAATAACCATTTTAAGCATTTAGTATGATATTTTTAATAATTATTTACATGAACTTCCGCTGTGAAATATTGCCATAGTAGTCATTTCCGATGTAAAAATAGCGCCAAATGACACTTATTTAAAAGGTTGTGCCGCCATTTTGATATTAGTCTTGGACTGGCCGTGAGAGGAATCACGCAAGATAAGATAAGTATCATATCATTAACATATGAATTATACATAAATACACATACATAAATATGTTATAACATTATACCATAAACCTATTTTATAAGTTATAACTAAAATGATAAGTAATTATCTTAATTGATGATTTTATAATATTAATTATTTTATTATTATTAAGTTAGCTATAATTAAGTCTTTCTTTGTATATTTTGAATCTATTCTGGAATTACGAAATAGTTTGATTATGTTATAATTCGTACAGAATTAAAATATCAACATATTAAATAATGTTATAATTAGTATTTCTTTATTTGTGGTTTGATTAGCTATAACTCGTAAATTCATCAAAATACCAAGTTATTAAAGAATATGATGATTAGTACGTCTTTATTTTTATCTTTATTTACCTATTACCTACATTTGGATTAAGATTATGATAAAAGGAAATTTTAGTTAATAAATTGGGTTGTAACTTGAAACGATTAGTATTTACTATTATAATAAGGAAAACTCTTATACAATAAAACTATTTAACTGTTAATTTAAGTTAACTTTTATTATTAAGTAAAAACAATGTAATGCTTTTGTGTTTTACTTAATGTTTTGATAATAACTATTTTTGTCATTCTGAGTTATCATATTATAGCTACTCTTATTTATATATATTATATCCAATTTAACAAGCGCTTGAAGGTTTTTAAGGTTTGATTAATTTAAACTGAGTCTTACAAAAATATTTACTATATAAATAAGTCAAACAAACCTCGTAAGTTTAATATTATAATACCAAACATTTGGTACTTTCTATCTCCTTAATTAAGGCTGATTGCCATTCAGATCATTACCTAGATATCTAACGAGTACATTCAAACACATCGTCCATACATATTACATGCAATAAATCAACTATCAATAGTATTGCGTCATAGGTACAGTCGCCGACATATCCGGTATACTTCTTTTGAACCTTATTGCCAGGTATTAAGGTCGAGTGGTACACTGGATCTGTCAGCGACCGTATCTCGGGTTAGTGAAAAAGACATTATTTGAAATTCGAACGGCAATTTATCAAGATCCGATTCTGACCCACGGTGTTATGACAAGATAAAATATACGATGATATTCCGAATTCAAATGTTAGATGTTCTATTTTTGGGGTTCCTTTGTCAAGGAATCCATTTTGAAACTGACGTATCTGTCTGGCCATGGCATGGAAGTATGTTACTCTTGGAACCTAGAGTCTAGACTTTATATTACAGTCAATTCTACAAGACTAACTTAAAAATTAAAAAATATATAATAAAAATTTACCAATGAACCTATTTATAACCTTATCGAAACTACTACTACGAAAGTTTCGTACCTTACACATATTAATCTAACAAGTAAATAATATTTCTATTACATTCTAAAACAAAAAAAAACAGCATTTTCCTACCAGTGACATTATCCAAAGATCACATTTACTACGTTCCGCTCGACTCGAGCTTGGCGGATTTTTCAAATTTCGATCCACAATGGCGGTTGTCGCTAGAGATGTGACACAATGTATCGATGACTGATGGTATGTCACCGCGACGTGACTCTTCATTGTGGCGCACTTTTAAAGTATTATTAATGTTTGAACGCTACCGAAAATCGGCGATCAGTTTTGTGAATAGGTTCGGAGACTTGTAGCATCACCTACATTAATTATGGAATTCAGTCGTTAATCACAGCGTAACAGTGTAAAAAATAGATTTCCTGTCTATAAATGACGATATTAAAGTTGATGCTTGATACTTTTGTTGTTATGTGTAAAAAAGATTTAAAAAATAAATGGGCAACTATTTGAAAATCTTCAAACTTTTAAACGTGATCACGTGATAAAGATATTTTTCTTTAAAATTATTTTTAATTTAACCAGTAATAAACGTGATACAAAAGTGATAATATTGTTAGTGATGACTTGATGAGCTTCTATTAAGTCCTTTCTTGTGGTCCGCGACATATTAAAGTTGTGTTTTTTCGGCATGACCAATTAAATGTCACTATGAAGTTTATCATCGCCTTTTTCTGGTCTTCTCTCGGTGGTGATAGCTTTGAACTTCTTAATTATGCGCTTTCTTGTGATCCGCACTAAATTACCGTTGTTATTTTTTGACTTGACCCACATTGGTGACACAATAGTGATAAGATTCTATCACACCCTTTCTTGTGGTCCACGCTCAATTATATTTGTTTATTTTTTTTTCCGTGATCCACATAGGTGTCACGGTGACTTTCTTGTGGTTAGTGACAGGGATAGTGATGTGCTTTTACTACTTTCTTGTGGTGGGCGCTAAATATAAAACGGCCGATACAAAGGAACCGCATCGTTTGCGGCGCAGCCTTCATCGCCCGGGATGACATTCGCAAAAACAATACGCAGTGTAGTATACGCTACAGTTGCAGATAAAACTTTTATAATAATATCAACTATCTAACCCAGCTCCATCTAAGCAGCAGCAGCTTTGGCGACCTCTGTGGCTCAGTGGTTAACGCGTTGGCGCGTACCCGGAGGTCGCGGGTTCGAATCCCTCCAGGGAACAAAAAGGTTTTCTGTGTTCCTGGTTCATGGATGTGTATTAAATATGTGTACTATATAATGTAAGTATAGTATAAAAATATTAAATATAGGTAGGATTGACGTGGTGTAAAAGTGACCATAGATGTTATTTTTTTTTTTTTTAATAATTTGTTATTATTTTGTATAATATTATGTAAGGAAGTTTTTAAAATATAAAGTTAGGTATTAAAAGCTATTTTGCTTGAAAAAAAAGGAAGTTTGTGCTGCATCTTAATTTTTTATCGATACTACTTATCCTGATGGAATAAAAATCGAAATTGTAATTTCCTGGCAACGGCTGATCGAGGGACAACGATTTGCGGTCACCAACTGATTACCAATATGATGCCCCAGTCAAAATAACGATTAAAAGTTATTCAACATTAAACCCTAATGATACAAAATAAAGTTCAAAGTGCTATTGCACTTGAATAGGATTTTGTGTCATTTGGTGATGTGCGTCGTTGTCGAAATTCGTCACGTTCGCAGACATCTGTCGCCGGCTGTAATCGAATCGCTCGCACGAATCAATCGACATCGATTGCATAATTCAATGCGATGACAATTCGGTTTCGGTTCCGATGTGATTATATGTAATAAGGGCTAATCTGACGGATTATTTTTGATAACGTATATTGTTTTTGGTTTTATACGTATGATATAATGAGTACGTATAATGAGTAGGTACGATTTACGGTTTTCGAATCGAAATTGTATTAATTAAAATCGATACGAGCAACAAATTCAGATCTACTCTGATTTATGAGATTAAATATTTCTTCTATTTCATTTTTATGGTAGGCATGTAAATATAATAAATAATAATTTAACAGTTAACTGAAAAGTTTAAAAGCTGCTACATAGTGTTGATGTCTCTGATAGGTAACTAAGCTATCTTTGCTACACTATTTACTTCAGACGTATCTGAACTAGAACCAAAAACATGAGAATAATGTACTTCACCCAACCCAACCCCACCATGACATTAACTAACTGCAGCTCTATTACAATTTTAAGCCACATACGCAACAAAATTGACTTTAAAACCAATTCGCAATATAAATTGTAACCGCCCCTTGATTAATAAGCTGCAAATTGAATGAGGCTCGTTTGACAGCGTCAATTTTCCCGACACTTACACAGAGGTTACCCCTTAAAAATCCACTTAGAGAGTCTATTTGAAATTTTGAGCGACCCCCAACTTTGACACCTCACATCAATTTGAGATGTAAATTGTCAAAGAAAGGTAAGATTGGGTTCACATGACGCGGTGAATTTGAAAGCGCAAATATTTTTATAATATAAAGTCGATTTAAAAAGTCGAAACTATGTCTGCTTAGGAGGATTGTATTTTACGTTGTAACGTAACCTTATTAACGTTCATGTCTTAGTTTAGGTAAGGTTTATCATAGTAAGACCATTATTTTATTCAAAATTAAAATATACCAAGACCGATCAAAAAAGCGATAAGATTATAAATTAACAAAATTAAATTGTTGGCTCTTAAGGAATTAGCTTGCCTCTCAAGTTACGACAACGGAAAAATATATGTGCTTAATATGCCTGTTTTGAATAATTTTCGATTAACAAATAATCTGCATCATCGCCATGTGAACCGAGCTGACCGCTCACACGCCGAGCCGTTTCGCGTCGGATTGTCTCGTACGTCAAATTGTCACGGCGTGCGGACGTTGATCGATGGTCGCACCTGCTGCACATCCCTAAACAAACGACAGGCTATTACATACTCTATACGTGCAGAAATAGAGGTGATAGTTAATTGCATAGTGCGGTGAAGGGTTTCGCAATCATCATCAATTCTGTTCAGAAATCTGAATCATGAAGTTTGGATAGATGTTTGTTACTCAATCATGTCAGAACGTTGAAATGCAAATTTGGATGTAATAGGACTCTGTTGGAGCATGGAGGTTGGAGGCATTAAGTAGTTAGATGAGAGCTATTCTCACAATAAAGAAGATCCAGATGATTATCAAATTTAAATAAAAGTCCAACTGCAAAAACGACGACTATGTCAACCTAATGAACTCATTCTTTGGATAATTCGGGTGGTCTTTACCTTTTAAATCATACTCTCTATTAATATAACACTAAGGTTCAATTTAAAAACTTATAAATCGCCTAGTCATCGGCTGATAGAAATTATATTTTCATTTGGATGACATTCGGAAACGCCAACAAAAAGCTTTAGAAGCATCCATCGTCGCTTACAATATGTCATTTAAAAAATTTTGGAAATCATCCTTAAGATGTTAATATTTTTAAGGTTATTTAACTTACACACCTTTGGCTTATGTATTATACTGTATTTTAAATATTTCAATGACAACCAACGCGTGAGCTAACTAAGAAAAATTGGAATTGATCTAAGTCATCAAGATATTCTTTAAAATGATTTACAGCGTTATAGGTTCTTTTACTTTCATTCAATATTTAATTGGTATTAATACTTACAAAATAGTAATAACTATGACGACATATTATACGTCATTTCTTTTTTTTAAATATTTTTTTTAGTTTCCCCTGTAATAGTAACGCAAGTGATAGGTACCGTTATGAATCTATCAGAATTGAAAGATGAAAATCTTCAGCGAACCGTTAGACAAGATCTACCTCCATTAGTATCCAGTATACTTGATAATGATGTTGAATAGTGACGTCAGCAATCGGCAGGACAATGGAAAATCAACGTCAAGCTGTCCAATATAACGTGACCCCTGTCAAGAGGTGACTGGAGGCTTTGTCAAAGGAACCCCTCAGAGCGTCTCCTGCGACAGGGGTCTTGGTCACTGGTCGCATGACTGGCATGTCGCATGTCCACTTACTGCAGCTAATGACAATATTTATTTATGAGATTTTGTGGAACGATCTAAAAATATCCTAAAATCGATAGGTAAAAATATCCTTAAGTGAAGGTCGAAGATTTTCATTTATTTACATAGGTTATTTGCGTAAAATACTTTAAATACTATAAAACAATGATATTTCACCCATAAACAGGTATGATATCCATGACAGATAATATGACATAGTAATAATAAACAAAACTTCTTGCACTATTTCCACTTTAATAAATATTTTACATCGATTTTAATAAATAACACGGCCGGTTTCGATAAAGTCATGAATTCCCACCTAGAACCTACAGTACAATCAATAACATATAGTTAATTTGACGTATTAGACATTAAAATAAGTAATAAAAAATTAACTAAAATTACAATATTAAATCAAAACTATTTAAAACGACTACCGTTAACAACAGTCTTAACAGAAACTCCGCTCTCAAATTTCATAGAATACCTCCAGATAAATCCAAAGCTTTTAGGGTCTGTTGCACAATCTACTTATAAGAGTCAGATTACAGATAACTTATTTGCATGTTTTGTCTCTGTCGCTCAATAAAAAGTAAGCAGAGACAACACTTCCGAAAAAGCTATCCGACGCTCATAAGAAGAATGTGAAACTGGCCCTTAGAATAGTAAAACTATGAATAATAAGCAGTGAGATTGGTATTATGGAAATATCACTAAGGAAACGTATCATAATATCGATATGGTTTCGCCCCTCACTAATAAATAGCGAAGACGGAGTGACCGTAACCCGGGGAATTACCACCGTTTTGTTATTCATAAAGGAAGGATATTTATGCGTTATCGTCAAAATATTTATTATTGTGCCCGTTCGGAAGCCCTTAGCCCTTTGTTCCTGGACAAAAAAATTGGGGGTGTGAACATCGAGGTTTGTGGTAGAGATGACCGAGGAACATATCGATATCTTAAAATATCTTAGCGAGTTTTATTTACATATTTTAAAGATAAATGTGCCTATCAATTATATCAATGAGCTACACATAGTCCAAAATCCAAATACATATAACTATGGTTAAGTACCACACTAACCCCTTTATTAATAATAAAATATTTACACCACGGATACGCTTATCCATGTTCCTATCTTTGTCTGATACGTCGGAAAAACCACGTCAAACTTGTATGTAACTACTGGAATCTATATAGAATACAGTGTCTTTATAAGGTACGTTATATTAGGTCTTTACATATGAAATTGGCGTTTTGTCGTACTGGCCACTTTGATCTCACATATATATTCTTAGGTTAGGAATTCCAATTTCAAATTTATACCTCTATTTACTCATGCATTTGTGTTTCGAAAACCGTAATTCATTTGTATTTTCCTCTTTTGGTTTTTTCTTAGCGTCACTCTGTTTACAAAATGGAAATATCGTATTATTTTCGAGCGTGCGTTTTTGTTTTTGTTAAACACAGTGCGTTTTGGATTTCAACGTTTTCCTTCTGGAAATTTCGACCTGCAGAACAAGCCCCGTGGACGGCCGGAGACCAAAGTTGATAACGAAGAATTGAAGGCTATTGTAGAAGTGGATCCATCGCAAACCACGTCCAAGTTTGCTGCAGGCGGCGGTGTTAGTGATAAAACTGTTTTAATCCACTTAATGCAAATTGGTAAGGTGAACAAGGTTGAAAGGTACGGAAGGAAGGTAAAGGTAGGTATGACGTACCCAACCTCATGAATTGAGTGCAGCGAGCTGACAAACGCGCGTCGACTGCTGCGTTACATTACTCAACCGGCACAATAATGAAGGGATTTTAAATCAAATCATTACCTGTGATGAAAAATGGATCCTGTGCGAGAATCGGAAATACTCATCGCAATAGTTGGACCCTGTCGAACCAGCCAAAATCTGCCCCAAGCGAAAATTGACTCAAAAAAAGTTACTTGTGAGCGTTTGGTAGACTAGTGTCTGTGTCGTTCACTATAGCTTTCTCAAATCTGGCCAGAGGATTACAGCAGATGTCTATTTCCAGCAACTGCAAATCATGATGGTAAAGCTAGCTGCTAAACAACCGAGGTTGGTCATTCGCTAGGCCACTGCTGCTTTAGGACAACGCTAGACCATACACTGCACAACAGACGGCTATCAAATTAGAGGAGCTTCAATTAGAATGTCTAAGACATCCACCGTACTCCCTAGACCTTGCGCCAACTGATTAAAATTTTTTTCGAAATTTGGATAACTTCTTGGAAAGGAAAAAATTCAACTCCGATGGGGCAGTCCAAAGCGCCTTCAAAGATTGTATTGATACCTGTCCGAATTGTTTTTTTTAGTAAAGGTATCAATGAACTACCTATGAGATGGCAAAAGTGCATAGATAGCAATGGTATATACTTTGATTAAATAAATATATTTTTTAAAAAACAAAAAATCGACTTTATGTTCCTCCTTTACAAAACACCAATTTCATATGTAATGACCTAATATTTAGAATTTTTCAATCGCTTGACAATAATCTTGTGATGTAATTAAATTTTCCCTTACATTCTATTCGGTCATCGAATAAGAAAAATAAAATAAGTTTATCGACGTTCCATCGACTTCCCCCATCCCTAATGCAGAAGCGTTTATGAAATATGTGATTCTTTATACAAGAGAGAAGTCTTTTATGCATCCCCTGGGAAGGTCTGGTCAAGTGGGTTATCACAACCGGCCCTGGAATGAAAAATTTATGTCTCAATATACGAGGTTCTCGGGGGAATACGCGATTGGTGTGAACTTTACGTGGCTGAATTAGAAATTGGTTGGGTTGCTTGTCTGTCTGGCTCGGTTTATAAAATTGGGTCCAAATAATAATTGTGTCCTTTTTTAATTAATAGGAGTAAACGAGCGTATAGATCGCCTGATGATAAGTGATTAATGATTACCGCCGAGCCAGAACAAATTCAACACGCAAAGGGGCTAAAAAAGCGTTGCCGGTTAGGCAAATAGTACCCTCGTCCTTCATTCATTCGGCGAACCACAATGCAAGTGTTATTTTACACCAGTTTTCTGTGACACTATGTCTCCGGATGACGATGATTCATCATCATGTACTGCGGTAGAGCAAGAAGAATATACATAGAAGGAGCACTAAAATGGAAGTTGTATGCAGCTATCTGTCTCACAAAACATCAATGGCAAAAATCCATAAGAGGGAAAGCGATAACAAATCCATGTCTTCGCTTTTTTCGAAGGTTGTCCCGATTTGGTGATCTTTTGAGTTTCTTTTCTACACCGTTGGAATTACGACTTAATGATACTCATAATAAGTGTTAGCATGTGGGATAAAGAACGGTGTATGTTTCTTCTCATAATAATACCCGGGTATCTATGTTATAGCAATTAAATGCACGTCGTTGTGGTGTCGCGTGCCTGCAGAACCGACCGGCAGCCAATTTCCGGAGTTGTCACTTAACAACACCAGCTGGAGCATTTACAACCGTATTTCGACCATATGAAGTGCAAAATTGATTGGCAAGAATTTGCATGACCTAAGTAATGATCTGGTAAATGCAACTCTATTACTTACTAGGAAATAGGGTCCAAAATTGAGTTATTTGAATATGCGTGACCTATCCTAAGATAAGAATATTATTTAATTAAGATAAAATAGTCAGGCAGTTAATTGGTTTTTGGATAAACTAATTAAAGTCCAATATAGCTTACAACTACAGGCGTGTGAGTTTCATCAAAACGTGCTTAGCATCTTTTTCCACCCACGACGAAAAAAGAGTGGTGTCTTATCACTTTAATCAAAATTTATTACACTGACACTGTAAACAGACATTTTATAAAAACTGGCATCTTTTTAACCGACTACGGCGAAGCTGAAAGGAAGGGTACATCATTACCATTACTTTTGGCTTCGCCGTATGTATGTATGTATGTTTGTTCCACCGTAGCGCCTAAACTACTGGTGCGATTATAATAAATGTAAAATGAGGTGTTAATAATAGCCCGGGTAACATAGGCTACTTTTAAGTATATCTATTTACAACAGCTAGTAATAATATAACGAACATTAAGAAACTTTTACAGATATTATAATCATATTCAAATCCCATATTCGCTATGTTGAATCTACGTATTGTATTGAAAACTTTTTCTTCAAAGATCAAAGGCATCATTTGGACGATTGACCTCATATGGCTACTTAGCGGGATTGGCCCTTTCATGTCGTCCCTTCGTGGGTTCTATTTTTGAATAGAACACAGCTAATAAAAGCCCTGGCCGATGCTATTTTTGTTTAATATCCAGCACACAATGCTGAAATTTTTTATTTTTATTTTGATAAGTAAAAAAACCGGCCAAGTGCGAGTCGGACACGCGCACCAACGCAAAAATTTTGTACGCAACGCGAACGGTTGCGTACAAAACGGCAAAAAATCACGTTTGTTGTATGGGATTATTCGTTTTAAGCATTCCCATATATATTTCTTATTTTCTTGTACTCTGTTTTTAGTATTTGTTGATATAGCGGCAACAGATATATATCATCTGTGACATTTCAACTGTCTAGCTATCACGGTTAAGGAGATACGGCCTGGTGACAGATTGGTGGTGACGGACGTACAGAGAGACAGCAAAGTGTCAGTAATAGGGTCCGGTTTCTACCTTTTGGGGACAAAACCCTAAAAATTGACTTTATTACGTAATCGTAGAATAATTTATTATAACTTTATGAACAACTTCTAAAATGTCGAAAGATATTTTTTGTGGATAATGTGGATTGTGCATTTGTAATTTTGTGTTATACATTCATTATTTTCATTCAACATAATTCATTTGTTAAGCTTTTATTGTACAATTATTGTTAAAGAAAAAATAGGTAAGAGGTATCAACATTTTTAATTTTAAAAACAATACTAAGCTTTAAGCTGTCCTGAAACACGTTGTTCTGTGATCTGTCTTAACTATGAACCACAATCTACATTACATGTACACAGTACACCAACAACCACAACCTACATCTACATGTACACAGTACACCTACAACCACAACTTACATCTACATGCAAACAGTACACCTACACCTACAACCACAACCTACATCTACATGTACACAGTACACCTTCACCTACAACCACCACCAACATCTACATGTACACAGTACACCTCCACCTACAACCACAACCTACATCTAAATGTACACAGTACACCTCCACCTACAACAACAACCTACATCTACATGTACACAGTACACCTCCACCTACAACCACAACCTACATCTACATGTACACAGTACACCTACAACCACAACTTACATCTACATGCAAACAGTACACCTCCACCTACAACCACAACCTACATCTACATGTACACATTACACCTCCACTTACAACAACAACCTACATCTACATGTACACAGTACACCTACACCTACAATCACAACCTACATCTACATGTACACAGTACACCTACAACAACAACCTACATCTACATTTACACAGTACACCTACACCTACAACCACCACCAACATCTACATGTACACAGTACACCTCCACCTGCAACCACAACCTACATCTACATGTACACAGTACACCTATACTTACAACCACAATCTACATATAAATGTACACAGTACACCTCCACCTACAACCACAACCTACATCTAAATGTACACAGTACACCTCCACCGACAACCACAACCTACATCTACATATACACAGTACACCTACACCTACAACCACCACCAACATCTACATGTACACAGTACACCTCCACCTGCAACCACAACCTACATCTACATGTACACAGTACACCTATACTTACAACCACAATCTACATCTAAATGTACACAGTACACCTCCACCTACAACCACAACCTACATCTAAATGTACACAGTACACCTCCACCTACAACCAGAACCTAAATCTACATGTACACAGTACACCTACACCTACAACCACAACCTACATCTAAATGTACACAGTACACCTACAACCACAACCTAAATCTACATGTACACAGTACACCTACAACCACAACTTACATCTACATGTACACCGTACACCTCCACCTACAACCACAACCTACATCTACATGTACACAGTACACCTACATCTACAACCACAACCTACATCTACATGTACACAGTACACCTACACCTACAACCACAACCTACATCTAAATGTACACAGTACACCTACAACCACAACTTACATCTACATGCACACAGTATACCTACACCTACAGCCACAACCTACATCTACATGTACACAGTACACCTCCACCTACAGCCACCACCAACATCTACATGTACACAGTACACCTCCACCTACAACCACAACCTACATCTACATGTACACAGTACACCTACACTTACAACCACAACCTACATCTAAATGTACACAGTACACCTCCACCTATAACCACCACCAACATCTACATGTACACAGTACACCTCCACCTACAACCACAACCTACATCTACATGTACACAGTACACCTACAACCACAACCTACATCTACATGTACACAGTACACCTACACCTACAACCACCACCAACATCTACATGTACACAGTACACCTCCACCTTCAACCACAACCTACATCTACATGTACACATTACACCTCCACCTACAACCACAACCTACATCTACATGTACACAGTACACCTACACCTACAACCACAACCTACATCTAAATGTACACAGTACACCTCCACCTACAACCACAACCTACATCTATATGTACACAGTACACCTACAACCACAACTTACATCTACATGCACATAGTACACCTACACCTACAACCACAACCTACATCTACATGTACACAGTACACCTACAACAACAACCTACATCTACATGTACACAGTACACCTACACCTACAACAACCACCAACATCTACATGTACACAGTACACCTCCACCTACAACTACAACCTACGTCTACATGTTTACAGTACACCTCCACCTACAACCAGAACCTAAATCTACATGTACACAGTACACCTACACCTACAACCACAACCTACATCTAAATGTACACAGTACACCTACAACCACAACCTAAATCTACATGTACACAGTACACCTACAACCACAACTTACATCTACATGTACACCGTACACCTCCACCTACAACCACAACCTACATCTACATGTACACAGTACACCTACATCTACAACCACAACCTACATCTACATGTACACAGTACACCTACACCTACAACCACAACCTACATCTAAATGTACACAGTACACCTACACCTACAACCACAACCTACATCTAAATGTACACAGTACACCTCCACCTACAACTACAACCTACATCTACATGTACACAAGACACCTACAACAACAACCTACATCTACATGTACACAGTACACCTACACCTACAACCACCACCAACATCTACATGTACACAGTACACCTCCACCTACAACCACAACCTACATCTACATGTACACAGTACACCTACACCTACAACCACCACCAACATCTACATGTACACAGTACACCTCCACCTACAACCACAACCTACGTCTACATGTTTACAGTACACCTCCACCTACAACCAGAACCTAAATCTACATGTACACAGTACACCTACACCTACAACCACAACCTACATCTAAATGTACACAGTACACCTACAACCACAACCTAAATCTACAAGACAAGACACCTACAACAACAACCTACATCTACATGTACACAGTACACCTACACCTACAACCACCACCAACATCTACATGTACACAAGACACCTACAACAACAACCTACATCTACATGTACACAGTACACCTACACCTACAACCACCACCAACATCTACATGTACACAGTACACCTCCACCTACAACCACAACCTACATCTACATGTACACAGTACACCTACACCTACAACCACCACCAACATCTACATGTACACAGTACACCTCCACCTACAACCACCACCAACATCTACATGTACACAGTACATCTCCACCTACAACCACAACCTACATCTACATGTACACAGTACACCTACAACAACAACCTACATCTACATGTACACAGTACACCTCCACCTACAACTACAACCTACATCTACATGTACACAAGACACCTACAACAACAACCTACATCTACATGTACACAGTACACCTACACCTACAACCACCACCAACATCTACATGTACACAAGACACCTACAACAACAACCTACATCTACATGTACACAGTACACCTACACCTACAACCACCACCAACATCTACATGTACACAGTACACCTCCACCTACAACCACAACCTACATCTACATGTACACAGTACACCTACACCTACAACCACCACCAACATCTACATGTACACAGTACACCTCCACCTACAACCACCACCAACATCTACATGTACACAGTACATCTCCACCTACAACCACAACCTACATCTACATGTACACAGTACACCTACAACAACAACCTACATCTACATGTACACAGTACACCTACACCTACAACCACCACCAACATCTACATGTACACAGTACACCTCCACCTACAACCACAATCTACATCTACATGTACACAGTACACCTCCACCTACAACCACCACCAACATCTACATGTACACAGTACACCTCCACCTTCAACCACAACCTACATCTACATGTACACATTACACCTCCACCTACAACCACAACCTACATCTACATGTACACAGTACACCTACAACCACAACTTACATCTACATGCACATAGTACACCTACACCTACAACCACAACCTACATCTACATGTACACAGTACACCTACAACAACAACCTACATCTACATGTACACAGTACACCTACACCTACAACAACCACCAACATCTACATGTACACAGTACACCTCCACCTACAACCACAACCTACGTCTACATGTTTACAGTACACCTCCACCTACAACCAGAACCTAAATCTACATGTACACAGTACACCTACAACCACAACTTACATCTACATGTACACCGTACACCTCCACCTACAACCACAACCTACATCTACATGTACACAGTACACCTATATCTACAACCACAACCTACATCTACATGTACACAGTACACCTCCACCTACAACCACCACCAACATCTACATGTACACAGTACACCTCCACCTACAACCACAACCTACATCTAAATGTACACAGTACACCTCCACCGACAACCACAACCTTCATCTACATGTACACAGTACACCTACACCTACAACCACCACCAACATCTACATGTACACAGTACACCTACACTTACAACCACAATCTACATCTACATGTACATAGTACACCTCCACCTACAACCACAACCTACATCTAAATGTTCACAGTACACCTACACTTACAACCACAATCTACATCTACATGTACATAGTACACCTCCACCTACAGCCACAACCTACATCTAAATGTACACAGTACACCTACACCTACAACCACAACCTACATCTAAATGTACACAGTACACCTCCACCTACAACTACAACCTACATCTACATGTACACAAGACACCTACAACAACAACCTACATCTACATGTACACAGTACACCTACACCTACAACCACCACCAACATCTACATGTACACAGTACACCTCCACCTACAACCACAACCTACATCTACATGTACACAGTACACCTACACCTACAACCACCACCAACATCTACATGTACACAGTACACCTCCACCTACAACCACAATCTACATCTACATGTACACAGTACACCTCCACCTACAACCACAACCTACATCTACATGTACACAGTACACCTCCACCTACAACCACCACCAACATCTACATGTACACAGTACACCTCCACCTACAACCACAACCTACATCTACATGTACACATTACACCTCCACCTACAACCACAACCTACATCTACATGTACACAGTACACCTACACCTACAACCACAACCTACATCTAAATGTACACAGTACACCTACACCTATAACCACAACCTACATCGACATGTACACAGTACATCTACATCTACAACCTACTGGTGCCGACCGACTTTTCTGTAAATGATCTGTGTTGTAGTCCTACTAAACACATAAAATGAACGTAAGTGACACTGCAGGAGGGGCTACCGAACAGTCAGTAAGGGGAAATTTAACTGTCGTTTTTAGATTTTTTCCAATATTTGTTATCGTTTATACTTTATGTATGACGCCAAAGTTTTTTGTAAAAAAAATGGAAATTATACAGAAGACGAACATTATAAATTTTTGCTTTATTTTATTTATATTTAAATTATCGCAACTACTTCTTTGCACCAACAGATGGCGTTGTACTGTGAAATAAATCATAATTTCTATTGCACTTGACTAAACCTCTACAAAAACAAAATATTAAGTCGTCGAATAATAATCAATCATACAAATTACTATCACATTTTCAACAAAAACTAGACGACATTAATAAATAAATACAAAACTAATATAATTATAATGTACTACATCGCAATTTTCTTAATTATTGTTATCGGACAAAAAATAAATGAAAACTTTTGATCTGGACTTTTTGTGGCCGGCCACGCCTCTCCTATTCAAGTGACTTCGAAAAAGCACGACCAGTTAAAGAGAGCTTTGGAAAAAAAGCTTTAATCTGGTTGCCGGAGCTCTTTTGACCCCCGCGGGTCAGGATACGCTGGTCGCGATGTCATAATTGGAGCGGTTCGTTAAAAATTTTAATCAGTCTCAAGAGTTTTATGAGCCGGCATGAAAGCCTTCTTTGTAGAGACTAATTAACTAAGTCATTACAATTAAATATTCCCGGTAATTCCAGGTTGTAACGTTATTTTTTTGTTTGCTTAAGACACCATGTACTTTTAATTTGGTAGTTGGTAGGTACCTACAGACTGGACTCGAGAGTATTAAGTAGATAATAAGTAAGTTCTAGCTGTTGCCCGCGGCGCCGCCCGCGTAAATCCCAAAGAAACACTGTACTTTTTCGGGATAAAAAGTGGCCTGTGTTTTAATCCAGAGCTTAAACTACTACCATACCTAATTTCATCGAAATCCGTTCAGTACTTTTTGCGTGAAAGAGTAACAAACATCCATCCATCCATCCCTGCTCACAAACTTTCACATTTATAATATTAGTAGGATGTTTATAAAAGTCTGTCTCTTGTTACAGGTAAAATCGTCAGAAATCACTTACTAATAGGGTATTCGGTCAAGAATGTAAGGTACCTAATACAAAGATAAAAAACGTGTTTTCTTATTTAAGGGGCCGCTGCAAATAGTGAAGGTATTAAAGTTAAACACATTATTATATTATGTTATTGTATTATTAGCTAGCTCTTTTGTTTATGGAAAAGATTTCTCTGATAGTTACTGATTTGTCAACACGTAGGTATATATTTTATTTTCTCTGTAACAGCAGCAGACGGGTTCTTTTAAGAAATTCGGTATGCATAATATACCTACCAATTACTTACCTAAGCAAACGCTAAGAAAGGACTTACCAAAACTCGCCATCTAAGAGGATGAAACGGGGATCCATCGAATATAATCAGCTGCAAAGACGTGGAAAAAAAAAAACAAGCAGAAGTCATCAGCGACTATTAATTACGAGATGTACAGTAAGATAGTTCACTGCGACCGTTCCGCCACGACTTATGAATTATTTACCGCCTTGTCAAGACTCCGTGACGGCCGCTTGACCACCCATACATACGAAGTACATACACGCATACATATTCAATAACCACGACGAGATATGATATAACCAATATAAGAGATCGTTTCCTCCTTAGAGTATAAAGACTTTGAGCTTAGGGCCCAGTTTCAATCATAGCATATTGGGCTTTATCGACTAGGCCACAACTTTCGAACTATTGGCATTGATTATCTACGTTGTAGCCTAGTCGATAAAGCTCAATTTGCGACGATCGCCTTGTCATTCTTGTAGTCAAATAAACGCGCCCTTAAGATTTATCGATATCGATACTTTCAATTCGCTTTAATTATGATGGTAATAAACCACTGAATTTTAAGACCACGGTGAAATATGAACACACCTTTACACTGATGATTTTCTGCATTCCTAACGCGAACGAACTATAGCGAACCATAGATACCAATAGCTGATTCTTTTTTATGAGCGACCATCATCTTCTAAATCCAGAGAACTACCACGCTCTCCGAGAGTCATATTGTTCATGGAGCTCTATTTCAGCACCATGAACACCTGCGGCCCGGGTTTATGATATTGCCGCTCATTTCAGACACCTTTTTGTACAATTAATCGTCTCAATGTTTTTCATCTGGTCGTGAAGCGTGACAGATCCCTGCCACAGTACACTGAGCACAGTAAGCGCTGTTTAATTTGTGCCTCCATGTGATAAAAACAGTAACAGTTATTTGAGATATTATGATTATTATTTTAATGCTGGTTTACCGTGGTTAGACTGTTTATTGGCAAACGTAGACGTCTGGCCACGCAAATCTCTAAAACTCGAGAACGGCTGGACCGATTTGGCTAATTTTGGTCTTGAAATAATCGTGAAAGTTCAGCGAAAGTTTAAACGGTGAGAAAAAATGGGAAAAAGTATAGGTGTAGGTTGTAGGTATAGGAGTAGGTGTAGCTGTAGATGTAGTTGTTGGTGTAGTTATTTATTTATTCCAGTTCATAGTTGAGACACAACAACGTTTGTCGGGACAGCTAGTGTTGTACAATAAAAGTCAAAATACGATTTATGCATAGCTCAAAGTAAAATAGCACACCATTTTGTGTTTATTAATTGCAATTAAAAGTAAAATCACTTTTTCTGTGTCATCATTCATATAATGGTATCGATGTATTGATCGCGTGGCTAGCTCGCGTGTGACATGGTACGGTTGGCAAAAAAACCGTCACATGTCACAGTTAATTGGTGCAGTCAGTCAGTGGGTAAGTGGTTGCGTGATGGTCATGTTGTATATAACGTTTATATAACGGTTCCGTATGTATAACTTCCGGGAAAGAATATCGATAAGTTAGGGCGCACAACACTATGGGTCAGTTATCAGTAAGTCGATTTAGCTTTATTAAATCTTACAAAAACACAGTTTTGCCACAGTATCAAACCAACGTCAAAAGCGTTTTGATTAGTCCCAACTCCAAAAATCAGTTTATGATATCAAAACGATTCATTTATAATTCATTGAAAGTAAATTGGAAGTCCAAGTTAAATTCGAGAATTGAGGTTCATTCTTGACCTGCTCTCGCACAATTCACCACGATAAATCCATTAGAGGTGAAAGGTGTCAAAGCTCATGCTTTGTCAAAGCACTATGTCGTCACAGTGCTTTGACGAAGCATCACAGTAGTCTGTGATGTGAAGTTAGTCGCTTTTTGAAGTAAAACTCTTTACGCACGCTTGACTTGGGGAGTGATCTGGCGAATGCGTGACGTTACTAAAATCGTGATCAGGCGAGGCGAACGGAGGTTGAGAGGGAGATATAAGTTAGTGAAGATAGAAAGAGAGAGAGAGATACGAACCGTATATTATTGTCCTTACAATAATAAACGTTTCGTATGTAATTGTAGGGACAAGAGAGAGCAGTGCGCGCGGACATATTCTTTCCCTCATTTCCTCGTAGCCAGTGCATAAAATATGTACATCTCAGTCAGTAGTTCGTTTGCGAGTTTTACTTCAGTCGTTTTGTCTACACACACTTTTTGCTGTAGGGCACACTCGTTTTTTTCAAGTTTTACACCTTCTCTATAGCACCTTTCTCATTCAATGTAATCGAAATGTAAACAGAAAAAGAAATTCGACCAAAAGAATGTGCCATTGTATAGGTGTTCTCTATTGCACGGTATATAAGAAACATTTCAGGTAGCATTATGTATTCTAACTTCTATTGGTCCATTTTTTTTAAATCTATGGACGCTTCACACCACGTCCATCTGGCCCCGTGCTAATCCGAATAACTTGAAATACATCCGAAGAACTTGTTTTACAGATACCAGACAACGGGAAACATAATTTATTTAATTAATACTATACTTTTTAGGCTTTACTAGGATTTTAATTATATTATACACATCCATGACCACAGATAAATTTTTGTTCCTTTGGCGGGATTCGAACCCGCGACCTCCGGCTTGAGCGCTAACGCACTAACCACTGAGCCACAGAGGTTGTCGTCGCTTACGTTTAGATGTTGGATCTGACAGAGTATATAATTCCGTTTCTCATGATACTTAACTATAGTTTTAATCGCTTTACACAGCCATAAGTCAACAATGTTAAGCCAAAATATGACAAAAACATGTAACAAAAGTTTTGTGACTCAACATAATATTAAAAATGGCGTCGTATATTTTATGTTACAAGCGCTCTGCCAACTTAAACACTGTACTGAAATATTTAACAGCAACTTAAGGGCATGCGCAGACATTTATTATTTTTTGTTATCGGCAATGATTTTTTGTTTTTTTGTTTGGAGCTTAAAATCAAATCAAGACCGGTACATGTTTATGTTTTAAAATCATATAAAACAAACATGACATAGTACATCCCTATTCAGTTACACGTTTTTTTATCCGGTCGAGCCGACCCATTCGTGCCGAAGCGTGGCATCTGTTCAATCCTAGGAGCTATCGTTTTCCATTTACAATTCTCTAAAAAAACCTATTGGACAATGGTTGTGACTGTACAATAATGAAATTGTATTTTTAAACTTTTTATTAACCATAAAAAAAGATGAAAGAAAAATTCTAAAAAAGTTAACCGTGCAAATTATTATATCACATAATAACTTTTTACACTGTCCACCGACCGCTTGGACTTTGCATAAAAACGCCAAAAGATTTCATATCTCGGTAATTTCGGGTTTGGTGATATATACCTAAGCAAACATACATTTAACCTGTAAGACTCCTTATTGTACCTTATGTCGTTGTGTTAGGGTTGAAATTCGCTTGTTCGTTTAATATTGACGGTAGATGGAACCTTCCATTCAGTTTAAAAGGCTTTGACAGTTCGCGGTAAGTGGGTAAGGTCGGCAAGACGGTAGGATGGACAATTTCGATGCGGGCCAGATATTGTAAATCGTTTTTGTCAAATGTCAACTTCTGTGGTCACCACCGATCGACACCGGTGCCGGTTCAGGGTTCCTTATGCAAAATCAAGTGCCTAAAACGTAATAATTACATAAAGGAGTTAACGATAACGGCCGCGTTTAGAGTCAATTAATGCTTACTTACTACACAACTAGTGCATACAGATTTTGACAGAAAATATATTATGGACTTTATGGCAAAATCTCTACTAACTAGGTCCTTACGCAGGCATTGAATGTCTCAGAGGGCGCCCGTAGAATTCAGATTCATATTAGATGCTTATTTATTAGTTTTATTATACTTACCTTTTAAGGAACCCATAGAAAATGTAGTAACGCGTAACAAGTTGCACATTTGTCAGATTATTTGGGCTATTCGAAGCCTTTTTAAAATTGATTGATGAAGGACTAATTAAATAAAATAAAATAATACTAATTCTCATTCAAACTAAAAAGTAGCCAAGACTAATGTAACATCAGCTGTAACAATCAATATTCAAAGTGTTTGCTTGTAAAACCTATATTTTTTTATAACGCTTTTATTAGTTTCACCTGTATGTTTGCTTGCTTGCTTGTTTGTTTGTTTGTAACCCACTCCTTAGGGCTCGATTTTGTCCTACTTTGAACGATCAGATCAGACCGATGACAATGCAATCATTCGATTAAAATATCCGATTATCCTGATTAAATTCGCCAGGATTCATCAATTTCTTTCCGCATCCTTTGCATGAGAGTAAGAGCGATAGAAATAGTGCGCGAACTACGCATGCGTGCAGTTCCAGGCTTACTCTTTGGCAAATCGTATTAAAAAGCAAAAAATAAATTATAGTTTAAAAAAACTAAAAAAAATTTATAGAAAATCGAAATCAAAAATAAACAATTAAATTCAATAAATTTGGATTAAGAATAGTGTAAATGAAAAATAAATGTTTATTATAGTAAAAAAGCATGGGGTGCATAGTGCCAATAGTTATAAACATTTTATTGGCAGATATGAGAAGGATCTTCACTTTGATAATATCTTAAAAATCACTTTAAACGAAATCTGACCGTTTGAAGTGGACCAAAATCAAATCCACTGGAGTCGGTTACATACAAACAAACATACAGGTGAAGACACGGCACCCCACGCTTTTTTACAATAATAAACATTTATTTTTCATTTACACTATTCTTAATCCTTTATTAAATTTTATTTTTTATTTTTTAGTTAGATTTTCTATAAAAGCGTGTTTTTTTAGTTTTTTTAACTATAATTTACATTCATATTGATTAAATAAGAAATTTAATACATACGGAACTAATTCATTTAGTAGCTCGTGCTTGACCATTTTTTATCGCTAATTAGACGCCACACTGTTCGCGGTACTTTACTCTTGGCTAACTCTTGCGAAGGACATTAGACGAACCAATTTGGTTCACAAGAGATTTTATTACAGACATGTTAAGTTTTGAGACCAACTTGTAGGTTACCTAGTTTTAAAAAATATGGGAATATTTTTTGAGAACACGGTACAGTGCTATTATAATTTTTGAAGTGAAAACTTATTTAGGCGCGTTGGGCATTTTGAGATGGAAAAAACCATTGAACTCGCGACACTGTTACCGACACCGGTGCGGTATGAGGTAGACCGGGGCAGGCGGGTCTCGCGCTTATGCTTGCCTGAGCGCTTTGTTTTTACTTCTGTCGGCACTCGGCGTTTGCATGTCCATTAACCAATTGTCCATGTCTTTCAATGTCTGTCAACTCATTGTTATAATTTTTTCTAACACTGATTGCTATTTGACTATTTCTAGGCAAAAATTTTAACACCTTTTAACTACGACTCGCACTTGATTATTTTTGAGAATTTAAAAAGTACACATCAAAGATTGCGAGTGTTTATATCTACAGGTACCAGGAACGCAGGAATTTTGAGGAGTTCCATGAAACAATGTACGGGGGAGAGTTCTTTATTTGAAATTGATAATGAGTTATGAAGAATTTAAATCATCAAAGGGAAGTTTTTAATTTATTTATCAGATTGGACTGAAGGTATGTCCGGACTCCGGGTTTCAAATTCTTGAGTAGGGATCTATGTAAAATGTTCGGTTAAATTTGATACCACAGGTTAGAGGACAACTTTGCCATTAATTTTATATTTAAAATTTTCTTCACATTTTCAAATTGAGTCGCATATTTACCCGACTACGGCAAAGCCAGGGGAAGAGTAAAGATTTTGGCAGTTTATGTATGTATGTATGTATGTACCTACTATTTATGTATGTTCCATACTAGCGCCTAAACTACTGATCCGATTTTAATTAATGAGGTGTCAATAGATTCGTAATAATGCCTCGGGCACCATGGGCTATATAATTTGCGTAGTCGGGTTATAGTTTTTTACTTTTGATTATAGAAACTGTTTTCCTGTAAGTATCGCGCATTATAAACATTTTTTTTTTGTTTCACGGTTAGTAATCATAATAAAAACACATTAAATTATATTAATACTAGAAGTCTACTCTATAAACTGCACTAATAAAATTTCAAAAAACAGAACGCATAATCGTAATCTACATATCGATAAACACACGTATAAATTATTATCTAACGATCACTTTCTTTTGGCGCGATGCGTCAATCTTCAAAGAGCATTGGGGCACTCGCAAGTAATCGTAAGCAGAAATAACTTACATTACAGGAAGAACCGTTTTAGACAGGCCAACGAACTCTTCTTACACGTGCTGCTATTTTTAACTTACAAACTATTTGACAAAACAATTGTTCGGCCACACTAATTGAAAATTGTAGAACGTTTTAGTGACTACGCCAGTCACTATGCGACGACGATATTAACTCAGATTAAAGAAAAATGAACAGATAAGCAGCTACATAGTTCGGTTTCGATTTGATTGCACTACGGTGTGTCCAAAATTATTATTATGTTAAAAATTGTGGGCCGTGAAAGGCGACGTCAGAATTTTAAACATTGAATCGATTTGGATCGTTATATTAAAGTTGTTTTTCTGTACGTAAGTTTATATTATAATATTTTCTCCTGTGTGATAGTATTAATTATTCTATACAACGTGACCAATCCAAAATCACACTCGAAATCGCCTTTAATTCAGCTCGTATTCTGAATTACGGTATAAAAAAAACTTAGGCCTTTTCATCCGTTATTGGATGATTTATACAGTATTCTCCGAGCGAAGTAACCACTCTTGAAATACTGTAGTGCCTGGGACAGTTTGTTTTTAAATGTCGTATGGTTGCCCAAGCACATACGGCATTCACACAACACAGTCAGCCTAGTCCAGAGGATGACTGGTCAATACTGAAGCCAACCATGTGCGGGTTTCCTCACGTTGTTTTCCTTCAGAATCAGAATAAAAATTCGGAATGAGAATTACGGTATAAAGTTACGATAAAAAACACTAGTTTTAACTTGACAAGCTTTATTAAATAAATATATGACTTTAATTTTGAACTACCTAATATCTATTACTCAATATAGTCGTAAATCTACAGACGGACTTGAATTAATCACGACCCTGTTTTGACGTTTGACTTCTGAACTCTCGTATTCTGACAGTGACGGCACTTACTTTACGTTACGCGCATGAGAGTATATTCTACAGCCTACCGAGATGACCTTCTTACTACCTAAGTACCTAAAGCCCGGCTTCTGAGCCGGGCTTTAGGTACTTAGGTAGTAAGAAGTTTGTCAGCCGTTGATTATATAGCTATTGAATAGATAAACTACCGACACAGAACCTCAGACACCGGCCCTAAGTTTAACCCACACAATTACGTCAAAACTTTTTACACTGTTAATTATTATTTTTTTTTTATTTAAATGCTGGCGTGCACGCCTAAGTGCGTTTCCACCTCAGGTTTTCCCTTTATACGACCCGATATGTTTCCATATTGAAACATATACCTCATTCGATCCGATATCGGATAAATGTGTAAACGTTCAAACAATGTAAGCGTCGGTCAGAGTGCAGGGTGTTCATATTTTCATATTTACACTCTCTTGTTGTTTGTTATTGTCTTAAACTCATCTCCAGGATTATCTTGATCAACTCGCCCTTGTACTATTTAGAATTTTAGTGAGCACCGTAAAGTCTATTGACCAATAAAATTAATAAGTCTTACGCCGGACCACCCAGCTGCATGTACCGCGGTTTGGTAATAACATCTCGAATTGAGCCTATTTTTGGGCATGGGTTTAGTATGGCAAACTCGGTAGTTGTATTTACAACTATGTATGCATTGAATTTTGCCATGTATGCATATCTAAAGAAATAGGTAAAGCAAACAGTATCGTTGGTCTTATAAAATAAATAAATATTGATAATAAACTACACATAAAATGTATTTTTTTATCTTGTGACACTGTAAAATCTTATTTCAAGCTTAATAATTATAAGTTTATAGTTATTGCATTTTAAAACGAATTTAACCCCTTTGACTAACCTAAAGCACAGAGCAGTAGACCCTTCAACGGCCAATAAAGTTTCCACACAATCGTGGACACACCGTATGCTTGTAGTAGTGCAATCAATACGAAAGCTAACTACATAGTTAGCTTTCGTATTGATTGCACTACTATATAGCTGTTTTTCTGTTCCTCTTTTTTTAATATGTGCCTAAAGTCTACGCTTGATTTAAAAGTTTAATTATTTTTTATTATCTCAAGATGTGTCTAATGTATTCCTCGAATGCTGCATGCCATTACTTACTCCTTTTTTAAATAAACAAAAATACGATGATGTCCCTCGTGCTCGTCGCTCTGTAAACAAAGATATTTCAGTTCGTAGATGTGTCGCTACACAGAGACATCTGACGACAAGCCATCAATCTCCTAATAAATACCCACGTAAATGAATAAATAAACGAAAACCTAATATTTTAATCCTAGATGCCTGTACATAAAGTTCAAATTCTAGTGACAGTGAAATGAGAAGACATTTTTTTTTTCGTATTATTTATACTGAACATTTTTACGAGGGACACGCATTTTTTCACACTTTTTTCTAAACAGATGTTTCGTTTACAGTATTTTAATGGTTGTTATGACAATAATCGAGACAGAAAGTATCATTTTTAATATAAAACGAAATTATGTCCGGAATAAACGTTGGACGTATGTCAGGAGCGTTAAAAACGCGTTGAGCTTTGACAAAAAGTTAACTATCTCAGTAAACTAAATGCGTTTAACAACGATGTTTAAACTATGGACACGATATTTCTTTGTAATGAAATACCTAATAAACGTTAACATTTGATAATTACCTTATGTTGAAATGTTGAGTTTCTGGAAGCAAGACGTAACCTGACAAAACCTAACTTAATGATAAAAATACTGAGTATCTCTTCACTGCATTATGTTATGCATAAAATAATACCAATAAAAATGATTTTGATAATAATGTGATACTTACAAATCTTTTTTTTTTGTAGAAATGTTTGTTGATATCATTATTAAGCATATTTGATTAAGGGTTGGCATTAATAACATTATTGATAAATACTAGTCTAGTACTATACTATACTAGTTTAGTATACTAGTATACTAAAAATAGTAGAATATGATAGATGCTCATTTTTTACAAAATTTACATAATATTATACCTAAATAAGATTCGCACGAGTGAAGGCATAATATTAGTTTTAAAGTAACGTCATGTCTATTACCTTCATATCATTGTTATACCCTGTCACGTATAAAAGCATGTTGAACTACACTAGGGACAATTGCTACTGTTGTTGAAATATAAAAATAAGCATGTGGCTCCTGGGAAATCTTCTGTCAAAAAACGAATCAATATTCAAGTAAATGACTGAACGTAAATAAACTATTTATCTGGGAACGCCATGATGTGCGCCATAGAATTAAGAAAACGTTTCTACTTTAGCTATGAAAAGAGGCCATTTTGTGAGGTCATGCTCGGGAATAAAAGAAATATTGTTTCTCATAACGACGATGCTGACTTACAATAAGATCTATTTTATTCCGAAAGGTATTAATGTTTCTTCAATCTGTCGTTTTGTCGATTATTCGGTGTTAACAGGATGCGCATGCTAAGCCTGCAGCAGGCTAGAAACCTGCAGTTCACTTATGTCGTGTTTAAATTTAACATTTTGTACCTTCAAACTATTCCAATCTGGCTATGTCGTAGGCAGATAGGTATAGAATTTGTAAGGTAATTAAAGATCATTACAGGTACCATAATATAGCCTGGAGGTACTCCTGCTCGAACCGAGTTAATATAAAGCATATTATGTGATATTGGTAATACTTTCAAAAGGAAGATAATTGATAGGAAATATTTTTGTACATCTAATAATTAGGGTTCCGTAATACATAAGAAACCCTTATAGTTTTGCTCTGTTCGTTTACTGTCTGTCTGTCTTTCCACGCTTCTCGCTTCTGTAATTATGAATATAAATGGATGAAATTTGGTATATATATATAACTCCCCACACCGGTTTCGTTGACGGTGGTCGGTTTCATTGAAACCATGCCAGTTACGCAGAAGTAATTTATATAGTGCCCAAGTGTGTGCGCAGTACACAAGAGCACTTTCTCCTCCTTTACTCTCGGATCAGGCGCAGGTCCTACTTTTTACATGCCCATCCGACGCATGGATCATCTTTCTTGTCAGACAATCAGGTGATCAGCCTGCATTGTCCTAACCAAACTTGGAAACAACCTTTTTTTTGTTGTTCCAATGCGGAAATCGAACCCACGACCTCCGAGTCGAGAGCCAAACTCTAACCACTAGACCACGGAAGAGGTTGGTATATATATATATATATATATATATATATATATATATATATATATATATATATATATATATATATATATATATATTGTAAATAATAATAATTTTTATATTTTAGGGGTGGCTCTCCATACATGTGAAGTGGGGATGAAAATTCTTTTTTTATTCTACCCCACCATGTGGGGTATCGTGGGGAAGAGGTGTTTTAATATAAAATCAAAGTTTCATACATGGCTTTTTTACAAAGTTCCCCATTTTTGAGTAATCGGCCTCCAAAGTGGTTTATAAGTTGGAAATAAATGCCTGGAATTTCTAAACTATAGAAGATAGAAACTTGTGAGTTTCCATGCTGATAGATCATGCTAAAAACTCTTTAGAAAAATTATAACTTTTGAAGTAATTCAAAGAAAACCTATTGCTCGTTGATAGTTACGGAACCCTCCTTAGACATGTCCTGATATGCTCTTGGTGAGGTTTTTCTTTAATGATATCAGAGGGGCCTTAGCGTTAATGATGATGATGCAATACTGAAAAATCGTAAAACGCCGCATGCGACATTTCACATTTTATCACTAGGTATTTTCGACGTATCTAGTAAATCGTAGCCTCATTTATGGCGCCGTAAACTTTTACTTGTCACTCAAACGCGATTTACGCACACATATCCGCTGGTATCGTCGACGACACTGGACGTTTGACGGAACCCATCTGTGACCGACCTGGAACAAAGGAGTTTGTCTTCTGCAATAATATAAACAAAGTCGAATTTCCGTGTCTCTTTGAATGCTATTTACAATGCTAACGATTTTGTTTACTAGTTTCTATCCCTGTATTGTAAACTCTATTTTGATTGCGGTTGGGTTTGTTTTTGTGTGCACGGTGGGGTGTTGATGGAACTATGTCAAAGGCGGTTGTGTAAACTACGCGGGCGCCGGCGACGCGTTTGCTCGTCAGGAAGGATGCTCAGCACCTCTAATTATAACTGGAGCGTGCTGCAGAAACAAATATTGACTTGTGTTCCATAACATATACTTATTATGTGGTTTGAATCGTGATCATAAGTAACAATACGCGATTCAGTTTCCTTTTCTACCTTTATCCAAAGGATTAATGATGCTGGAAGGGAATATAATTCAATATCTACAACAATTAGGCCGAATGATTGAATAATTAATAAGAATACAATAATTTAACATATTAGAGAAGGCTTACTTGAATATTATAGTCTACGCCCACTTTCAATATCCTAGTTCAATTCTAATAAGATTTTTTTGCATGTTTTAGAGGAATCAAAAAGTCGAAGACATTATTCTGTCACAAAACAAACAAAATTCAAAAATAATGTGGAGCCCTAATTGAGTCTGCCTTAATGTTTCGCATAACAAAAGGTTAAAAACGGCGCACTAAAAGCGTGTCTGTCAAGAAAGTTTGACAGAAGTGTCACCATAAATTTTTTGACGGCTCAGTAAAAGTTTCCGAGACAGAAATTCAGGACAGTTTTGTTTAGACTGGGCTGAAAAGTTCAGTTTTCAACCCAGTCTAAATCTGTAATACAAGTTCTGTTGTATACTCAATTGACTTTAATAATATTGCACTTCAGTTGAAAAATTTGGATTTTTTTTATCATTATTCTTACATTATTACAAAGTGTCAGTCAATTTGGTTTGATTTGAATCATAGTCTCCTTAACCTATTCTTTTCCTAATTTGGAGTAGGGATACTTTGGCATGGAAGATCTTTTGTATTCAGAAGGGTCATTGGTACGATTGATAGCAGTTCAAGAGCTGTGGATAATTAATTTATTAAAATGAATCAAAGTTTGCGGCTAAAATGTTCTTTAAGCCTTGGAACCCTGCTTCTGCTTCTGCTTCTGCTGTCTGATTTATTCTTCTGACGCTAGTTTTTGCTGACGGTAGTTTGACAGCTGTCATTGTCCACGTGTGACGGGTATAACCGGTAGAACAGAGGCCGTCTCACGAGCTATTAATATGCAGTTTTATGGGCACTTGGACGAATTAGTACACGGCTACCGTTCACATACAATGTTATGTCATAGCCATCTGGAGGTGTCGAGCATATTATTACGATTATGGCCCATTCATGTACAAAACTAAATGTCTAAGGAGGTTAACGAGTTAAAATTAGATATCAAATTATTCCGTTTGAATAATTTGATATCTAATTTTAACTCGTTAAAAGAATCGGGAGGAGACCCTTTCTGAAGCAATTTTCGAAGACGGAAATAACACATTAGCCTGGTCGTTCAGAAATTGAAAAGAGACCCTGGATGATATTGTAGGTGGGTAGTCATCCATAAAGCAGTTATCCGTAATGTAATGGAGATTTGACTGAAGCTACTTCGCCAGCCCACATGCCAGCAATAATATTCTAGTCAGCTGTCTGATCAGCGAATTGCTGCCAAGGCGCCAATAATGACAAATAAACACTAAACTATAATTTACTACTGAATTCCTTCAGATCAGATCGAAATTTAAAAACATCCCACAATTAGTGTTACAAACATTAAATAAATCACATCAAAGTCCGCTAATTGAAGGGAGCGATTCCATTGACAAAGTCCATTAATACGGCCCAGCCTATTACTAATGAGCCGGGTGACAGATCGGGCTTGGCAGCGTGACAACAGGGCCGTGGTTGATGCGTAAGAGGGTTTTACACCTACCTATGATTTTTAAAATTTATCCGTTATGTCTAATTGCTAAGCTCTTGATTCAAGAATTCGCACTGAGCATGTTACATTAAAAATCAAGATAAACGAAAAAAGTAATTTGATTTATTTATGAAGCTTTTTAGCAGTACCACAATATTATGTCTTTGACACAATAGCTTTTTAAAATGTATTAGATCATGAATAAGAATATTATTAGCCTTCTTTAGCCCGTTCTATGCAACATAAACAATATATTAAGTAATATAGATAATGATAATGCGTCACAGACAATATATATGTCACGGATTCAAATAGCTCAAAATAATGTAGTGTGCAGTCTCCGCTAGCTTACCTAAAATCCGTCCCATACGGTGACATGCACGGGAACATGTGTCGCTGTAAAATAACCTTTACTACTTGTTATTTCGGTTTAATGACAGACCGGGGCTGGGGATAAAACAATGCATCCGGATCGATCGGGCTTCTGGCTAGAAACGACAGTAAAATTTATTTATTTAAACCCGATGTCTGACTTTTATAAAATAAAAGATTCAAAAACGATAATGGGGATAGTACTGTGCTGTGGACAAAAGTCTTAATCTGGGACGTGGAAACGATATAATCAATGATGATGATTGTGATGATGAGGATGATTAAGCCTTTAGATGACCTATTAAAATGATTCATTAAAATATTTTGCATAGAATATAGATGTTGCCCGAGACTGCGCAAAAAGAAATGCCACGAGAGCTGTTAAGGACAGCGGCCTCGTAACGAAAAACATGAGTGAATTTTAATGTGAACAATAAACGTGTAATTAAAACGGTACGTAAAACTAGAATAGTGGACACTCAGTGACTATATGTATAGATTTATATGGCATCAGTGTGGAAAAATAGTGTTAAAATGGTGTTTTATCAAGTGCGGGTTATTTTGATTATATATTTTTAACTAAAGCTAATTTTAACGTAGCTTCTTTTGATTTATATAAATAAACGTAGTACATAACGTGTAGTATAGCGCTTAAGGTTATATAATAAATGGTTAAGAAATTATTACGAAAACAGTGGTAAAAATGTACAACATTTCATATAAGTTGAACCTTAAAATGTAAATAACTTTTCTATAGAATAAGATGTTTAGTATATAAGGGTTTATATGTCTGGTTATGATAATAAAGTATTTCACACAACGCGTTTTGCTTCACCTGGCTCATGGAAAATGGGGAAAATTATGGAAAATAGCCGTATAGAGAGGTAAAAATGAAATGGAAGATCGGCCCGAAAGAGGCGTACGGGCGGGGCTCTCTATACGGCATTGCCATGAGCCAGGTAAGCGAATCGAAAAAGTGAAAAAACGTTCTCCTCAAATAAGTGTTTTATTATCGCCCCGGCTCTGCCCAAATCGGTGTAACCTTGCTATCTTCGAGTCTAATCTGAGCCGGCGGTTGAACCCCTGTGAATTTATACAGTCCTGTACAGTAGTGCGCGGTCCTTTGGCGAGCCGAATTTCAAGATCGAAGAAAAATTTGAAGTCCATATCAAGTTGAAAATAACGAAGACGGCACTTAGAAAATTTTCGTCAGCTGTTCTGAACATAGAAAAATTTCCGAAGAATCAAGATAGAAATTTTTACTGAAGACTGGACTTAGAAAATTTTCGTCAGCTGTTCTGAACATAGAAAAATTTCCGAAGAATCAAGATAGAAATTTTTACTGAAGACTGGACTTGAAAATTTTCGTCAGCTGTTCTGAACATAGAAATTTTTTGAAGATTTAAGTCAGAACATTGGAAACTTTATCAAGATTTATCAACGGGAATCAACGCCAGGGATTAGATTGGACTCAGAAGATCGGACTCGAGGATACAAGGATACACCGCTGCGAACGGAAGCAAGGATTCGCAGATTTTTCATCGGAAAAACCTCCCGAAGATTCTTGAAAGGGAAGATTATTATGGAAGATTAACATTGAAGATTAACATTGAAGATTAACATTTGAGATTAACATTTGAAGATGGTTATAACAAGAAGTCAGAGTGGGGCCGAGGAGAACCAGCAGCAACCACATCGATTTCCGGATCCGCCACGATCGCCGTCCGCTGCCGCTACAAGCCAGCCGCCGCCGACCGAGGGAAGAGCGGATCTGCTTCAAACTATTTTGAAACCGAGACCAGGTACCAGCAAGGCGCCTGCATCCTCGGAAGTACGAACCCTAGCCAGAAAGAAGGCTATTTCAATTAGATCGCGTCGATCGACAGCAAGTGTCGTCGCGCGTATGCATTACGAGGCGGAGGAGAAACTCGCCGCTCTTCGTAAGAAGGAACTGCAGATCGAAGCAGAACTTATAAAGAAGAAGCTCGCCGCTGACGTCGCCGCTGCAGAAGATGGTAGCAGCCCCGACGACGACGAGCCATCAGAACAGGTGGAGCAACGTGTCCGAGCCTGGCTAAGCGAACAGGGTCCCGAACCCGAAGAGGCTAGACAAGAGCCGACATCAATGGAAGAAAGAGAGACGCCGAAGCCAGAAGACATGCCACCGAAGGGAGCCCAGAAGACGAGGTTCGAGTGGCCGCAGCAACGCCGCCCACGCTCACCCACACCGCCCACGTCTAGGGCTAATGGAGTGGAACAACTTGCCGAAACATTGGATAAACTGCTAAACCAACGCCAGTCGCGCCACACTACGGAGTTGCCCATATTCTCGGGCGCTCCCACTGAATGGTTGCCATTCAAAGCAGCCATGGAAGACACCACTGCGTTCTACAAGCTCAAGCCGATCGAGAACTTAGCTCGTCTGAGAAGCTGCCTACGGGGAGAAGCAAGAGAAGCCGTGGCACCACTGCTGAGCGTCGCGACGCCGCCTGAACAAATTATGAAGACCTTGGAACAATGCTTCGGTCGACCCGAGGTTATGGTCGATCGCATGATGGAAGATCTGAAGAGGATACCGAGGCTCGGAGGTTCGGCGGCAGAACTCAACCGATTTGCAGTGAAGATTCAGAACATGGTAGCCATCCTGAGGAAGCTGAGGCACGGGTATCTCTTTAACCCGTTGCTCACGAGAGACATCCTCGAGAAGCTCAGCCCATACGAGAAGAGCAAGTGGTACGACTACGCAGAAGAGACGTCGCGCTTCAGGAACGAGCCCGATGTCGTCCTTCTCTCTGAATTCTTAATGAGAGAAGCGGACAGGGCGCTGCGCTACGGGTTCAGCACGGCACTGAAGAAGGAAACACCGCGTCCACCTCCTAACAAGAACGAAGCCCGAACGAGGAAGCCAGTCTTCGCGATAGCAGACGAGGGCAGGGATTCGCCGAGTCGCAGCCAGCCAAAGAGAATACGCGAGGAGTCAACGAAGTGCCCGATATGTGCCGAAGATCACGCTCTATTTCGCTGCGCTGCTTTCAAGAAACTGAGCATGCAAAAGAGATGGGACACGGTCAAAAAGGAAGGGCTGTGTTTCCGGTGCATACGAAGCAGGCACAGAAGATACAACTGCAGGGCGAAGCCGTGCGGCGTGAAGGGCTGCAACTTGCCTCATCATGCGCTGCTGCACGAAGACAGGTCCGGCGGCGCCCCACAGACAGAGGACGCCGTGATTACCGCATCGGTCACCTCCGACCGTGCGGTGAAACTTAAGATGAGAAGAATTCAAGTTGTCGGTCCACGGGGCGAAGCGGATATCTTCGCGCTGTTCGACGAGGGCTCGACAGTGACACTACTGGATGAAGACGTCGCGAAGGCTATCGGCGCAGACGGCCCACCGAAGGTGCTGAGAATGCATGGGATCAATGCCGAGAGAAGGGAAGAAAAAAGCCGACTCGTACAACTTGGCGTACGGGGTCACGACGGTACCAGATATGACGTCACTGCGAGAACCGTGGCCGGATTGAACCTACTTACTCAGTCCGTCCCGGAATCACTGTTTCGACTTGCTCACCTGCATGATCTCAAGAACGAAGAGATATGCTATGAAGACAAGAAACCCCAACTTCTCATCGGCACGGACAACTGGCAGCTCATTGTATCCAGGGAGCTGAGGATCGGCAAGAGAAACCAGCCTGCAGCCTCGAAGACGAAGCTTGGCTGGGTAATCCATGGAAGCATCCCCAGACGCCTCATAAAGCAGGAAGAACACGAGAACATCCTGCACGTGTCTACGATCGAGACCCGAGGCGAAAGACTGGAGGAAATGGTGAAGAAACACTTCGAAATAGACGCACTGGGAATAGCGTCCAAGGCTAAGCTGAGCGACGAGGAGCAGCGAGCCATCGACCTCTTTGGCAGAACGGCCAAACGAACGGAAGACGGTCGATTCGAAGTGGGACTTCTGTGGCGCACGAACGGCGTCAAGCTACCTCTTAGCTACAATACTGCGCTAAAGAGGCTCAAGAACTTGGAACACAAGCTCAAGAAGAACCCCATGGACGAGGCGCAGTATCATGGACAGATGAAGAATCTCATAAGCAAGGGATATGCGGAAAAATGCGACGGGACAGAGGCCGGAAGTGACATCACATGGTACCTGCCGCACTTCCCGGTTAAAAACCCAAACAAGCCGGGCAAGTTGCGACTGGTTTTCGACGCAGCAGCGAGAACAAACGGCGTGAGCCTCAACGATCACTTGTTAGAGGGGCCTGACCTTCTGACCTCACTGTCGAAGATATTGTTCCGGTTCAGAGAGGAAGCCGTCGCTGTGAAGGCCGATATAGAGGAGATGTTTCTTCGTGTCAAGGTCAGAAAAGAAGACCAACCGGCCCAGCTGTTCCTGTGGAGAGAAGACGAAGGCGAACCGCCGTCCACATACAAGATGGTGGTAATGATCTTCGGAGCATCGTGTTCACCGTTCCTGGCACACTCAGCCCGGAATCGGAACGCGGAAGAGTTTGCCGAATCGCATCCCGAAGCTCATCGCGCTATCACCGAAGCCCACTACATGGATGACTACGTAGACAGCTATCCAGACCACCAGAAGGCCATGCAGACCGTGGAACAAGTGGACCAAATACATAGGAAAGGTGGCTTCCACTTACGAGGCTGGACGAGCAACGACCGGAGGGTGCTAGAGGGACTGCCTGAAGACCGCCTGGCCGAGGACACTACACAGCGTGTCACCAAAGACGAGCAGAAGACCTTGGGCATGCTATGGGACTCCCGAGGCGACAAACTAAGATTCAACACGTCGCTCTCCAGAGTCCATAAGGAGGTTCGCGAGCTACAGCGCGCACCGACAAAGAGAGAGGCCCTCAGCACGGTGATGAGCATCTACGACCCGCTGGGACTGCTGAGCTGACACGATCACCGCCAAAGTCATCCTACAAGGCTTGTGGCGTCAGAAGCTGGATTGGGACGAGTCGCTACCCGCTGAGTCAGCCCAAGATTTCGCCCGTTGGCTGACCGACATGGAGTACATCAGTCAGCTCGAGCTACCCCGGAGTTACAACGGGGGGAGTCCGACGAGAGGCCGACAGCTGCACGTGTTCTGCGACGCGAGTAAGGACGCATACGCCGCAGCCGTCTATTGGAGATTGGAACAAGAAAATGGGGAAGTACGAGTCGTGTTGGCCGCCGCCAAGGCCAAGGTGGCGCCGCTGAAGGCACAGACAATACCAAGGATGGAGCTACAGGCTGCCCTGGTCGGAGCGAGGCTGGGAAACGCAGTCGCAGCAGAACACAGGTGGAAAACGGACACGGTTTTCTACTGGATCGACGCACAAGTGGTTCTGTGTTGGATACAGAACGGCAGCCGCAAATACACACCGTACGTCGCGCATCGGCTAGGGGAGATTGCCGAGCTGACGTCCGTTCACCAGTGGAGATGGCTGAGCACGAAGAGCAACGTCGCCGACTTAGCCACCAGAACGGGCTACGTTCCGAAGAGCGACGAGGACCCTTGGTTCCGGGGGCCGGACTTCCTGCGCAGGCCGATGAACGAGTGGCCCGCGGAGAGTCCCGCTAGAATCGAAAATCAAGAAGAATACGTCGCCTTCCACACCACGGAGGCGAGCGAGCTGAGCTGTCTACCAGATGTGACGCGCTTTTCAAACTACGAGCGCCTCGTAAGATGCACGGCGATGGTCTTGCTGTTCGTCGAGAAGTGCCGAGATCGTCGGGCCCACCTCGACGTACGACACCTGGAGAGGGCCGAGAGGTTGTGGTATCAAAAATCACAACGAGACAGCTTCGCACAAGAAATCGAGAAGATGGCAAGTGGCAAGACGGTGCCTAGATGGAGCTCCTTGTACCGGCTCAACCCGGTGTACAAGGACGGGCTGCTCGTACTAGACGGAAGGATCAAAGCGGCGCAGGTGCCGGCCGAAATGAAAAACCCTATCATCCTGGATGGAAGACATCGCTTCACAAGGTTACTGGTGGCAAGGGAGCACGCCAGAGCGGGACACGGGAGCCGCGAGAGAGTCGTGAACGACCTCAGGCAGAAATTCTGGATATTGAAGGTGCGGCCGACGGTGCGTACTATCATGAGCCGATGTGCGTTCTGTCGGCTACGACGGGCACACCCGAGGACCCCGCCAACTGGAGACCTGCCAGCCGAGCGCCTGGGGGCGTTCCAGAGACCATTTTCGTACTGTGGTCTCGACTGTTTCGGCCCGATGACGGTCACCATCGGCCGACGTCACGAGAAGAGGTGGGGAGCTCTCTTCACATGTCTGACGACGCGGGCAGTCCACCTGGAGCTGGTGGCTTCGCTGTCGACGGACTCTGCACTGATGGCAATGAGAAGAATGGCTGCGCGGCGAGGATGGCCGGCAGTCATGTACAGCGACAATGGGACAAATTTTAGAGGCGCGGACGTCGAGCTGCGGCAGGCGTACGCCGAGTGGGCGCCGGCTATGGCTCAGCTGGGCCTCACTCATCGGATGCAGTGGCGTGTTCCGGAGGCCGACGTCGAAGCTGGCGGTGCTGGAGGAGGCGCCACAGTCGCAGTTGCGACCGCTGGCGGAGCAGACGGAGCCGGGAGCGGAGCGGACGACGCCGGGAACGGCGCCGGGCGCGGAACGAGCGTCGGAGCAGCCTACAGCGAGCACGGACAGCTCGCAGTCGCCGGAGCGGCCCGCAGCGAGTCCACACAGCTCGCATTCGCCGGAGCAGTCTGCGGCGGGCGCGGACGGCCCGCAGTCGCCGCCGGAGCAGCCTATAGCGAGTCCACACAGCTCGCAGTCACCGGAGCAGTCCACGGCGGGATCGGCGAGCCCGCAGTCACCTGAGGAGGCTGCGTAGACCCTGGCTACTGCGCCGGGGGGAGGATGTTAAGGACAGCGGCCTCGTAACGAAAAACATGAGTGAATTTTAATGTGAACAATAAACGTGTAATTAAAACGGTACGTAAAACTAGAATAGTGGACACTCAGTGACTATATGTATAGATTTATATGGCATCAGTGTGGAAAAATAGTGTTAAAATGGTGTTTTATCAAGTGCGGGTTATTTTGATTATATATTTTTAACTAAAGCTAATTTTAACGTAGCTTCTTTTGATTTATATAAATAAACGTAGTACATAACGTGTAGTATAGCGCTTAAGGTTATATAATAAATGGTTAAGAAATTATTACGAAAACAGTGGTAAAAATGTACAACATTTCATATAAGTTGAACCTTAAAATGTAAATAACTTTTCTATAGAATAAGATGTTTAGTATATAAGGGTTTATATGTCTGGTTATGATAATAAAGTATTTCACACAACGCGTTTTGCTTCACCTGGCTCATGGAAAATGGGGAAAATTATGGAAAATAGCCGTATAGAGAGGTAAAAATGAAATGGAAGATCGGCCCGAAAGAGGCGTACGGGCGGGGCTCTCTATACGGCATTGCCATGAGCCAGGTAAGCGAATCGAAAAAGTGAAAAAACGTTCTCCTCAAATAAGTGTTTTATTATCGCCCCGGCTCTGCCCAAATCGGTGTAACCTTGCTATCTTCGAGTCTAATCTGAGCCGGCGGTTGAACCCCTGTGAATTTATACAGTCCTGTACAAGAGCCATACATTTTACCGTAAGTAAAATTCTTTGAAAAAAGTAGCCTATGACTTTCCCCGTTGTCTATGTATGTGCTAAATGTAATCAAAATCAGTATAGCATTTTCGGAGCCTATTCAATGCACACAAACAAACAAATCTTTTCTGTCTTATTTTATTAGTGTAGAAAATAATATAGGCCAAAACTCTTACTGAAATTGAAGAACTCGACAATTGCAACGATTGGAAAATTCTAGATAGGCTTTATTTCGATGACTTGCCGGATATTTTAAACTACATAATTCCGAATCCTAAAGGTCGATCCTAAAGGTCGATATGAAAGCAATGAAAAAATGGAATTACTTCTAAATAAATGGTGGCATCTAATTTTTCTTCCATAATTGAAAGTAACATTAATACTTCCCGTAAAAAACATAACTTGACTACTGTTGAACAATAATATGTTAAGCGATCGTTTATTTCCCATTTCATAAATGACACGAGTGACACAGCGGCTGTAATCAGTGACACGCGTTTTCTGTGTCAGCTGCGTCAGCTGTGTCATTTGTCTCAAGTCAATTAGTGTTCAGCTTCATCGGGCGATGGGATGTTAAACGTATCGTGTTAATCTTTTACGTGTTGGGACTTTTTTGTTTCTTATCCCATTAATGTTATAGATTAGAACCCAAATCGTGTAGTTAAATCGGGTTACGATGATATGATGATGACCCACACATTCCCATCACTACTAAGTTCCTGTGTAGCCAGGATCGACAGCGGTAACTGACCACAAAAATCCTTTGATATGATATCAGGGG
This sequence comes from Phengaris alcon alcon, assembly GCA_037179445.1. Taxonomy (NCBI): domain Eukaryota; kingdom Metazoa; phylum Arthropoda; class Insecta; order Lepidoptera; family Lycaenidae; genus Phengaris; species Phengaris alcon. The sequence goes on from JAYRCH010000119.1 coordinate 3,213,642, forward strand.
TGCCCGAGGAACATGCTAAATCTGTCTTGGGACACGCAACAAAAGAAAGAAGGTAGTAGGTTACAAGTAGGTGACAATATTTTTTACAATATTACAATTAATTCGAAATAAATAGGGTGGCTAGACATAGCGCATCACTCTTTGTGCACATGTGTGTTGTGCCACGTATAAAGGACCAGGATGCTGTAAAACCACTCTTTTAATTTTTGACATTTGACGACTGACATGTCAAATTACATTTTATTTCTATCTGATTGCACATTTGACGTAAATTTCCGTACTACCTATGTTAGGCTTGTGTTAAGGTGAAAATATAATGACTATAGTGATAATACTTATTAATTATAATTTTAACGGATTTAATGTAAAAATGAAGAATATTTCCACGCCCTAATGGGTAGAAATTGTGACCAATAATTGTACCTAATGTAACATATTATGTACCAACCAATTTCATGGAAATAAATGATTCTAAATAAATAAATATATCTTTATTGGACACACACAAGGGACATAAGCACAGCTAAAAAGAAAATAAACAAATAGAAAATCAGAATCAAATCCCCACACCACATGTTCAAAGGGAACCCACTCGGGCATCGACCACTGCGGTGCCGAGGCGCCTGCCTGATCTTCCGTGATTAAGTTTTGAATAAAAATCACGCCTTAATTAAGTTATTGTACAACCAAAGTTTCCGTTTTATGAAAACCTACAATTACCAATATAAAAACTATTAAGATGACTAATGAATTGTACGGATAGAATGTCTATTAAGTCATTCTTTCTGGTACGAATGTGTATAATATTTTTTCTAATTCCTGTCAAAATAACCAAATGTACAGCTCCGGTGGATATTATATAACCACAATTATACCATAATACATTCTTTTACAGTCATTCTTTTGTTACATAATATAATGAAGGACTTTATTTACCGAGACGAATACATACATTCACTTTCTTCAGGCCACGACGCGTGAAGTTGCGCAAACTTCCGCTCCTTGTCTTAATACCAATAACGTAATTAAACGACATTGCGAGCATAATACTTAATAGAGGTTTTTTGGGTTCCACACGGATTGTTTAAATATTTTAGATTGTTCATAAACTTTGAAAACATCTATAGCTTCTTTACAGATATCTCCATACCTCTTAATTACTGAAGATATGCAATTTACGTTACATAAAATGCTTGCTTTTTATCAAAATTGTTATTTAGAAAAAAAAACTCTGATTAATCAGTCAATCAGTCTAATTTTGACTCTTGTTCCTACAGGCATTAAAATTTCATGACAAAAGTATAATCTAAAAGTGACTTCATAAGAACTCCGAAAACCGGCACTTTCAGATCAGGCATTTACACTTCATCGCTTCTCAAGGTTCGGAATCTCTAAAATTCCCATTATTATCATAGTCTCATTTACGATATTACTAAGACTATTATAGATATCAGGACTATTAATCTTGTGAGATTATATATATATATATAATCTCACTATATATATTTATAATATAGCCACTTATCACGAAGATATAACTAGTGTTAAAAGTCCAAGTGTTTACAGAAAATAATAAAATATATCCACAGCCGAACATATAACCGCCTCCTTATTGGAAGTCGGTTAAAACATGTTTCTCATGTCAGCAGCACATTGTCTCCTGCTTGGCAAACAAAAGACCAAATGACAAATTTCAGCCCAAAATAAAATACCAACTACATCCTAACCAATTTATGAATACCCGTCTCTACTCCTGCAGCTTTGGACACAAATGTGTTTTCAATTTCGTCGGATTTTAGGCCACCCGAGCGTGAGACTTAGTGTTTGTTTACTTTAATTTTTTACAGCAGCCACGACAGAAACCAGAGCAAGAGCTTAGTTAATTATAGAAGTTGGGGGTCGTTGACGCCAGTCGTAAATATTGCCCGTGCGTCGATTATTAATATACTGAAATAACACGAGAGAATCAAACTATAGAGCGACTTAATAGCAATGAGGATCAACAAAAATCAGGCGATTGCCAGAACGCCTTCAGTGCAAACATAGGCAACTAGGAAGGTTTTTTTCTAGGTAGCTTACGTAAAAAAATACCTTCCTACCTATGCTAAGAAAAAGAGATGTTTATCCTGGTTTAATGTCTATATATTATTTAACCAATTATCACCAGCGATTTCGCATTAAAACGAAGAACTGCCTTTACGGGACGTCCGTCGAAACTTCACGAAAATCGCATTAGCCGATTGGCATAAAGGATTGAAAAACAAAGAAAATACCTATGAAATATATTGAAAGTCGTGTCAAATGGTGTGTTCTCGGCGTGATTTACGAGTTCAGTCTACAGGGTGCTGCAGAAGTACATCAACCGACACCCATTAGAGTTCGCGACTTGTCAGAACTTTGTTATTTGCGGTCGCGTTTGTTAAATTATTTTAAACACGTTGCTATTTGTTACAAAGCAGTGGAAATTAAGAAAATACGTTCTAGGAGAACATGGCTAAGACTGAATCCATCTGCAAGTACTCTCGATATAATAATATTGTATTGGTTGTTAATATTCTCGTTTCGTTATTGTTTAAATACAGAAAGACCGAAAGCTATTATCTTATCCTACGCCGGTTCTTCTCGCCGGGCTTGTTCCCGAACCGGTGGTAGGCATCACGAAGGGACAATTCTGCGAGTGTTATTTAATAACATATATTATGGAAATAAAACTTTTTATTTTTATTTTATTCACGACTATGTATTTGGCTTATCGCTATCATATATTACTAATCTTTTATTCTTCATATAATTATATTCTGATGACAAAATTCTTGTTGAGTAATTTAGTGTGACTACTTTAAGATTACTGAGGAGAGAAATAATAATTTGCGAGGAGATCCCAGCTAAATGTAAAATATTGTAGTTACTCGTATTTGCGCATCATCGTATTAGTCGCATTTTGTACATTGATTGGTCGGTCATGTCTTTAGATATTCATATCAATAGCATTTCAGCAACAACCTGTATTGCAGTGACAGTGACAATATTCCGGGTAAAAGACATTTGTATTGACAGTTCGCCCGAACCGCGCGAATTCCGATAAATACACTGTCAAGACTGTCCTGTAATGTGCCCGCGGGTGGTCACCGGAAGAACTATATTCGTACTTTGTCTTGTTTGTCGCACTGAATTATTCAGAAATATTTGAACTGTGTAGTCTATTAGATTACATTTATCTTTATTATTTTTTATTATTTGATTTGGTCTTTGTTTTTAGATGTCATAGTTCTTCTATATTCCCGACCCTTCCATTTTTGTGTATTAAAATAAAAATTTAATTGAAATACATTTTATTTTACTTTTATTGAATTATGAATGAATCGTCTTGATATAATGAACAGATTTTTGGAGTTCGGACTGATCAAAACCGGTTTGACGTTTATGAGAATACCATTTTGTAGTTATAACATATCGGGACTGTATTGTAATTTGTAACTGTATTATTTCAGGATTTAGACTATGTCCAGAATGCGCGTATTTACCGCGTAATCATACGCACGTAAGGCCGACGCGCGAGTCTAGGTATTAGCCCAACAAATACATTGCGTCCAGAGTGCTAAGTGTGTGTTTGTCTTTTCGCGTTCGATTGTGAGGGCGTTTGGCGTATACTAGGAAATTGTATGTGATTTGTACAGCGCCACCTAGTTGTAAACGCGATAACTAGGTCAAATCACATACAATTTCCTAGTAAACGCCAAACGCGCTCACAATTCAATGCAAAAAGCATTGAATCGTGAGCGCGTTTGGCGCTCAACTCACACTTAGCAAAAAACTCACACTTAGCACACAAAAGCTACGCGCGTATTTTTTTACTAACGCGTGTATCGTACTAGATTGCCATACAACTCTCAAACGAGAATGTGGGTCGAAAATTTTGATTTTATTATTTTCTTCATAATATATTAATTAGAATTTTAAAAAACGAATTCTATTATTTTTTTATAATATGTCAATTAAAACTAAAAGCGAGCGTTCGTAATGAGCGAGAAAGTTTTTCGCTTATTTAGCAAATAAAAATTGATTTTATGCTGTGTAAAAAAATGTAAGCTTTCAATATATCTTTAACAAATTAACATCAACTAAGATTAAAAATGACCTACATATATACCTACAAAATATACATACATGCATAATTAGTAGTTAAAAAAACATACACAAAATATCTACCTATTGTATTACATCGAAAGGAGTAATTCCTATCGGTTGAAACAGAGTAATGTTTGTACATAAATCACTTTTTTATAAAAAATTTAATAAATAAATACGAAACCCTAAAAAGGGCCGAAAATTAACGGACAGATTGCAAATTTGGCGCTCTCTTCAATCTGCCTGACTGAAGGTCCGCTGTACACTAACTCCACTACTGTAATAAGTATGTTAACGCTGATATAAGAATGACCAGCAAGTGAGAAGCATCAGATATGACTCAATAAGACTAACAATACCAACACAACTAACTATTTTGGTTATAAATTCATAGACCGTGAAAGTGCGCAGTCACAAGGCTGTTGTGACATTATTGTGTGTTTGCCCATAATACACGTATAGGTGATCCGCTCCTGACTCAAATACGCGCGGCAATCTGCATGCTCGCGCGAGATACGGAGCGAGAGAAATATGCTTCTCTCGCTCCGATTGTATGATTCAGAGGGAGACAGAAGTATTCAGTTCATTCGTTACACAACATTCAGATCGGTTGGTACTGTTGGCAACTGGTAATTTCAGCATTTTCACACTAGTTCAATTTTACTTTACAAGAGTGTTCACAAATTTTGTACTGTCAATATTTAGTCAAAACCAATTTTTTCAGAAGACATTTTATATGAAAACCTTTAAACACATAATTAATATCGATTTTAAATATTCAAAAATGTCACCTATATTTGGAGTGCAATGAAAGCGTAGTAAGATCGTGTTGCCAAGTTTAAACAATGTTTCTCCCTAAAATAAATATTATGGTTCCTGTGGGATTTTTTTGCGCGTACGAAGTATCGCAAATATAACTATTATAGTACTCAAGCCACTTCGAATTTTCATAAAGTAACAATACGACAAGTATACTGTTAAAAATACAAAAGAAGTTACATACCAATTGATGATAATTTAACAAAAATTACTAAAAAGGCAAAAATTATTATTAGGTATTTTTAAACAAAAAATTAAACCGACTTCCAAAGTAAAAATGCACAAAAAAGTATGAAATAAAACTTATTTTCTAAATAATTGCCTTTTAAATTTGGCCTAAATTTTAACTATTTCTCTACTCAATCTTCATAATAATTTTGAAGTCGGTACCAGCCCGAACAACATCCTGATAAAACAATATTTAAAATAGAACACGTTCTTGTTGGCTGGTAACGACTTCGGAATTTTGAAGACTGAGTAGAGAAATAGTTAAAATTTCAGCTAAATTTAAAACGGGAATTATTTAGAAAATAAAATTTATTTTATACTTTTTTGTGCATTTTTATTTTGGAAGTCTGTTTAATTTTTTGTTAAATAATAATAATAATAATTTTCCCCTTTTTGGTGATTATTGTTTATTTTAAATTTAAATTTTAAATTTAAAATAATTTAAATTATTATTATCGCATTTTAAGAACGTTTAAAATAAACGATCGAATGTATAATTGAATACGCGCCAAGTTTCCATTAGGTATTGTATATAACATAATGATGATCATTACTGTAAGTATGGCATATGCTTGAAGTTCTATAAACAATGTTCGAAACTTCCAAACGCGTATCTTTAAAGACTGAGGAGTTATGTTCAGTGTTTTTGGATCCAGAGTGTAACTTGGTGCAGAATCTTACTTTTTGGTAGCATATGCTTGGGTTACTTCTGTAAAAGTCAAAATCACTATATATGATTATGTCCATATAAATTTCGAGGAGTTCCCTCGATTTCTCATGGATGCCATCATCAGGTCACTGCTTTGGTGACATCGAGACCAATTTCGGATTATACGCAATAAATCAAAAAATAATTTTGAAAATCGGTCCTTACACGGCAGAGTAATGAATGTCAAAAGATATATGTATATCGTGTCGGGGTAAAATATTATGAGAAGTACCTTTTATATCATCATTATGTCATGATTTATTGTGTGATGATGGTGGTGGTGATGATGATTACTTTAATTGACATAGTGGCTTATGCTTGCAGTTCCTTAAGCAACGCCGAAATCCCCAAATATGTATCTTTAAGGAGTCAGGAGTTATGTTCAGTACTTTTGGATCCAGGGTATACCTTGGTGCAAAATTTTACTTTTTGGTAGCATATTATGCTTGGGTTACTTCAGAAAAAGTCATAATCGATATGTCCATATAAATTTTGTGGAGTTCCCTCGATTCCTCATGGATCCTATCATCAGGTCACAACTTCTGTGAAAACGGGACCTACTTCGAAGTATACCCAAAACATTAAAAAAAAATATACATGTATCCGAGCGTATAACCGCCTCCTTTTTTTGGAAGTCGGTTAACTATATATTACTTATTTAGAGAAACATACCTAATACCAATAAAGATACTTTGTACAGATAAACCACGTTGCTAATGTCTTTCGGAAGTCGTCGTTTTTCATACATCCGTGATTTTCGTAGAAAAAACGATGAATTCCGAGAGCATTAACAAATTAGTTGCACTGTACACACTACGCTGAACGACACGGTCGCGTCCATACGTTAAGAAGGCAGTGAATCGTTCGTACATACTATGTCAAAATGGATTACTTTAATAAAATGTGAACACAGCTAATGCATCATTGGTCAATTATGACATTTGTACGCCTGATTCACTGCTTTCTTAACACTTATAGACTTTATGTTGTTCGGTACCCAAAGAGTAAAAACTGTCTGCCCGTCTGTCTGTCACCAGACTGTCTCATGAGATCATGATCCTTGATAGCTAGACATTTCTGCTGCTGATATATCAACAAAATTTATTAAAATAAAACAGTATTTTTTTATTTTATTTAACCAATACAACAAACATGAATTTTTTGCCGTTTTTTGCGTGATATAATTAATGGCAACAGGTAGACGCTTAAAATAAGAATATTTGGTTGTAAAATATATTCTCTATATAAATGAACAATTTAAATAAAATTTAAGTATGTAATATTTATGGAAGGCTGTCATACAAGAAACGTGATTTTATGCCTTTTTTTCTCGATATTAGTACCTACTAAATATAGTTGTATAAAACCCGAAGTGCGGTTACGTCTAGTTCTAGCCGGTTAGAACTAGGTGTAATCATGAATGGTTAAATCTAGTATAAGCCGATTGTTTTCGGGTAAAACTAGTTCTAGCTGGTATCACCCCGGCTAGTACTAGGTCCAACCTATTACCGAGCCCTTGTGGCATTCCATGTTCGTTCTTTCAACATGCTTGTGATGATATTTTACTGTATTATCTGAACTTAGTTAACTTAGTTAAGAAAAGGTAATTACCTAGTTCATGGAGAATGCAAAAAGCTATTGCTATATTAACCCAACAACTACATCTTATCGTCTGAATATTTTGCGAAAAACAGGCTAGAATGGTATGTTGAAAAACATATCCTCCTGTCGAATACACAATTTGGATTTAGAAAACGTAAAGGGTAGAGGGTAGAGTAGTAGGGACCATAGACAACATTGGCATATTAACCACAGATACGAATAGCGTTTACAGAACATAAATATATTGTTGCATCTTTTTTGGACATAAATTCTGCTTATGATAATGTTATCATAAGTATTTTAGAGGACAAATTACGTCGCTTAGGAGTACCATTAATTTTAGTAAATTTTATTATTAATTTATTTTCAGAAAGAATTATAGTTTTACTTTTGGGCAACTCTTCGGAAACAAGAGTTATTCGAAGAGGCATACCTCAGGGATCTGTTTTAAGTCCCCTACTTTATAATATATACACAGCAGATTTAGAAAATTGTCTAGACTTCAATTTAATAAATATATTACAAAACGCGGATGACCTGGTCCCTTATGTAATTAATAATTCTATAAATAACGCATGTAGAGATCTGACTAATTCATTAGAAAAGTTTAATCTTGGATGGACAAGAACGGTTTGGACTTGTCGGTCAATAAAAGCTCCATCTTGTATTTTCCAGAATGCGTATGCCTCCTCCTATTTAAGTTTTTTTATGATGGAATGCTTATTCCTGTAAAAGAAAACGTGAAATTTTTAGTGCTATATTGCGTTTCTTCAAAATGTGAGCGGCTTTTAAATATGATAAGAAGTCTATCTAGTGTTTGGTGGGGATCACATCCATTTACAATTAAATTAATTTATAATGCCATAATAAGAAGTGTAATAGATTATGGGACTTTGCTTTTAGATCCGTGTAACATTAGTGGATTACAAAAGTTAGATAAAATACAAGCTAAAGCTTTGAGTATAATTTATGGAGCTATAAGATCATCTTCGATAAATGCGCTTCAGCTGGAATGTTGTGAGCCTCCTCTTCAACTCCGTCGACAATATCTGGCAGATAAATTTTTTGTTCGCTGTTACCAATTACAAAATCATCCGTTAATTCCGAGACATAAAATTTTATTTAAAGTAAGATAATTTATTGGTAAAAACATAAGTACTATAACATAAGTACCGTTGTACCATAAAAGTAGGTAAGTACTAAAAAAATAATAACTACTCCAAAACTTAAAATGCTACAAAACAAAGAAATCTCCCAGGTCGTCCCCACCAGGCAGAGTACCTAGAAGGCTCAAAGAGTTTCCTCGCTGGATTGCGATACTTATTTTCTGGGCCAGGTAGGTGCCGGCTCTGGGGTTTCGGGTGGCCTCAATGAGTTTTTTGGAGATTTCTCCGAAAAGTTTGTGTGCACCCATACCCCATGTACCTAAGGTTTCAACCCCAAACGGTTCAAATATGAGATCCCCACTAAGGTTCTCATATTTGCGCCGCTTGAGGTTTTCCGCCTGATTGGTGGCCGCACCTGCAGAACTCGAGGTGCCCTGGACATGAGACGGAGCAAGTGTATCGACGCAAGTAGCGTCCCATACAAGAGCCCGTCCCACTCTCCAAGGGACCAGGGTCATACCGTCTGGTCTCTTGCCATCGTCGCGCGCCAAACCAGAGGGTTCCAGCACAGCTGGCACTCCGGTGGTGACAGAGCCCGACGGATGAGATCGTTCAGGCAGTGATGTCGGGAGATGCGGCCGGCGCTTTGTTGACAGGACAGCCCGTGGTGTCCGAGGCTGTCCACATTTGCACCACAAACACAGCGATGGGGGACGACGTGGGGGGTGCCAAGACGCAGGGAAGTGGCTAACCGGAAAGCTGTTCGATCCAGCAATGTGCCCGTATTGGGTGACGGTAATGCTTGTAGCCAAAGGCCCGACTCCCACTTCTCCGCAGCTAAGAGGCGAGCCTGCTCCACAGGACTGGAGGACGTATTAAAAAGATTATTCCGTACCAGTCTGCAGAGTGGCTCGTCCCAGAGCCTTTGGGAAAAAGTATTGTCAGGCAATTCGCTACAAGCACTAGTTACGCTCCAGGCGTCCTTGGCCTCGTCCAGAAAGGTATAACTGTATTGGAGTAGGATGGGTGATGTAGTATTTTGGAGATAAGACTATGGTTCGCGTGGACTGAGGACAAGAAGGCCGGAAGCGATATGTCAGAGGGCTTTCGAACACCCAGGCCACCGAACCTAACTGGAAGCGTTGCCTGAGTCCATGCGCGGTCATCGAAATTTGTATTCAAAATAGTGGAGAGCGTTTGTCTTATGGTATCATCCAACTGTTTGAGAAGTTGAGGGAACTTCCACAGTTGACAACACCGTAAGACATATGTCAATTTAGGTACGAAAATGCAAAAACGGATTAGGGTAAAGGCCATGTGACAGTTAATTTGGAGGAGGCGGTCTAAAGTTTCATTAAAATTTTGTAATTTGTTATCTAAGAAGTCCGGGAGAGATTCGTCTAAAATAGGTGAGCCCAAAAGGAAGAGCGAATCCTTGTCAATGACAGATAGTTGTGGAGTTATTTCTTTAAAGCTGGATATAATCGCGTTTCTATCCTCACAACTGTCTGGCACAAAAAGTTCGCACTTACCTAGGTTCAGCTGCAGACCTATTTTTTGGAACTCGCGGATCAGAGTGCGGAAGTCTGATAGTACAGTGGGTGCATCGCTTCCAAGGGTCCCATCATCCAAATACCAAACATTAAATTTTGAATTTAGAAGCTCGATGACCGGGTGTATAGCAAGGCTGAAGATTTCTGGACCTAGAGGGTCGCCCTGTTGGCAGCCCACTTCGGATGAGACGAGGTGGTCTTTGTAAATGAGTTTGGTGGGGTCGTTGTAACACTGGAGCATAAATGGTAAAATGGCAGGTGCTTTAGATTTAATTTGGGCCAACAAGGCGCGTCGGTCAACTGAGTTGAAAGCGTTTTTGATATCGACCTTCAGAAACACATCATCGCCTTGATTGTGGATAGCTGTCCTGAAAGAGTGAACGGCGGCCTCACAACCTCCTTTGCAGGCAAATCCGAGCTGTTTTGGCTGGAAGTATGACGCGAGGGAAGTTACCGATTTGCAAGCTAGTTTGGCTGTAAGGCGCCGGTATGTGGAGCCGACAGCAATCGGACGAATGCCACCATCTCTCTTCCTCAAGGCGCAGAGGTTAGCTCCATACAGAATGTCTACGATATCTGATGCGACCCCTCCACGTAGCATCAGGTTGCACAGATTCGTAAGTTAATGCAGGAGCTTCTCGCCGGCCTCCCCGCAGCAACCGCTGGTAAGGTCCTTCAGATGCTGAGGGGTGAGACCGTCGAGGCCGCCAGCTGAACCCGGAAGAAAGGACATGTTGGCTCCGCGTACTTTGTCTGTCGACGTTTGTAGTGGTGGTAATGCGTCATTGGAAACTGCGAAAGGATTTGATTGTGATGGATGTTTGTTTTGCAGGGCGATGAGGGTTTCTGGGCAGTCGGGGGCGACCGTGTCATTGGAAAATAGGAGCCGCGCTGCACCCTCAATGTCTCCCTCACTTATTTTATTTTCCACAGTTTTCACGATGTTATGTTTGACCGTGGAATGTGAAGAAAAATTTGGGTTGAGGTTAATGTCCGAAACACAATTCTTTTTGATTCTTGAAGTGAGGGAGGCATTGTTGAGCGGATCTCTAGTGATATGCAGAAAACGGTAGGGAAAGGTGAGTAGATTTTCCCAGGCTTGCCTCGAGTTGTCCAGCACTATGTGGCGTATCGTCTCGGCAAGCTTCTGGGCTACAGTCACTCTGGCACCCCTAGGGATCCGTCTTAGAACTGGTATAAAACGTTTAAATTTGGATATTTCTTGCCAGAAATTTGTTTGATGAATTGGGTTCGGAAGTGAATTGGTTATTGGGGGAATGAGTGTTAGAAGCTGTTTGTGGCATTTGCCTACGCGGATGTTCAAACCCCGCTGGCTTTTAAAATATCGGGAACAGTGGGAGCATTGCAACAGATTTCCAAAGGACACGGTCGAAATATTAGAGGTCCCTGCATCCTGGCTGCTTGTCATAGGTTGATAAAGATAAACTATAAACGATAACTTATATAATAGAATAAACTATAGACAAAATTAAAAAATTGCTTAACTAATATAAAAAAACCTTGAACCTCTTGGGGTGCAAACTGCTAAAATATAATATCCTCCTTCTAATGGTGCTTGTTTGGTCATTCACCTTGATAGCTCCGATCGAAAGTTATGGTGTCCAACAAGGTGTAACTAGGAACCGTTGTTGGTTACTGAGCTAGGGCTGTCCTAGTCCATTCACTACTCCAACCGCGTACATCGATGTTATGGTGTCCAACAAAACATCCAGTGTGTATTTGGGGTGTAAGTAGGAAACACCGTTTACTCAACTTGGGCCGTTCCAAGCCATTCACTGCTCCATAGTAATCCGGTCGGTAAAATAAGTCGGGGTCCAGGCGTTGGCAAATCTTGAAAATTACTCGTAGAATTTTCTGAGGTGTTCCAAACGTAATTGGTATTGTTTTATACAAGTATAACGCAATAAATATTAAGAAATAATTTAAAAAATTCGTGACATATTGGTGTTGCTCTGACGTTCAGTTGACGTTTTTTCATTTTATTTTATCTTTGTTATAGTAATAATAAATGTTGGTACCATAAATCTAATCCCCCTCTTATAACTAGTTACCGTAAATTTTTAACCCTGGATGCTCCCACTTTCTGTTCTCCGTCTTTTCCATTATTTGATTCCTCATATGAAGCGTTAGCGCTTGTGCCAGATATTCGTTATTACATTGGCATAAAGAAATCTACGTTTTTTGTAAATAACATAAATAAATAAAATAAATATATTACAAATAATAATTGGCTGGGATGGCACCACATATATACAGATACATCTAAGAATAATACAGACAGTTGTGTGGGAGTAGGCGTCTTCTTCCATTTACAATATAATATTGTGCAAAAAGTGAAATTTCCTCCTGAAACATCTGTGTTTACGGGAGAGTGTTATGGCCTTTTTAATGCTGTTGAATATATACTAGTCAGTAGGCTTGAGAAGGAATTAATATTTTCTGATTCTTTATGCGCTCTACTATATCTTAGTAAATTTCCGTTCAAATCAAGAAATTGTTTTCCGGTTACTATTCAGGTCAGAAATCTTCTGTATAAATGTAAATTAAAGGGCTGTTCAGTAACATTTGTATGGATACCAAGCCATTGTGGCATTGTTGGCAATGAGTTGGACGATAAATTGGCGAAGGAATCTGTCGTCAGTGGCGATGTGGTACCCTACAATAATTACGCGCATGATTTGACTGCTCTTGCCCGGAGCTCACTTCTGAAATCATGGAATGAGTCATGGGTCTTGAGCAGTCAAACAAAAGGATTCACAGTATCGAACGATTCAACCAGTGATCCCAATTAAGCCTTGGTTTTCTAAAATTTTACTCTCTAAAAATGTAACAACTTCAATAATTAGAATGAGACTAGGTCATATGTGCATGCCAACGCATCTTATGAGAATTGGTATTCGAAGTGACGTTTTTCGGGACTGTGGAGAAATTGGCGATATAGATCACATTACTTTGTCTTGTCCCCTCCATGATCATAACTTATCGTTAATTCCAATTCCATTTCTTACTTCTGTAAATTTATTACTTAGTTCAAATAATAAAGTTGTATATAATTGTTTATCGAATTACTTAACTCTAAATATTCTTTTCTAATATTTAATTTTTCATACATTTACATTTTAAGTTGTATATAATTCATTTTATTTTATGTAGAAATTTTTTGTCATATAAGCTGTTTTAATTAACTTTTTCCCATATTCCGAACATACCTACCTTTTATTCCTTCCGCCGTTTCCTAACCTTTTTATTTGTTTGTGGCACAACATACGCATCCCTTGTGTCAAGTTGCCAAAACAGAAGAGAAAAAAAAAAGAAAAATTTAGAAACGGGGAGGAAAGAAAGATGGTAAAGTCTCCGCGCACGCTCTTATTATTTTTCTTATTAACTAATTTTATTTCTCATGTTATTTAACTTTAAAACTATTAGTAGTGTTCGATTAACTGTGTTTCTATTTTCTTAGTATAAAGTTATTTTATCTCACGCGAGTGTTCATTTTATTCATGAGTCCCGACTCCCGCGAAGTACGACACAGAAGCACTACCTATACAATAATATTTAAATAAAACAATCATATAAAACCCCTAAAAACCCCTCCAGATACCTTTTCTCCCTATATTTAGGAAGAAAGTCTCAAGTTGCCATTGCAGCTAGACCGCCAGACATTTTGTTTTCATAAGATAAGAAGCTCTACGCGTGTAGGTTTACGCACGTATTTTGCCTTTCTGGACAAGCTCATAATAAGCAGAATCGACCTTCTCATTTCTCATCAAAACTTATTTTTGGTTGACAAATACAAATAGAAAATTCAATCGAATTCCAATTTAGATTGACTGTCAGTGTCATCTTACATAACTGCTATTCGAATATGAACCATACGTCGGTGGTATAAAATTATTTTTTGACTACACACCAGTAATTTGTCACTAATTTTGGACAGTCCCATTTTCTGACCACCTGCCATCCAATAAACTTTATAAATAGACCACCATTTTCGTTTCGAATGATATTGATGTTTGATGCCTTCAGCTTTTAATAACAATATTTATTTTCAGGTAGGAATCCTTGTTGTGTTCGCTACGTACTACTACCATAGATTACGAAATAGTTAGTACATAACAGCTAAAACACTCCATACAAAAAACTCAATACCTACTTCTTTGAATGCCTACAGTTACTGCATGCGTACACAGCTGCGTGTCAAAATGAACCTTAAACGAAGCTCGATTGTTATTCTGCGATAGCGCACAATGTCGCGTCATTTAAGTGCTGAGACAATCGGTCGCGGACCACTCGGGGTTGCTTCTCACAATTAAATATTAAGTTTGAAATGTTTTATTAAGTATAAATTAAATTGTTTTTATAAACAATATACAAAAATAGTTAGTTACATGTGTTTTATTTTTATTTATTAGTTATTACAACTCGCTTCGTCTATTCAATAAGCGAGAAATTCCTACAACAGCAAAACGACTACTTTCTATTAGCACTCTGCTAACACATTCCCTTGTAATGTACGTAGATAACTTGTACCTACTAGCTACTACAAACGAGATGTGTTTTGAGCTACAAAAAATATGGGTAATCATTGCTCCCTACAAAAAAATACACTTGTACTTTGTTTTATCTAAGTAAAGTCTTAAGTTCTTACCTATAGAAATACCTCAGTTGCTACCTATATAATGTTTAATAATACCTATACCTAATAATGACACTCGACAAGTGAATGATGTTGTTTTTAATCACTACCCAACAAACGAAAACGGCATATAAGTCAAGCTTGTACGACTTCCAGTTGTATTGCAGTTTTATAATAGTAATGAGAGACTAGTATGTCCCTTAGACGTCTTTAATTTAACTTTTCAGTCGTGCGACCAATATTTCATGATAAACAGGTCATAGCAACGTCATCAAGACTAAACTACACGACGTTATATTATAGTTTTTGCTAAAACGTTTGTACGACAACGCAATAGTCATATTAATTTCAACTGACCTAATTGTGTGATTGAAAAACCTATATATGACGCTTATATAATGAAGCAGTTGTTTAGACGTCGTCATAACGTTTGTAAAACGAACCCCGTCTTGTTTTACAGCAGTCAATTTGAGACACTTGAGTGACTTGGTTGTTCATTTGCGACTTAAATATACCTTTTATATTACATGTTGTCGATTAAAAATCAAGCCCTGACATTAACCAACCTTGTTGTTGCAATTTGATTCAAATTTTTACTTTTAAACGCCATATGAATAGAAATTTTGATATAATTTAAAATTCTAAAAATGTTATATACTTGGATATTATAAAATGTTTTGTAATCTGCATTCCGTTTTTTTCTACGATCAGCTTTTACCTCTGATTAATAAAAATATAAAAAATAATAATCCTTTTTAATTTGTCAATATTTAAAGATAATTGATATTGTGTGAATATTGACAAATTAAAAAGAATAAATAATTTTTTGAGAAACCCATTAAGGTACCATTACTATTAAGTAATGGCGGATGGCGTAGGTATTGTATGATCTTGAAATAACCTTAAAACAACTTACTGTCTTTACAGCGTGATAAAAGGGTAAGTACAAAAGCAACATGTCATCCTTTTTTAGAAATTAACATATTTTTGTTAAAAATATAATGTATCAAACACAAAACTACGACGGGACGTGGGAATTCGAATAGTATTTAGGTACATAGGTATATTATCATAAAACTTAAATTCCCAGTCGAACTAAATGGTATTAGTAACAGATAACAAGATATGAAAATTAAATAACGTGATAACACTCATCTTTTATTTCTTTGGAAATACTTATTTTGCACTCAAATCTCTTTCCAACAACCACAATTTACAAAGTCACTAACAAGAGAGAAAAAAACAGTCGTACGGGTGTTGTTTCTTGACTCATATACGAGTAAACCATTTTAGTCATTCAAATCACCTGAACGACCAATATATGACAAAACGAGTCGCTTAGTTATGATTAAACTATGCTATGATAAGTGCAATGAAAGTGGTAATTTTTTAACGTACACACGACTTTTGAATGACTTCAACGAAGTCTCTCTACTCAATACTATGCGGACGTGGTTGTAGACTTGTAAGCCCACCAAGCACCACGATAGCCCATTGCGGATCGGCAGAGTTCACAGGCCTTCAAAGATTGTTAGTTTTTAAGCCGACGAAAATAGACCGTCGAGCGTGTGTATGTCCGTGGCATCGTAACTTCCAAACGGATGGACCGATTTTGATCTAGTCTTATTTTGTTCAAAGCTGACAATATCGAGAGTATTCTTAGCTATAATTCATCATTATCAGCTCGCTCACTGCTTGACAATTCAGGGGTTACTAACAATTTTTCCGCAGCCGTTTTTAACAACGAAAATAAAAATAGTGGATATCATGTAATAAAAATTAATTTCAAATGAGTAATCAGTAGGTAATGTGTCAAGAGGCCATTTTGGGTGGACGTTTGTCTTACATCGTACATAACAAGTATCGCACACGCTGTGTTTACTAGACCGAAGAAAACAACTGCAAAATAAAATCTTACACTACTTCTGACAAGCGGTTCTGTCCTCTTTTTCATAATGAGGGTTCCGTAATATTCAAGAAACCCTTATAGTTTCGCTATGCCCGTCCGTCCGTCTGTCTGCCTCTCCGCGCTTCTAGCTTCTGTAATTATAAATATAACTTGATGAAATTTGGTACAGTTAGAGATTGTGTATACCTCGGTTTTGGCATCATAAAAT
Source organism: Phengaris alcon alcon (assembly GCA_037179445.1). NCBI lineage: Eukaryota > Metazoa > Arthropoda > Insecta > Lepidoptera > Lycaenidae > Phengaris > Phengaris alcon. The sequence goes on from JAYRCH010000119.1 coordinate 3,230,561, forward strand.
TATAATAATTTTATATTTTAGTGGTAGCCTTCCATACATGTAAAGTGGGGATGAAATATATTTTTTCATTCTACACCATAGTAAGGATATCGTTGAATAGGTTTTTTAAAAAGTCAAAGCCCCCCCCCCCCCCCCCCCCCAGCATTTCTAAACTATAGGAGATAGAAACTTGTGAGTTTCCATGCTGATCATGCTAAAAAGTCTTTAGAAAAATTATTACAAAGTGAGTGTCTTCCAAATTCCAATAGAAATTGGAAAGAAAGTAAACAGTCCTACGAGCTGTATATAATATAAATATTCCTACGAGTATAATATGCATGACCAACCGTTTACATTTCTCGAAAAATTTGCGCAAGCGTTTAATGTTTGAGGGGATACCTACTGTATGTCAGAAACTAACTCATTCTAAAGTTGAGTCCAATAGCAAATCATAGTTCATCTATTTCCTGACATTTACCTACTACAGATTACAGCTGATGAACAAAAATGGCATCACCTACGGGACTATAAAATCGCCCGTTGATGTTTGAACTTCGAATATAATTTAAGACTTTTGGCCAACACCAAACCACTAGAGTTTATGAGGCGACAACAAGCATGACGCAGAAAACGCTCTCATTGTTATTGCTAGCTTATTTATGGCTGTTATAAATATCATTTCAATGAAATATACTATACATAAATATACTCTGTGCCTTTGAGCTGTAGTCGAATTGCCGTCTTTGTTTAAGAACATCGTTAAAATAATATTATTATTATGTTCGTTTTAAAATAAATTCTCTATGTATAATATTAAATTGTACCTTTTTACTTAAGTTTGTTTAAGTGACAAAAAGCCAACATCACGCGGTATTCCCAGGCGGTCACCCATCCAAGTACTAACCGCGCCTGACGTTGCTTAACTTCGGTGATCGGACGAGAACCGGTGTATTCAACGTGGTATGGACGTTGGCGACAACTTGATGCAAACGCAACACCAGTTGTCATTGCCTTAAGGCGGTCTAAAACTTAATAGCAATCAATTCCTCGATGTTAGGGTTCCGTCGTACTCAAGGAACCCTTATAGTTTCGCTCTGTCCGTCCTGTCTGTATGTCCGCTCTTCTGTAATTATTATGAGTATATATTGATGAAATTTGGTATAGTTATGTAATACGTAAAGATCTCGGTTTTGGCATCATAAAATAATAATAATTTTATATTGCACGTGTGGCTCTCCATACATGTGAAGTGGAGATGAAAAATATTTTTTAATTCTACCCTATACTTTGGGTATATACTACTATCGCTGAATCTTTGAAAATAAATGCAAAGTTTCATGCACGACTTTTGCACAAAGTCAACCACTTTTGAGTAATCGGCCTCAAAAGTGGTTTATAATTTGGACCCCCCTGGCATTTCTAAACTATGAGACTTGCAAATTTGTAATTTTCCATGCTGGATAGATCATGCTAAATACTCTTTAGAAAAGTTATTTCAAACGAAATCGAACTTTCGAATACGAACGAAATCCAACGGTTTTGAAGTAATTTGAGAAAACTAATAACGCGTATAAAGTTACGGAACCCGCCTTAGACATGTCCTGACATGCTCTTGGTTAGGTTATTACTTAAGAAGGTTTGTCGAATGTCTTGAGTATTGATAGTACCTAGTAGTATAACAGACAGGAAAATAAATATTGACCGGCAGTTAGATCGCCCCTAGATATAAATTTATACGTATTCATAACAATTTATTGATCAGTGATAACTATTACCCGGGGCTCGATTCGCGTGCAACGGAGTAAACTTCATATTCGACAGAAAAAATTGAAATTAAAATTTTTGTTAGAACGTATCACGGAACACGTTCACGCGTTCTCAAACTTCAATAATCGTAATAGTTCGAGTAAACGTCACTCGATTTCGAAGTTTTCTCTAATGCATGTTAACATTCGGTCCCCAGTTCCTTGCCGTTGCGAAATAGTGACTTGTCATGTCACATCAATGGGCTGCTAAGCATTCAATTTCTTCGACCGTTCCGAATAAAAATGTTGTACACACAAAATATTGTTAAGTTAAAGAGGTTAAACTGAAATTCACCCGCGTTTTATATAACGCACGAAATAACGCTATTAGTGTATACTAATTACGCAGTTGTAAACGAGAGGCTCTAGTGTACTAATGAGCCAGCTGTAACGGACCGCGACACGAACAAGTGCGAACCGTGCCCTGCGGAATGGGATTCTCTGAAAATTTGTGACGAGGAATGAGTACATAATACCAGGCACTATGGTGTTATCGCCGCGGTGATACGCCTAAGTGATCTCCTTTTTGACAAATATATAGGCTTTGCACTATCTACCATCCGAACCACACGTGTCCTCAGTCCTCACTCCTCCTGTGCTATTAATATATTTTTATTTGGTCGATTTTATGTCGTCTCTATGTGTTTGTATTGTTTGTAATTGTGTAATATTTCAAATAAATGTTTATTATTATTAGCAAAGAATATGTATTTACTGACGTGACGAACCATCATTTAATAGACACACGAATGACAGCTACACCACAGAAAAGACATAGGCTACTTTTTTATCGCGGCAAAATGTACCGTTTCGCGCGATTTCTTGTATAATGTTATATTAAAATTATTCTACTCAGACATATGCATATCACACACAGTATTTTAGCATAATCTACTTTACAACATATATCTGAGGAGCCCTTTACGTTGTAAAGATAACGAGTTGTTTTGACAGAGTTATCAATGTTGTATACAGTCTCCACTCTCCACCACAGCCTCCGTGGTCTAGTGGTTAGAGCTTGGCTCTCGACTCGGAGGTCGTGAGTTCGATTCCCGCATTGGAACAACAAAAAAATTTTTTGTTCCAAGTTTGGTTAGGACAATGCAGCCTGATCACCTGATTGTCTGACAAGAAAGATGATCCATGCGTCGGATGGGCATGGACAAAGTAGGACCTGCGCCTGATCTCTTGCCAGTCGTGTCGGTTATCCGTCCCACTGGGGTTACGAGAGTAAAGGATGCTCTTGTGTACTGCGCACACACTTGGGCACTATAAAATTACTTCTGTTTAACTGGCCTGGTTTAAATGAAACCGGCCACCGTCACTGAAATCGGTGTGGGGGGGGGGGGGGGGGGGGGGGGTTTGTTTTATTATTAATTATTAACAGTTAAGTTTTGTTTTTATTTCCTCATTACATCGAAAACGTGCGTACAAAAAAGGCACATTCGCCGCGGAACCCTAAATGGCTCACGTATTATTTCATAATGATCGTTTGATTGCTAATGACTAATGAGTGTTAATGCCAATAAAAACGGCATCACACGCTAGACTGTCACATAGCCACGTACCTGTAATTGTGTCGGCATCTTTGTCGGCGATTGTCGGCGAGTGTCGGCGAGTGTCGGCGGTTGTCGGCGGCGGCGACATCAAAGGCGGCAAATGTCACCACGGCCGATCAATTAATGATATTGGTAGCCTGGGAAAATATAAAAAATACTAACATTAAAGGTGAATGTTGTAAACAAAATTCTGCCTGTTATGTATTCCTTATTGCAAGATAATAGAGCTGTGTAGTTGCAGTTTACATCCTACTAAAATATTATAAATGTGCAAGTTTGTGAGGATGGATGGATGAATGGATGGATGTTTGTTACTCTTTCACGCAATGAAGAATGTTTAACGCAGAACGCAGTGAAGAATGTTTTTCCCAGGAACCTTTTATATACCATATACAAAACTTAAATTGCTGCCTTCACATAAATCAGTAGTTCTAAGCAGCTATGAACATAAAATCACAAATCTGCAAGCTGACCTCATACCATATTTTGTTGGTGTTGTATTGAACAAGAACAGTGGGCCTAGCAGGAACATTTGACAGCGGCGTAAACGTAACGTTATCGCATGAAAATTCTATGAAAATCTGTCAAAATCATGACAGCGCCCATAAACATTTCATTTGTTAATGTTATGTTTACACCGCTGTCAAAGTTCCTGGCTAGGCCCCCTGGAAAGAAGTTGAAAAACGAGCTTACTTATGGCTATAACTAAAAAATATAGATAATTATCGATGCTTGGTGTAATTGGAGCGAGTCACGCGGGTAGAGTGGTGGCGAAGTATCTCCGCAGTCCGCAGATGTAAGAGGAGACTGGGTAGGACGAAGGGGGATATCGGACAGACGAATGGGAGACTGGGTAGGTCGCGGGGGGAGTGGGCACCGCGGGGTTTAATTACAGATATTATTCGCACCTCTCACGATCTGGATCTGTTTACGATCGTAGATTAAATGCTGTGGCGAAACATCTGTTTGTTTTAGCTATTTTTAGAACAAAAGCTTAGCTATCTTTTGTTGTGCAAACCGCACTCATGTGGCAGGCGCTTTATACGACACAAATTAGTAAAAAAGCACACTCCGTTAAGGGTGCCTATGCTACTGCATAGTCAGCTTATCGCACTAGTGTAGTGGGCGCTTGATCAAGACACAGATGAGTGACATACACACTCCGTTACGGGTGTCCATGCTACTGCGTAGTCAGCTTATCGCACACGTGTAGTGGGCGCTTAACGAGACACAGATGAGTGACATACACAGTCCGTTTGGATGCCCATCCTACTGCATAGTCAGCTTATCGCACACGTGTAGAGGGCGCTTAACGAGACACAGATGAGTTACATACACAGTCCGTTACGGGTACTCGATTGATGTATGGATGGATGTTTGTTACTCTTTCACGCAAAAACTACTGAACTGATTACTCTCTGGATTAAAATATAAGCTACTTTTTATCCCCAAAAAGTACAGTGTTCCTGTGGATACTAGATTTACGTGGGCGGAGCCGCGGGCAAAAGCTAGTATATTATAAACTAGCTGTTACCCGCGGTTCCGCTCACGTATATCCCACGGGAATACTGTAATTTTTCGGGATAAAAGTATCCTATGTTTTAATTCAGAGTTTAAACTACTTCCATAACAAATTTCATCGAAATCTGTTTAGTAGTTTTTGTGTGAAAGAAACTGTCACAGACGTGAAGAATGTTTTTCCGGGGAACCTTTATATACCATATACAAAACTTAAATTGCTGCCTTCACATAAATCAGTAGTTCTAAGTAGCTATGAACATAATTTTTTTTTTATTTTATTTATTATACTTTATGCACACAATATGGTACAAAGGCGGGCTTAATGCCTTGTGGCATTTTCTACCAGCCAACCTATGGGTGATGCAGAGACAGTGTGAGGTAGATGCATTAAAAGGAAACATAGACTTAGACATTTTGTGTATATATACAATATATAATAATAATAAATACTAATATAACTCTTTATTTAAAATTAACCTACTAAATATTTTAAATATGTAAACCTAATAATATATAACATAATAAGATATCTAAATAATTTACTTATTTATTCTAGTCTATTTCTAGTCTGCCAATGATTTTAAGTATAGTTCACGAACTCTGCGTTTGAATAAATTTTTTGTCTCAGACATCCTAACGTCTTGGGGTAGTGAATTCCAAAGGAGGATAGACTGAATATGGAAGGATGAATGGACAAGGGAGGAGCTATGAGAAGGACAAAGAAGGAGCAAATTATTTGTAGAACGAAGATTTCTATCATGGCTACTGCACAGATATTTAAAATGAGGAGTTAGGTAGTGAGGAGCAGAGGGGGAGTGAAGAAGGGAATAGAGTGTACACAGAGCCCGTAGAGAATGACGTTGTCGTATTGGCAGCCAATGAAGCTTAGAGCGGAAGGAGGAGATGTGGTCGTACTTACGGAGGCCAAAAACAAATCTTATACAATTATTAAGGAGCCGGTCGAGTTTGTTGAGTAGGTCTGCATTAAGGTCGAAGTAGCAAATATCACAATAATCCAGTATTGGGAATATAAGGGCTTGAACAAGCATAGTTTTTATATTGGAAGGCAAGAAATTTTTCAGACGGTAGAGAGATCGCAAGCAACTGGTAACACTATTACCAACATTAGCGATTTGGGTACGCCAGTCAAGATTAGCATCAATATATAAACCGAGATCCTTAACACACGAGCTGAGAGGAATAATGTTGCCGTTATAGATAATAGGCGGGAGACTTCCTGTGTCAACTCTACTCAATAGTCTTGGACTTCCTAATAAAATCGCCTGACACTTATTGGCATTCACTGACAGTCCAAACTCAGTGGACCAAGTGTGAATAGCGTTTAGATCTCGGTTTATATCATCGATGGCAGTGGACAGATGTTCAACCCCTTCTTGACAGTACACCTGCAAGTCATCAGCATACAGATGATACGAAGTACGAAGAAAATAGGATATTAAATTTATAAATATGGAAAATAAAAGAGGAGAGAGTAAGCCGCCTTGAGGAACCCCAGCTTCGAGAACCCGCCAATCAGAAAAATACTGGTCAACGCGTACACGCTGCTGACGGCCCCGAAGATAAGAAGAGAACCAGTTCAACGCTTCAGGCGAGATCATAAGATGGGAGAGGATGGCCAGGAGAATATCGTGGTTGACATTATTAAAGGCGTTTGAAAAGTCAATTAGCACTAAAATAGTGACTTTCGAATCCTCCATGCCTGCCCTTATATCACTAGTAATTTTTAATAGAGCCGAAGTGGTACTGTGTCCAGGTCTGAATCCAGATTGTAGTGGAGAGAGAAAGTTGTGTTTGAACACAAACCGAGACAACTGCCTGTGAACACACGCCTCGATCACTTTGGAGAGGAACGGGAGAATGGAAATCGGTCGAAAGTGTGAGGGTTGCACAGGAATTTGTACCTTTGGTAAAGGACGGACGTAGGCCTTACGCCTTAAATCGGGAAAAGTAGAGGACTCAAAGGAGAAATTTATAATGTGGGTAATGGCTGGCAAGAGATGTTCAAGGATGGGAATGATCATTTGGCGGCTGATTTCATCACAGCCCACGGCTTTCGAACTAAGAGAGCTAATGATTGTATTGATCTCGCCTGCAGTAACTGGTGTAAACTGAAAATATTCTATAATCTCTTGTGGTAATCCGTTTAAATAGCTAATTGTTTGAGATTTAGTATGCACGTCTATGGTTATGGAAGTAGAGAAATGGATATTAATGTCATCCAAGCTAATCGTACACGGAAACTCCACATGACGCGATTTACCTATACCAATGGTTTTAAGGAATTTCCATAAGGTAGCAGATGAAGAAGAGTTATTAACTATATTATGAAAAATGTGTCGGCGTTTAGCATTCCGTATCATCTGATTGCACCTATTTCTTGCTTTCTTAAAATTGTCCCAATTAGTATCGCATCGATTAGCCCTGTATTTGCGAAAAGCACGGTCCCTAAGTCTTATCGCCTCTCTTATCTCAGCCGACATCCATGGTGCCGGAAGGTGCTTTATTTTAATTCTTTTGATCGGCGCATGTACATCATAAAGAGCAAGAATTGAATTATTAAAAAACTGAACTTTATCATCAACGGTGGGAGCTGCTAAAAGTGGATCCTAATTAATTTCCACAGCGTCCACCATAAGCTGTTTAGTATCCATGCGTGAAAAACAACGGTTAAACAATATTTTAGGTTTTACTTTAGGAGGTTTTATGACGTACCTCAGGAAAAGGAGATCATGAAACGAGAAGCCGGGGGCAGGATATTGACCGTGGGAGTGGACTAATAAGGGATCAGATGTTAATATTAAATCTAACCAAGTATCCTCACCGATTAAATTATGGTGTGTGGCTTGAAGAGGCAAATGATGCAGACAAATCACAAATCCATCCCTTTTGGATGCCCATCCTACTGCATAGTCAGCTTATCGCACACGTGTAGAGGACGCTTAACGAGACACAAATAAGTTACATGCACAGTCCGTTACGGGTACTCATTCTACTGCATAGTCCGCTTATCGCACACATGTAGTGGGCGCTTAACGAGACACAGATGAGTGACATACACAATCCGTTTCGGATGCCCATTCTACTGCATAGTCAGGTTCGCACACGTGTAGAGGGCGCTAAACGAGACACAGATTAGTGACACACACAGTCCGTTACGGGTACTCGTTCTACTGCATAGTCACCTTATCGCACACGTGTAGTGGACGCTTAACGAAATTCAGATGAGTAACATACACAGTCCGTTTTGGATGCCCATTCTACTGCATAGTCAGCTTATCGCACACGTGTAGTGAGCGCTTAACGAGACACAGATGAGCGACATACACACTCCGTTACGGATGCTCATTCTACTGCATAATCAGCTTATTTTACACGTGTAGTGGGTGCTTAACAAGATACAGATGAGTGACATACACAGTCCGTTACGGTTGCCCATTCTACTGCATAGTCAGCTTATCGCACACGTTTACCGGGCGCTTAACAAGACACAGATGAGTGACATACACACTCCGTTACGGGTGTCCATGCTACTGCATAGTTAGCTTATCGCACACGTGTAGTGGACGCTTAACAAGACACAGATGAGTGACATACTCACTCCGTTACGGGTGCCGCTACGTCGCCCGCTGAACGCCGGTAACAGAGCGGCACGAGTCACTGCTGCAGACACAACTAATGTACAGAACTCGTATGTAATGCAGATACATAATATAGAATGCACTTAGCACATCGATATTTGAAAGGAGATATTCGGCAAAAATCGGCATTGCTGAGATGCGGCTAGGCCCTAAGCCTAGCCGCATCTCAGCAATGCTAAGCATTAATGGCATCACTTACCCATGACTAGCCCTAGGGCTAGTCATGGGTAAGTGATGCCATGCCATGCATAAGTTAATACGTAATGAATAAGTTAATACTCAACATGAAACTGGTACCAGATAATAATTATTATATATTATCGAATAAGCGTCGTCGTCGAATCGTGCGCACGCACACATACTCACGTGTATCGTAGTTCAACCAGGTCTGCAGTCTTTGCGGTTACTGCCTTTGTGTTTAAATATTTTGAGGCGTATTGAGAAACTGGTCAAGCAGGAACTTTGTCAATATTACACCTATTTCCTTTCAAAGGTCAATCGCATTTCTTATGGTTGGGGCTTGTGCACTATACGGGTCTATCTTTTTTACCCCAAATAAAAAGTTCAAATAAATGTCACAGTCTGTGGAGTCATAGCTGAACTTCTGAACCGATTTTCCGTATAAATGCTTTCTTTATTCGAGAAGGTATTTTCTTTAATTTCTGGTATATATGTATGGATAAATGGAAAATTTAACTTTAATTTTCTTCGTCGTGGATATTTTCCAGTATATAAAAACCGACTAAGTGCGAGTCGGACTCGCTCACGAATAAAACGGCAAAAAAAACACGTTTGTTGTATGGGAGTCCCCCTTAATGATTTATTTTATTTTGTTTTTAGTATTTGTTGTTGTAACGACAACAGAAATATACCATCTGTGAAAGTTTAATTACGTGATACAGCCTGCTGCCAGTACAGAACCCTAAAAAAGATCATGGCAGGTGTTAAAATTATATTTTTTCTGTCTTTTCTTTTCCTCACTCTATGGTAGCACGATGACCGTTGTGCGTAACTACAAAAACACATAATTAGTACCAGAAACACTTTAATTAATATTTTTAGCGCAATCTAAATTGACAATCATTATTAATAATTACTTTCTAGTTATAAGATAAGATATTTCAAGATAAACGATTTATCGGTCTGATAATTAATTTAAAAAAACATATTTTTGTTTTGAAAATTATGATTTTTGTAAATTACAAAAAAGAATCCTACAAGTTATATTCAGCAGTGACATTTTAGAGGCACCAGAGGAAACTAATACCACAAACAGCAACGTTAACTTGCAAAATTAAAGTTTATCAGTTTAAAATATAAAAGCAAAATCAGTACCGTCGGAAAATGTAGGTTAAGTACTGTCATGCATACATTCATGTATACAATGTCGTGCATACGAGTACAAGCCGGCTTCCCTTTTGAATATTACTTTAAATATATTATTTATTATAGATTAATTTTTAATATACGGAATTGGTTCGTCACATAGTGTTAGCGCAATTTTTTGGGTGCATTGGGCGTAAAATATTGTTTTGGTTTAGTACTGTATTTAAAAAAATTATATATACTAATATATAATATACATAAGGGAAGCCGCCTTATATGCACGCCTCGCCTATCAGGCATTTAAACACGAATAATAGGGAATATGCATGTGATACCAAAATGGATAAAATATTTTTATTTGTAATCCTTATCACTAAAAAAACATACCTGTACAAATGTTTTTTTATCGTGAATTAATTAATAGTGAAATTTAATCATCAAAAAGTGTTTTTTTTTAATCCCGCGCAAATTACAAAACAGGATATATTATACTGGCGGAACAAAACGTGACGTCATCGTAGAAACGAACGTGCATCAACTTTCAAAACTCTTTATTTTTTTATGTTTAAGGCGGAAGGTATTAAACCATTGCCAGTGTCAATTTTCATCGTCTCAAGTGAAACAGAATTTTCGTCTAAGGCTGGGACTATATTATGATCCGGATTCAAGAAGTCCGAAGAAAATTCTGAGCATTGGAAATAGAACTCTGCGCTAATACAATAGAGTTGAAAATCGATCACATGAGTGTTGAGATAAATGGCAATGTGTTAAATGACATCTTGACACTCGTAACTTCCATTTTCAACTCTATCAGAGTTCTATTTTCAGTGCACTGATTTCTCCAGGGTCAGGCGGATCCGGGTGATATAGTCCCAGAGTAATAGATCTAAGAGTTGAGAAATCTCGATCCTCGAAATTTATGTTTTATATATAATTCGTATAATGATAAAGTAAATAAATAAAATCGAACAAAAATCTATACATTTTCGACACTGGCAGAATGGTTCAAAACCTTTGCAACCGCCATTTCCATTGCCATAAATAGAAGAAGTTAATTCATGTTTTCTATGGTTTGTTGTTTTCAAAAGAATATTTATTTATTAGATATTAGATTTATTTAGTACTTATCACTAGTATATTACATAAAAATGAATGAATTAAATATGTTTACGAACTTTTCGTTAACAAGGTTGTTTTCGTCGAGGTTTATAAATAAAACAAGTATGCGTAGGAAATCTATTTCAATGTACTGACTGATCTTCACAACAGTATAAAGTGCTTAAAAAGATACACTGTTCCTCTCATCGCCTTGCACCACTTTTTCTTACATACTTTCACCTTTCGGCATACGAAATTAAACTTTGTCAGGTGCAGTTTTTGTGTTATTTTCGCACATAGGGACGACACAATATTTATAACATGGATTGCTGTGCTTTTCCATGGTAATGCCTAATGGATAATATTTTGGATGTGTTTATATTTATGTAAGATAACTTTCAATGCAATATAATTAGTGAAAGTGCAAAGTATTTTGATTTATTTCAATGATAATGCTAAGACAGGTTCTTAAACTGATTAAAAAATCAACTCATGTGTGTATAGGTCAACTTTTCTCACTAAAAGAATCACATTACTCTTTTTGCAGCTTTTTGGAATTAAACAGTGAATTGAACAAAAACGGCTTTATTATGAAAATTCTACAATACTAAGAAAAGAAGAAGTTTTTTTTGTTTTTAATAAGGTACCTTTTTTTTTTTTTACCTCCTCTTGCCCTAATAACTGATTCAAGTTGGATTCGCATCGACCTGATCAGTGTTTTTAAAAGATCTTGCCTATTGTCCCATTCTTGTGACAATGCAACTCTGAGCTCCGCAACCGTTGTTGGGACCGGATTTCTTGTAAATACAGCTCTTTTTAGGTTGTGCCACACGTGTTCTATCGGATTGAGGTCCGGGCTACGTGCTGGCCAATCCATGGAACGAATCTCAACCTGAGTAAAGTATTGCTCAACTTGTCTCGCTGCGTGCGGACGAGGATTATCCTGCATCAGAATGAAGTTTTCGCCTATAAATCCGCTAAAAGGTACCACACGAGGATCCAATATCTCCGTTATATAGCGATGTGATGTGTGTTTGCGTCAATAAACACAAATTCAGTTCGAGCATCCATCGATATGCCGACACAAACCATACAAGACCCGCCTCCAAATGGAACCATCTCCTCAATGCAATTTTGAGCATATCGCTCTCCTCGTCTACGGTAGACTAGTCTGCGACCATCAGCACCGTACAAACAAGTCCTACACTCATCAATGAATAATACGGAAGCCCATTGCTCTTCAGTCCAATTTAAGTGTTCACGAGCAAATCTTAGTTGAGCTTGCCTGTGAGCTGCAGACAATTTTAGTCCATTTTCGGGTCTGAAAGGTGATATTACGCTCTTTAGTCTTCTTCTTATGGTTCGTGCACTAACTGCTACGTCACGTACCATTGGAGCTCATTTTTAATGCTTATAGACGTTAAAAACCGATTTCGCAAGGAAGTTGTCACAATAAACCTGTCGTCACGAGACGTTGTCACCCGAGTTCTGCCGGTTCCACGTCTTATTTTGAATGAAACTGTCTCCATAAACCTTCTGTAAACTCGGGAAACCGGGGGGTAGACTGGTTTACATTTAAATCTGCAGCAATTGTTCGTTGGTCTAGGCCTTGCTGCACTAGAGCAACAATTCGTGCGGCTTTTTCAGACGATACGTCCGTTTTTTTTTTGTGTTGTTGTTGTAAATGGAAAGATATATAAGTTTTATATCAAAACTATTTTTATTTTTATTTTCCGCAATAATTCAAAAGTTATATCAAAATAAAAATATTTTTTTGAATCCAGTAGGTACTGAAGACACACCGACAACTCTCGAACAAATCCGAGCGCGTGTGACGTCATAATGTTAGTTTGGTCGTAAGTATTGGCGTTCGAAATTCAAAAAGATGGTCGTTTTCTTGACTTTTCAATATATATATAGATTTAACATTATGTCTTCACAACTATTGTGACTGATGGGTGTTCATAGTCACGTGATTTTTTTTTAACTTTTATAGATTTTTAATTGATTATAATAATTTGAAAAATTTTAAAACAAAAAAAAATCCTAATTGTATGAAATTATATGAAAAGTGTCTACAAATTTCACTCGGAAAACGCAACGTAATTTTAGAACTTTGCCAAACTGTTAAACATTTAATTTGCGCGGCCATACTTTAATTTAATAATTACCTACTGTGATCTTAAGAATTACATAAATGACACAAAAAATAATTATTATTTGGTGCAAGTACGTTTTTTTTCATATTCTCTAACTATTATTACCAATGTGCCATTTTTCGGAAAATTCAAAAATGTAAACAAAGAGCCATTGAGCGGTACAGACAGTGTAATTTCATAAATAATAACAGAGTAGAAACTATGCTAGTTTTATCTTGATCTAGTTTTAGCCAAATGTATACTCAAAATTACTATTTTGGTGAGATATCTTAAGTTACAAGATACAGCGGTTAAAACTGCTATCAGATTAAAAAACAACATATTTCTTACACTTTCCACTTTTGTTTGTGTGTATTAAATGTGTATATAATATTTTTTTAACGGGCAATTGGCCCTTCACACATACCCACCACTGCAATTCCTGTGTAGCCAGGATCGACAGTGGTAACCACAGAAAACCTTTGATGATCTTAGGGGCGCCGGTTCTTCGAGAACCTACCACGGGACCAGATTGACGATGTGAAGCATCCATAGATATTATTATTATTACCTTTTGGCTTTTTTTGACATAGGTTAATGAGAGCCAGCTCACACCGAAACGCGAAGCGACGCGACGTTGCATTTTTAAAGATAATAATTCAAAACTGAACTTTATTTACTACACAAGAAGACACACGTTTCATTACAAGAGCGGCGCTGCGCTACGTATCCCGGTGCAGCTCAAAATTCGAATTCTTGCAATGAAACGTATCTTATAGTATCTTCTTATGTAGTGAATAAAGTTCAATTTTGAATCCGCTATCTGAAAAATGCATCTCCACGTCACGTGGAGTCTCAGTGTGAACTGACGCTAATTTGTATATATACGTAACATAATATATATGTAACAACAAATTGGTGATGTTACACATCAAAAGATTTTTATCGATAAAACGCCCGCGATCTTCACTTGCGCCGGCGTATAAGGTGTTATTATGTAAATGATGAGAGTCCGTTTCGGTTGTGAGTCAATACGTAATTGGCGACACGTAGTGAGGGACGCGCTTGACCTTTATCGATGTCACGTCACGAGTCACGACTGTTCATAAAAAGCTATCGTGTGAAAACAATAAAAAATTGTTGTGTTTGTAATTATTTTTAATCGCTTATAAGTTATATTTATATGTTATGATAGACTAGCGACTGAATTTCTTATAATTAAAATTACGAATGTATGGCTTCACAAGTATACAAGTATAGTATCCACAATAATACAGCATTAACGTGTCGCAACTTGCTTTTAAATGCTATCATTTTTATTAATCAACTACATGTTGCCCGCGACTTTGTGCGCGCAAAAGGTAAAATAAAAAGTAGCCTATGTCCTTCCCTGTCTATTCTGTATCTGTGTTAAATTTCATCAAAATAGTTTCTGTGCCAGAAGTTTCGGAGCCTATTTGATGCAAACAAACAAACTTTCCTCTTTATAATATTATCTCTAAAGTATAGAAGTATAGATAACTTGTTTACAATATTATTAATATGAAAATGCTTAGATGATTAATAGCTATACAGAAAGGTACAGTTACGGGTACTAACTTTTGTTTTACTCCAGTTTAAAAAAAAAACTATATTTTTTAAAATAATCTTTTTTTTAAGGATACAATATCATTCCAATCCAGTCAAGTTGATTTGGTTCTAATTATGTATTTATATTATAGCTTTCTCATTATGAGATTGCAAAAAGTGACAAATATTCATTATATTTGAAATTAGCTGTGTAATAATTAGTAGAACCAATAGTAAATTTACGAAGGTGTATATTAAGAAAAACAAACTTAAAAATAACAAGTGAATTCGATAGCACTTAAAATCTATACTTGTTATCTGTTTGTTTGAAGATTACTTCACTCGATAGCTTATTAGTTTTTTTTTGTCGACGTGGACGACTATATTAAAGTTGAAGTGTTTTCATCGATATGGGACGTCTCTAGAATGACGTCACGTCACGATTTTGCGCTGAAATATCGCGAGCGTGGCTGGATAGTTGATAGTGATGCGCACTATTTTGGTTTTATCGATGTTATCACAAGATCTGGCGCAGTCATCAAATCTTAATGAGGAGACCGTTGGATAAAATTATCGGTGGAAATGCGCTTATGTTGAATTTCCTGCACGTAACGTTTATTTGAATTGATTAAAATCGAGATCTGGAAAGAGATGGAGCTGTCTTAAAAGTTTTTGTCACCGATAGACACACGTTGAAGAGTTTTGTCAAAATTATTGTAAAGTATTTATTTTACTAGACAAACGCGACCATACTGATTTTAATCTTCTTCCCCTTCTTTTGGCATAGCCTTCCCTGTAATCATGCGAGGAAAATCATTTGACAGACAGTGACTCACCTGATGATGACTTGTGACATTAAGATCACGACATTATACGTAAATAAATACAGTCGCTGACAAAGTGTCGTCCAAATGAAGAAAATAATTTTCCTACGAGTTACTTGTATATAGTAAATTATTGATTTATTAATTATAATAAATAATAAATATATAATAACTTTTGGAACGAAGTTCCTTATCGCGCGTTGCGAAAGGGGGCTAGACGGAAAAAATTAAGACTAAAAGTTGTAACGACACTTTTTGCTATAGTTGTAAGCCGTGCGGCGTGCGCGTGTTTCTCTGTCTCTCTCTCTCTCTCTCTCTCTCTCTCAATTATTACTAAAATTGAGCCTACTGTATTAAGTTTATATTACATTATATTTGTTAATAATAAAAAAATATTATTATAACTTAAAAAAAAAAAAAATTATTACAATTCCTTCACTAATTAATCGAAAGGAACTTCGTTCCATCCGGGTGTCCCTTGACACCTCTCAAGTTTTTATTATGTCAGGCTGCATAGACCCATATTATAAATACTTTACAGACTAACATACATATTATATACTTAAAAACTACACATATTATAATTGTGTAGACAGTAGTGTCCTTGTCAAAGGTTTCCTTATGATAAAAGTTTCATATCTATTTTTTTAACGTATATAAATAAAATCAATTACGGACATTTCGGGCACAATTTTTTGACTTGACTTTGACGAACTTATGTGACGACATTTAGGCAGAAAAATAATTGCCCTACTCGAAAAAAAAAAAATTTATTTATACGAGCGATACGGGCGAGATAGCGTTTAAGTTTAAAACTCAATGTGCTGAGTGCGAGTTTTGGTCCCTACTCGTCGTGAAGACGTTAACTTCAATTTGTATGGCATCGAAACAACGCCCCTAGCGGCAAAAAATGGTAACTAATTCGATGCCACACAAATTGTAGTTAACTTCTTCACGGCGAGCAGTGACAATAACCTTACCAAGAGCATGTCAGGACATGTCTAAGGAGGGTTCCGGAAATATCACCGCGTAGTAGGTTTTTTTTTCAAACTATTTCAAAAGTTCATGTCCGATTTCGCTCAAAATAATTTTCCTAAAGAGTTTTTGGCATGATCTATCAGCATGGAAACTTACAAGTTTCTATCTCCCATAGTTTAGAATGCTATTCGCTCACAATCAGGCAACCCATCTCCTAGATTCTCTGATACAATTCCATATAAAATACGTTGATTTTCTTTTACAAATTACTTTTGACTCCTGTCGCTGACAGTACTGTTTCCTCCACTAGTGTTTTCCCATTGATTTCACGATTTGTAATATAAATGATGTGAGATGTCTACATTATCGTGACACACTTGATACAGCACGCATAATAATGGTGCTGACTAATAATTACCTGTTTCATTATCATTTTCATCGTCAGCCATCACGAGCGTTATACCCTTGGCCGGCAATACACTTGTGGCGTCTCTGGTGTTGCGGGTGTCCAATGTCCATGGACAACAGTAGTTACATAAAAAAAAAAACACATTATAGATATATTATATACATACTTAAGTAGGAAGTTATTTAGGAACAATCTTTAGGACATGTGGGTCAAAACTTTAAACAGGAAAAATTTGATCCCACATAATAATTATTTTGAAAATATTAGTTTATTTCTATGAAGTCCAACTCCGAAATGGCATAAAAAATCGGCAAGTCTCAAGTCAAATGAATCAATCATCGTCAATCAGTAACGAGGTGCAAGTGTTAAATCGTGAGTTCCTGGACACATGACATCATGTACTGTGTTCGATTTACACTCAAGGATTTATTACTAATCGAAATAAAATCGATTAACAATGAGGTTAACGAACTTATTTTTGTGTGTCGTGTTTAGGACTAAGTGTAATAGGTTTTACTATACTAATTATTATTATATTAATACGCGAACCAAAAACTTTCAGTACAGTTTTAGGGGAATTTTGCAACTGCAGGAGTATGATATGTGGCACAGTTAATATTATTCTGTGGAGGAAAGTGTGCAGAAAGGTTATATTTTTTTAAAATAATTGCTTAGACATAAATACAATTAATAAAAATAACAACACACACCACTTCAGATTATTAACACACACTACCTACAGTGCGTTTGATAGATACAATTATGTTGCACGTTGGCGTTCATCAATCTGTCAAAACATTTTTTTTTTTCACAAATTAATCATTAATAAGTTACGAGCACCAACATTTACAGAAATATTATGAAGCGCATGTAACATTTGTTCAAAAGTCAAGTACATAATTCGACTGTCTACACTCTGTTTGTATATTAAATCTATCAGAGGGGTTAGCAGGAACAATTGACAAGTACGTATTTGTAACGTTATCGAAAGAGTATGTATGAAAATTATGACACCGCCCATACAATTGTCATTCGATAGCGTTACGGAGTTGTCAATTGTTCCTGCTTGGGCTACAGCTGTGAGAACCAATGACTGCGTACATTGTGGTGACGCAATCGATCCCATATCGCCGATCGCCTTGACGTATCCAGTCACGCCAGAAGATTACCCGCCATTGTTCGACGGCGCGCCGGTGACAAAAAACGCCACAAGCTACGGCGGAATTGAGTGACATTTTGTAATTTAATCGAAGTTTTACAATTATGATGATGCATTGTTTCGATTTTAGGTATTCTGAGTGATGAGGAAGAGGTCATGATTGGCCAAAATTCTACCACATAGGCTTGAAATAGTTCAAGCCTATGTGGTAGAATTTTGGCCAATCACAGTAGCCAGTAACAGTTAGCTAACGCGAATTTACGTAGAAACGAATAAGACAGTAGGGTAATCGCGAACAATAGACAACGGCGTATTCGTAAAGTTATCGAATAAGAATCGTATGTTAACGAGTCCTATACAATTTTCATTCGATGACATTACGCCGTTATCAATTATTCGTGCTTGGGGTAAGCACGCAAGCACAGTAGCCGTTGGGTTGTGAATTTACCCAATTGCATATATTATGCGTTTGGTTTAGAATTATATATATAATAAAAATAACTCTTATTTATGGACTGTTAATAAACACATTAAATTATTATATGTTAAGCTTGCAGCGTGACCGTGATCTTTAAATAATAAATAGAAAAGATTTTAACAGTAATCACATATATTATGTAGGTACATTAAATAATTCATTAATTTCGAAAGGCTTAAAACTTGTTAATAATATATTTAATAACACAATATAATATATTTCTGGAGCAGTAGCGCTTCTAAGATTAGGATTTTTGACGATTTAGCCTCTGTATAACGCCAGCGACCTTGAGCGTCAAGTCCCATACTAATTTTGTAGGCGACATGGGCGTATCGCGCCGACCGGAGAGTATTGAAATCGGATGAAAAATAGCTATTAATATTTGAGACAAAATTTGCAAACACTAAAACGGCCTTTCCCCTGAGTCTTATCTTACATAAAATACTGAAATAATTTTCACACTCGTGTGAGTTATAGAAGAAGAGAAAAAAAAGGTTTTAACTTTAAAAAAAAAGGGTGGACTTAGCATGTTTTTAAATCCATATTTGTATAAAAATTTCAATTTATAAAAAGACAGTTCTCGGCTAAATTTAATTCAAATTAACATAATATATTTTTGGGATAATAATTCTTACCAAATATTTTTTTTTCTTTGTAACATTGGATTGAAATTCAATTTACTATTGGTAATTAATTGTTATGGTGCATAAAAAGTTGCGGAGGGACATTTTTGTATAGATTAAAAAAAATCTAAACGAACAGGAAAAATATATAAGCAAATCAAAATCATCAATTTACCTTTGGATCAAATGCGTCAAGTTACTTCTTATAACTTATAACTATAGGTTGCCGCCTATAGAAGGTATATTTTAAGGAAAATTATGCGTCAACAAAATTACTAGTTATTATAACAATTACTTAGTTACCATCAACTACAAACATACAATACAAACTTTATATTTAACCGGAGTAGGAAATTTAAAACATGAATTTTTATTGGCTTCGAGAAGTACATAATAAGCCAGGAAATCTTCTAAAAAGTCTTTGCGATCAATTGTTGACGAAATACAGTCATCATAAAAGTGAAATCGTTGGAGAGCCTTAAATACGCTCTGATACAAAATATTATGTACCTACGATTAGAGTGGTTTTCTTAGGACTTTATAGTCCTGTAACTTTTTAATTTAGCAACTGATAAGGGTACTTTTCGCATTTTTTGTCCATATTATATGCTTTTCGGAAAATATATTAAGAATTTTGCTAATTTAAAACAAATGCATGTTACCTACCGACATATGACTCAAACGCTTCTTAAATTGCCTCCTAATATAAGAAGAAGCGTTTGAGCACCGACTCTTGATAGTTGAGACACATCACTGTCATGTCACACGACATCACATGTCACATGACATGTCACTTTATATTCTACCAAGGAAAAATTAGTGATATTTAAAAGGCCTCCAAATTTAAAAAGCGTTTAAGAATTCAGTTGTAAAGTTGTTTCAACTTTAAAGAAAATAAACCTTTTTGTCGTGAAGGTGCGGTAATGCGGTTGGACGGCGTGCGCTGGCCCCATATGAAATTAACGCGGATGACCGACAACTTTATTGTTGTAACTATTGTTGTTTAAAGACGCCGACTGCCGGTGCCGATGACGCGATGACAAAAAATTCGATGACACGAAATGAGATTAATATGAGTTCTCGAAGGAAATTAAAACGGATGAAGGACCACATAATAGCAGTTGTTAGAACTGAGACAGTGAAGGTATGGTTTGTAAAGACTAACAGCCGCACTCATTTAACAACACAGACATTTAATGCTTACTTAAGGAGTCACCTAGGAGATATTTTGACAGAAACTGTATGGACTTTATGTCAAAGTCTGTACTAAGAGCAATCTCGTGCAATGTCTCAGCGTGCGGCTTTTAGTCGTTACAAGCCCTACCTTAAAGTTCAACGTTGTTTGAATATCATGTTATTTCCCTTGTTAGTTCGTATTAATATAAAAGAGAAGGCATGATATTTAGACAAACTAACAGTCGTTGGTGAAATCGGGACTAAAGTAGGCTACGATTCGACAAAGTTTATAATGTGTTTTTATAATAATCGAAGTTCTAATATTATCACTAGCTGATTTTATGATTTAATATTACGACAAATAAATAATACCCATGAATATGGCTTTCATACCACATCAATCTGGTCACGTGATAAGTACGCGAAGAACTTGTATTACGGGTGCATATATTTTTATTATAATAAACCTACTATATACACATCCATGACCCAGGAATACAGAAAACTTTTTGTTCCTTCGGCGGGATTCGAACCCGCGACCTCCGGCTTGAGCGCCGACGCGCTAACCACTGAGCCACAGAGGTCCTCAATAGTTAACAACAACAGAATTAAAAATATTTGTGCTACTTTTCTATGACACGATGAATTTAACTACCAATTAACAAACAGAAAATGTGGGCAAATCACCCCTACGGCTGGGACTATATGATCCGGAATCCGGAAGGCCGTAGACAATTCTGAGCATTGAAAATAGAACTCTTCGCTAATACAATAGAGTTGAAAATCGAACACATGAGTGTCGAGCCAAATGACAATGTCATATATGACTGAAACTCGAAACGTCCATTTTCAACTCTATTGTATTAGTGCAGAGTTTTATTTTCAGTGCTTTGAATCTTCACCGGCGTTCCGGATTTCGGAGCATAATATAGTCCCAGCCTAAGGCCTATCCTACCATATAAGGCTACATGGTAGATGCCACCCGTAGTAGGTACCTACTTTGAAAAATATTCGTCCTCAATCATCGAAATCATCCACGAAATTAAATAAATAAATCACTGCTTTTGTGTGACCGGCATTAGGTCATTAATCAAACTTTTGGTCACCTGATATGTGACGAAACTTTTGTAGGGTGAGTTTGGACCACTAGTAATTAGTTTTCGAATTGGAGCCGACAAAAACTCGCGCGACCCATAATAATTATGATTCTACGAATTTCGATGAGGTTTTTTGATTTAGACATGACAGATTGCAATTTGCAGGTGATTTGGAGTGCTATTATAGTGGAATTTGCAATTTTTTGTCACTTTTTATTTTGTTAATATGTGTCACTTTACATTAGGTATGCTATTATCTTTTCATGTAAATTCGTGTGTTTGTAAAAAAGAATATGAAAGTATTACGTAACTTTGTTGTCGCTGATTCAAATTGTGAGTCTCGATCTCAGACAAATCAAAAAAGCCACACAGTGAGTCCGGTCTAATCTACGCCTCGCCGTGTAATTACACAGCGTCACGCACGCACACGTAACGAAACTACGCCTCACCTTGTAAGGTGATCTGTCGCGACTCGCGGTGTTTTTTTTTTTTATATAATACTAGATGCGACTTCGTACGTGCAAAAAATCTTGCGGAATACGTACATTTTTTCGCGATACAAAGTTGCCTATGTCCTTCCCCATGGTCTACTCTGTATATCTGCCATATTTCATCAAAATCGGTCCAGTTGTTTTGGAGCCTATTCAAACTAAATAATATTAGTATATATAGTGCGTAACCACACGAGCGCTACATACGTAAAAAACCGGCCTCAGATTTGTTCGACTAAGCTCTGTCTTCACTTTTCTATTTGGTCCGAGATCTCGATTGAACCAATCGAGGGAACGAAAATATATGTTAAGCAAAACGACATGTCTCCTACTAAAATTGTAAGAAGATGATACGCGTCATTATGACGCTTTGAGAAATATAATATCTATGGACGCTTCACACCACGTCAATCTGGTCCATGGTAATTTGTCGAAGAACTACGGGTACCTACTAGACAGCGGTTATATTATATTTAATACCTTTATATTATACACATACCCCCGTTACTAATAAAAAGATTTACACAATGGATAACTTAAGCAACGTTGCTGTCTTTGTCCGTCAAGTGACTTTTCCAACGCATCAGACAAAGACACCAACGTTGTTTAAGTTATCCGTTGTGTAAATATTTTTATTAGTAAGGGGGATTATATATAAGATTTTTATCATATAATACACACATATTTAATACACATCCATGACCCGGGAACACGGAAAAACTTTTTGTTCCTACGCTGGCATTCGAACCCGCGACTCCCGGCTTGAGAACCAATACGCTCAACCAAGAGCCACAGAGGTCGTCAAATGGTGAGAATTGAGAAATGGTGTTCCGGTAGTGCCCTTGCGCTTCTCTTGGGCCTTGGCTCGTCTGGGGCGTCTAGGCGGGGGCACTACCGTGCTCCCAGATACGATCGAATTACAAAAGCCTAAAAACTGTGCACGAATCATTTTGCCTGTAGCCCAAGCAGGAACAATTGACAAGTACGTATTAGTAACGTCATAGGTACGTTTTGTTGACGTTATCGAATGTCAATTCCATGGGCGCTTTCATAATTTTCATTAAACGCAGATCCTGCTGACCTGACCAAATATCTAGTACCTAAACCGAGATTAGCTGAACATTGAACAATATATTTATTGTATAACTCCGGTAATCTACTCTATAGATCTCACAATGCATCACCTCTTTATCCAGATAAAGAGGTAATTTATCATTGGTAGTGCCCCGCACGGAAGCGAAATAATCGTGCGACATTTAACTTATCTCACTTGAAATAGTTTATCTAAAGTTAATGATATTGTTTGTTTTGGTATTTAGTTTTATCTCTATTGAAGAGATACGAGAGAGTTAATTTACGTGCACGGTGGTAACTGTGAGAGTTAACTAACGTAACTAACAAATCTGACTGATATTTAACCGACTTCCAAAAAAAGCAGGCGTTTATACGTTCGCCTGTAATATATTATATATATTGTTCATTGCATAAATGAATAGTTCTCTAAAAGTGAAAGTGAAGTGAATAAGTTCTCATAAGAAACATTATGTATACTCAAAATATGTTTTCAAAGGTACAGCGATTAGTTAACAGAATTGCGCAAGTCTCGTGAAAACTCTCCACAAAAATATTTCCGAACCTACGACATCACTTGTTCCTGAAGCTGTCTATATTAATAGAATAAAGAGGAAAAGTTTGTTTGTTTGTTTGTTGCACTGAATAGGCTCCGAAACTACTGGACAGATTTTGATGAAATTTGGCACAGATATGCAGTAAATCATGGGGAATTAAAAAGGTTACTCTTTATCGCGACAAAATGTTCGGTTTCTGCAGGATTTTCCTTTGAGCGCATGAAGTCGCGGGCACTATCTAGTATTCAATATAGGGTCACAGGTACATAATTGCTAATAATTCTGAAAGTGCGTTTCAGTATAAACTTTCTACTTAGATGTATCGCATTACAAAACTACACTACACATAAAATGTATTTAGTAATAGTACCTTAATATTTCTTAATATATATAAAGTAAACTAAATGTTTTACATGTAGTCAACATCGATTACCCCTATTTTAAGGTATAATATTTCTTAATATATATAAAGTAAACTAAATGTTTTACATGTAGGCAACATCGATTACCCCTATTTTAAGGTATAATATTTCTTAATATATATAAAGTAAACTAAATGTTTTACATGTAGGCAACATCGATTACCCCTATTTTAAGGTATAATATTTCTTAATATATATAAAGTAAACTAAATGTTTTACATGTAGTCAACATCGATTACCCCTATTATAAGGTAATTAAGGGATTGTTTAATAAGTTTTGTCTCTATCACTTGGCATTAAATGTTAAGTGACAAAACTTGAGAACAAGTTATCCAAAACATTAAAAGAGTGTGAAACATGGCCGGACAATATTATTGTAACTTGTAATCAAATCACAATGTGTAAGACCTTGATATTATAATTTTATACAAAATATGAGTAGCTACTTTGAAAAAAAAAACATTCTGCAGGATATGTATGTTATACCGTAATAAAAGGTAGCTACTTCCTAATTTATTAAATGTATATTCTGTAACAAGTACAAGTTGGGGCATGTCATTTAAATGAAATCCGTTTCGTGGACGTAAAAGTAATAAAAATTCACGCTTACATTCGCATTTACAATATTTATTATTGAAGATATTCTCGAAGGTTCCACCTAACTAACGGTATTCAGTGCGATCAAATGACTTTATATCATCCGCGAGACATCTCCGCCTTTATTCAAACTGTCAAAGACCCGAGGCGATTTAAATACGTCTCTCTTACTGTTGGGGCCATGAAAACGGCGAAAATCGTACATTTGTGTAGTTGTTACAGTTGATATCTCGTAGGCGGCTAAGGTAATGTGATGGAATGAAGCGTAATCATAGTTACAATGGGAAAAAATGCTGGTTTCAGTAGGTAGGTACATGGTAGTTTTGATGATAAGGATTGCAAATAGGCATATATCATGCATAGAGGGTCAATTCTGCTAAATAAAACCTGCAATAATACAATTACAATCAAGTCCCGATACGCTAAAACTGCCAAACACTTTGTAAACGTTAAACCAGCGTCAAACGCGTTTTGATTGGTGTTATCTTCAAAAAATCAGTTTTTTGTAAAAGTGTAGTTATTCTAAAAGCTTTTTTCGCAATATGTAAATATAACCTAACCTTAAATTACAAGATAGCTGTAAGAATATTTGGTCTCAGTAGCTGTTAGTAAACATAAGGGTCAATTTACACCGAAACGAAATGATACGGCATGCTAAGATGCAAATTAAAATTGAACTTTATTCATTACACAAGAAGATATACGTTTCATTGTAAGAGTGCAACGCCGTTATGTATCGTCTCGCTTCGGTGTGAATTCACCCTAAGTGATTTCTCAAAAGATAGCCTCGTAATAAGTCCGCAATAAAAAAATTAAAGAATAAAAACATTATAAAATAGTGAATTAAGTATTCTCTCTGTTCATGGCCTAACCCTTCACTCTCGAAACAATCGGCTGCCGCCTGTCCTCTGTACCGGCAATCGCATCATTACCTGGTGGTCCACCAATCCTGGTCGCGTCACCCACTTCATTATCCTCCTGGTCACGTCACCCATCATTATCTCCCAGTCCTGGCAACGTCACCCACTTCATTATCAACGCGTGAGACACATCTCAATGGGATTGGCAGGTTGCGATTGTATAATTGGACTCGCCGACTTCGGGTCGATACTCAATAGACCAAGTCCGTACGGAATCAATACTAGGATGATTTTTGTTGTAGGACTAGATGTTACCCGCGACTTCGTGCGCGCAAAAGAAATCCAGCGGAAACCGTGAATTTTTTCGGTCTACTCATGTATATGTACCAAATTTCGTCAAAATCGGCCCACTAGCTTCGGAGCCTATTGTAGTGTATGTCCTAATTGGTCAAATAAACTTTTTTTTTATAACGTCACGAATACGTACTTGTCAGTTGTTCGTAGCTAGCTCCACTCGCTTTCAGGCCCGTTTCAATACCAATTATTGGTAGATAGGTTATTGACATGCGACATACTTTTAAAATAAATAGTCATAATTTAAAAATGACGTTAATACCATTTCCGACAAGCAATAATTAAAGTCGCACAAGCAACATTATCCGTTCTGGTACTTATGACAAATCGGCGTTACTGATGCCCCGTTAAAAAGGTCACAAGTGACTTTTCTCATATTTACACATTAAATACTGGCTACTCATAATATTTTCCTAAACATAAATAACTTATACAGCATTACTCTAAACTTTGATGATCCTACTTGAAATAAGTAGAAAGTTACATAAAATTTACACTTTGCATCGCTGTCCTGTAAAAGTGCTGTTTTTCACATCTGACTATTTTAATAGTCATGGGCGATAACTATTTGTTAGAAACGTCAAATTTGTATCGCAAAAAGCCGCCAAATGATTGAATGACGACGTTTTTAACAAATAGTTATAGATAGATAGGTTATTGAAACGGGCCGTAAGTCAAGCCAATCCCTGTGATAATATTTACATTTCAGTGACGAATTATTTGAGAATTAGACTGAGTTTGAACACGATAAAGATGTGATCTTCTCTGTTTTGGTCCTTTTATTGAACAATATTTATGGCGTTTCTGAACATCTAATCAATATTATCTGACCAAAAAGGCCTCTCGGACCGACCAATGTCTATCAGCGTATGATGAACTTCATTTATTTGCTTTCTTCTAAAATGACCTATGTCTTTACATTTTGAACTCTATAGCTATGGTGATAAGGTGATGGTAGATTGGTTTGTATGTTGTATGTATGTTTGACGGTATATGTCGGGTTGTCAAAGCGTCGCGAGCGCCGACGCAGGACAGTCTCGTGCTGAGAGCAATCTCAGCCGACCTCCAGCTAGTGTTGTACGATTTTATCGATAAAATCTTAATTAAGTTTAAAACAATGACTGTTGAATTTTTAATAACGTTATGTTTGGGACAATTTGAAAATATTTTCGGATAATGTCATGCTTCATTATACTTTTTAGATGAAAAATGAATGAAATAACTCTTTTTCATTTATTTACTGGGATCTTAATAATTATTATATTATGCATTAATTTCTATAGTTTCGGATTCATTCAAGACTGTGTAATTATTATTTTTTCAAAATGTCTAAACATTTTTATATTTTTTATATAATTTCTTCTACTAAACAGCATAAATAGCGTTTGAAGTATACCTATCTATGTATACTGATGAAACCAATAAGGTGAAAATTTAAATGACATATTAAGTATCATCAGCTGCTGCAACTAATAGAAGTCCTCCTTATGGATTTCGACAACGGCGAGATATTAGAGATTATTTCTAGTATGAATCCACCGAACCGATCAGCCCGAATCGGTCTTCAGCTAATAGCTATTGTATACAAAGGCAAAGCGTTGTTTTGCTAAGCTTTCAGGTATTTAGAATACTCCAACTACCAACAAACTGCTCCACAGTTTGGCAATTTATGTAATGACTGTAAAATATGTTATTTTTTGTGTTAATACAAAAAAAACCTCAAAATAGACCTTTAATGTTGCGATATATTTATCGATACACATCCCAGCCCTAATTTCTCCATGGGGCGCACAGGTCAGAGAGTCGAGACAATCTGTCAAACAGAACGAATCACACACGAATCATTCCCATACCACCTTGCCGCGGGCCTATTAATCTTATTTCGGCCTTTTTTTACCATTTACCTAGCCCACTAGCTACTAATAATCGCCATTTGCTCAAAAACATCCGCTATGACCAGGCGATAGAGTTCGAAATTGACAGCGGCGATCACACTTGTCGCTCGATTCATAATGTCATGTAGAGATGTTATCTTGACGAAATTTTTTCGTTTGACAGGGTCAAAATTGTACACGCTCTTTAATTACATTTGACATAGATTGTGTGAAACGGAAAATGTTACGAAACAATGTCTAATTTGTTCTTTGAATCAGTCACTGGCGCTGTAAATGTGGAGTACTGGCATTTGGCATCTTCCTACGCCAGAATCATTGTTACGCAAAAATAATACTTAATAATTTGTAAGTTGATACTCTTTAGTTGTTTTATATTGTCTTAAAACGCCAGACAGCAAATCCAATGCCGCGGTCTTAAGGCGGACTTGTACGAAAAAAATATTACTAGCTTTTGCCCGCGGCTCCGCTCGTGTTTATAAAGTATCCCACGGGGGCGCTGCCTAAATTTCATCAAAATCTGTTCAGCAATTTTTTCGTAAAAGAGTAACAAACATCTATCCATCCACCCTCGCAAACTTTCACATTTATAATAGTATAAAGCTAGCTTTTGTCCGCGGCTCCGCCCGCGTAAATACAGTACCCCACACGAACACAGTACTTTTTCGGGATAATACTTTTTATGTGTTAATACAACTACAACAATACCAAATAACATCAAAATCCGTTCAGTCGTTTTTGCGTTAAGAGTAACAAAATCCATCCATCCATACATTCATCCTGACAAACTTTGAAATTCATAATAGTAGTAGTATTTAGGAATGAAATAGACAGAAAAATAATCCATTCTTAACTCAATAAATCAATAATGTTAGGGTTATTCTTTGTCGATATTTTTCAAACAATCGTAGCAAATGTTTCTACATTCTTCGATCAAACGAATTGCGCACATATCAGTATCGACCCAAAACACGCGATAGAGATCAACACGCGGTAACACGTGACCCCATCACATCCGATACCATCAGCTGTCATTGTGCTCTGACAGTTGATAAAGCGCCGTCTGTGACGTCATTGTTTCAGTGGGATTGACGCAACCTTCTCGAGTCGTGAGATCGGAAGAGCTAGCGACACTGCGAGATCTGACTAATGGCCCAATTCAATAACCTAATTACCAATAACTATTTGTTAGAAACGTCAAATTTCGATACCTCCTAAGTCAGTTGTTGTAACCCACAAAAATACAATTTAGCTTTTTTACTATAAAACAGCTTATAACTTAGTAATACTTACATTAGAAGTGAAAAAACAAAGAAAACACAATTTTTTCGAGATTTTTTTAGACGCATATAGTTGTAAGTTATATTTTTAGACGTATATAGTTAACATACTAAAATTTTGTATAGTCCTTTACAACAACTTACGTTGGGTACGGGGTGGAATCGTTTGAATATCACTGGTATGTTTTGATTTTGTATTATTTTTGTCGAAGTAATTGATTTGATGATAATGTTTTTTAAGAAACCAACCTAAAGTATTGTATTGATTACTTACAACAGTATATGTTGTATTTAATACATACAACATTTTACTTTCTATTATATGCGTGTTAAAAAATGTTGTATGTAAAACATATAATACTTTACGTTGACATTAAAATAAAACTAAATGTTATAATATGTAGTAAATTCAACGATTTCGGAGTTTGATATTCAAATCACTGTTGTAAATAAGTAAGTATATCAAATGTTTTGTATTTTAAAGGAAAATTGAAATGCTGTGTCCTGACTTCTGACTGATTGACTAAGTGTTCGCTACAATATCTAATACGCAAGCCACTATTATTTGATATAATAATAATAATGTGAGCTATGATTCTGACCCTCACTCTTGGTTATTGAATGTTCTAAAAATATATATACTATTATATATACTATATATGAACTATTTACTTTATGTAGGATGACATAAAACTCTATGCTGACAGTGAGTTTGACCTATATCAACTGACTGAACTGACGGAACAATTTACAAGTGATATTAAAATTAACTTTGGGGTCGACAAAACTAAAATAAATTCTATAAAAGCTAGCCATACATTTCAACATAGTTATACACTACAATCCGGTGAGTGCATAGAGCCTCTTGATGAGGGAGAAACATATCTATAAATATCTAGGTTATAATAAATCACAATCAATTGTCACACCAAATACAGTACAAGGACACAAAATACAAATTAAGACATATATTCCAACACCGGCTTAATGCAATTATGAAATAAAATTATACCCCCAAAACACTATAAAAACAATAAATACCTTCCCAATACTGTGTTGCATAATGACAACAGTAAGTTTAAGAGATGTAATTGTCAATGTCATATTGACAGATGTCACGAGTAAAGCCTATTTAGTTAGGTTTATTTTAGATAAGTTAAAGGCTATTCTCAGTGTAGACTGTAGACGTAATTCTGTTAGACATATCTCATATGTAATACGTATCTGTGTTAAGCACCAATAAAGGAGAATATAAGAATTGTTGCTGTATTATTATCATCACCACTCAAGTGCAAGAAGGACATACTAATCTTTTATTCTTTATTATTTTCTTTTTTTTTTTTTTTTTTAATTATTCTTTTATTCTTTCGGCATTGTAAACTGGAATAAATCAGACTCGTAAGTATACAAATAAAAATCAATACGACTTTGACTAAATATCATCCAAGATCGTATACTCAAAGACGGAGATTACCAAGAAAAGGAAGTGGGAGAGGTATTATCGAAGTAACTTATCTACTTATCAGACAGTTTAAATTTAAGGTAGTGTTTTTTCACTAGATCCGAATTCTCTATAATCCAGAAAGTAATAGTTAAAAATGACATTAAATTTACACCCCTCAATTTACAATTCTCAAAACAACCAACATAAAGTAACAGAAGACAAAACCAAACTGTCCCAATGGGCTAAAAAAGCTCTTCATGGAAGACATCTGCATGACTTATACCAGACAAATGTCCACAAAGAAGCGTCGAACGCATGGCTGAGAAAGGACCAAACTATAGAGATTTGTATAATTCATCATAGACTTGCCAAACAACGAGACTTTATTACTAACATAGTACCATAATCTTACAAATACAAACCTCGAAATGTCCTGGAAAACGACTGTACCAAACTCTATTTTGTTCGAACCATATTGACTGACAAAACTACACACTACAACAGACCTGATATAACGTAGGTAGATAAAATTAATAAAACTGCACACCTAATTGAGGTAGCCGTCCCTAACACTCACAATTTACAAAGTACAATAGCATAGAAACTTACCAAATATATCAAACTTAAAGACAAAATAGCCCACCTCTGACATCTGCAATAAGTAACCACAGTACCAATAGTCTTCATCAATCAACTACAGGTTGAATAGTACTAATCATTTACAGTTGTCGTCCCGAAACGATTACACAAATCCCTAAATACCCTCCAGCTACCCCCAAATTTAGTATATTTAATGCAAAAGGCAGTAATTCTAAATACCTGCCACACTATCACAAACACAATCAAACTCACTCACTCACACAACCTACAAGTTGAGCACATAATACATCATCCTTCTCCTGACAATTCTCCCCTAATACATAATAACGGAAAAAACACAAAGTAAGTGCGTGTACTTACTTGGCTTTGGATCGTAAATATCAGTTCCGCTGAAAACCGAGAAATATAAAATAAATACATAATAATTATTATTTATTTTTTAACTAATAACTTATTCTTTTCATACACACTTATATTCATAATATTTTAATCACGTATAATGTTATATACACTTAATACATACTTATATTTTCCAGTGTACATTGTGGTATATAACATATACAACAATTAACGTTATCGAAACTTCGCAGTAAAATGTTTTAAGTTGATACAACAGCTAGCACAGTCTGTATTTCCGAGTAAAGTGTTGTAAGAACCATATCTCAGGAAATACTTTATATTTTTGAATTATCTTTCAATAAACTTAATAATACTATAAGTTTTATTTATATACCAAATTTCACAAATATACAATGATAAATAAAGTTCTTATGCTATTTTTAAAATTCAAAACGCTCTCCTGTAAAATTGCTATATTGAAGATACAACAACTTACGTAGGAGGTGTCGATTTGTATCGCGAAAATCCGTCAAATTATTGAATGACCACGTTTTTAACAAATATTAATAGATGGGTTATTGAAACGGGCCCTAAGAGGATATTTTTTTAAATAATACAAGTCACATTCAACTTTTTTTATTGTTGGTACAAAATATTGAGACTCTATATAATAATAATAATTGCTCCCCATACCAATTTCGCTGACGGTGGCCGGATCCATTGAAACATCTACCCAGGAGTTATTTTCTAGTACCCAAGTGTGTGTGCAGTAGACAACGGCACTCTCTCTTCCTTTACTCTCGAAACCCAGTGGGACGGATGAACGACACGACTGGCGAGAGGACAGGCGTAGGACCGACTTTTTACTAAACGGTATTTATCTTATCATGCCCATCCGACGCATGGCTCATGTTTCTTGTCAGTCAAATCAGGTGATCGGCCTGCAAACTTGGAAACAATATTTTTTTATGGTACGACGCGGGAATCGAACCCACGGCCTTCGAGTCGAGAACAAGACTCTTAACCACTGGACCACGGAGGCTGTTACACCACTATATTATAGTGTTACATTAAACCTTAGAATAGAATATTACTCTATTCTAACATCTAAGGCTCGAAGAAAATGGACGAGCGACGATGTAGCGGCGTTCGCAATCGTCAGTCGCCCGTTTCATTTCAACCTAACAAAATTTTGTTTTGGAATCCTTTTTTTTAGCGTGTTTGAAATTCATTCATACCATGTAAATTAATTTTAAAGACACAGGAATTTTGAGGTCGAACGTAACGCAACGCTGCACTGTAACTTATGAGGAATGCAATAAAAGTTTTGTTGAATACACAAAAATAATAATAATTATCTATTATTATCTGATTAGAAATTCGAAAATCAAAGATATATTCTTTTTTGTTATCGCTCGAATATAGACGGCGCCACTAGCGCCACTCCCTCCACAATAGTTATCGCTCCAGTAAAGATGGCGCCACTAGCGCTTCTCCCGCCACAATTATAGGTGGTGCGAACGAGTCCTTATAAAACCGTCATACACAATCGAACTGATTCTATTTAGTGACAAACTGTGGTGAACTGAACAATAACGGCCCGTTTCAAATAACATATTTATCTATAATAACTATTTGTTAAAAACGTCGCCATACAATAATTTGACGGTTTTTTGCGATACAAGTTTTTCTAACAAATAGTTATTGGTAGATAGGTTATTGAAACGGGCCATAAATAATATCCTGTGTGGTGTATCCGATAGTTATTATTAGTGTTGATTATAACATTGTTGAAGAACACGTATTTTTTATTTGTATTAATCGAAGTAATCACCCATCAAATCAATGCATCTTTGCCAACGCAGTAGCAGTTTATTGATGCCCTTCTCAAAAGAAATCAGCTGGATGGGAGGCAACAAATTCTTCAAAGGCATTTTGTACTGCCTCTCGGGTATTGAATTTTTTTCCCGCCAAGAAGTTATCCAAATTCTGGAAAAAGTAGTAGTTCCAATCCCAGTTCTTGCAACTTGGAGACCGTCTGCTGTGCAGTATGAGTTCGCGCGTTGTCGTGCAGGAGCAGCGGAGACGACGACGAGACGACCAATGCTGGTTGGAGATGTGCCAGCTTCTCCATCATTGTGTTCAGTTCTTCATAGTGCACATCTGCAGTAATGCTCACCCCGTTTGGTAAGAAGCTGTGATGAATCACACCGGCGCTAGACCACCAAACAGTGACCATCACTTTTCTAGGGGTAAGTTTTCCTTTAGGGCATTGTTTAGGTGCTGAAACAGGATCCAACCAACTTGCTGAGCGCTTGCGGTTATCAACAGAATCCATTTTTCATCGCAAGTAACAATGCGGTTCAATATTCCTTCATTTGTGTGTCTGTTGAGCTGTCTAGACGCGTACTTCGCGCTGGCGATCATTGAGTTCGTGGGGCACCTATTTATCAAGATTTTTTACCTTGCCAATTTGACTCAAATGGACCAATATTGTTTTGACGCTAACGTCGAAAGCTTCTGCTAATTCAACCGTAGATTGTGTACCATCAGCTTCCATAATCGCCTTTAATTCGGCATTGTCGACCAAAGTCTTCGGACGACCGCGAGGTTCATTTTTCAGGTCGAAATTTCCAGAACGGAAGCGAGCAAACCAATAACAGGTGGTGCGTTGGTTTTGCGTAGTGTTAGCTCCGTAAACGTCGTTGATGTTGCGTGCCGCTTGTGCCGCGTTGCTGCCACGACGGTACTCATATTCCATAATTACGCGAATTTTTAACGTATCCATGATGACGAAAAAGATGTAAATGCGATGAATATGTAACACTAATCATTAAACAAATGACTACTTTTGGAAAAAGAATTCCATGTTTTTAAAATAAAATTAATTTGAAATTAGAATTCTTAGCCTAACAAAAGTTATTTTGATTTGAAATGGCCAGTACTGCAGAACGGCAATTTCATAGGTAAAGTAAAAAAAACAAAATTTTATACAATACAATTATATTGTATTAACTATATTAACTGTGGTACTTTTTCTTATATTTTTAACAACTTCAACTAAGTTACCTAATTCTTTATTTTATACGAAACTACTGGACCTCATTTGATGCAATATGGCACAGATATAGAGTAGACCACGGGGAAGGACATAGGCTACTTTTTGTCGCGGAAAAATGTACGGTTTCCGCAAGATTTACTTTCGCGCGCACGAAGTCGCGGGCAACATCTTGTCTATACATATAATGAAATCGTAATTGGTAGCTGTCTGTACGTGAAAGATATATAAGAAAAACTATTACTATTATATAACTATTAATGATTTTTAGAATTCTGGTCTGTTTGTATGTACGCGCTAATCTCAGAATCTACTGAACGCATTTTGATGAAATTTGGTATGGTAGTAGTTTAGACTCTGGATTAACACATAGGCTACTTTTTATTGCGAAAAAATGTACGGTTTCCGCGATATTTGTTTTAGCGCGTACGAAGTCAACGGCTTAACCGATTTGAATGCGGTTTTCATTAATGCGTTTTGGTTACTCCACTCCACTTTAAATGTACATAACCGTCCATAAAAGGAGGTTATACATTCGGCTGTTTATATATATATATATATATATATATATATTTTTTTTTTTTGTATGTTTAACGATTACTCCACTGACTGTGGACCGATTTTCAAAATTCATTTTTGCTGTAAAGGGTATAATCCCCAATTGGTCTTTTTGACACCAAAGTGGTGACATGATGATGGGATCCATGAGGAATCGAGGGAACTCGTCGAAATTTATATTGACACATATAGTGATTTTGACTGAAGTAACCACTTTAACTCAATTTTTTTTAGTTGTGAAGAATATAATTCGAAATTGGTCCCTTAGTCACCAAGCTGGAGACCTGATGATGGCATCCATGAGGAATCGAGAGAACTCCTCGAAATTATAAAGCCCTTTATAGAGATTTCTACTTTTATAGTAAGTAAAATTTTGTGCCAAGGTGTACCCTAGATCCAAAATCACTGAACAGAACCCCTCAGACTTTAAAGATACACGTTTAGAAATTTCGGCATTGTTTAAGGGACAGCAAGCATATGCCACTTACAGTAATCATCATCATCATCATCACCACCACCACCATCTTCTTACGATAAACCAACATATTATTATGGCGATATAGATACTCCTCATAGTTTCGTACACCTATATCAATGTATTTGAAATTTTGCTATTACCAAAATTATATTCATCATCATCATCACTATAATATTATACTTATTTAATGCTGACTGCTACAATAGATATTATAGTATCTAATCATTATCATGACTGGTGAGTGTTTATTTGGTCCACAGATCGGTGATGTTTATTTGTGGAAATACTACGGCCTCTCAGAAAACCGGCATAAGAAAACGCTTGAGTTTGTTTTCCCGATAGAGCCCTCTCTATCGGGAATACCAGAGGCTTTTTTTCATTAATAAAATTTCTTAAAATGTGTTGATAATAATAAATATAAGATGGGAAAAATTATAATTTTTAAACACAAAATTAAAACGGACTTTTCGGAGTAAAAATGCACAAAAAGTATGAAACAAAACTTCTTTTCCAAATAATTCCTCTTTTAAATTCGGCTAAAATTTCAACTAGTTCTCTACTCAATCTTAATATTTTTGAAGTCGGTATCATGGTGTCTACAAAAAAGTTTGCGATGGCATAGATATTTCTATCTTTTATGGATGAGTTACTATACCCATTCTAAATTTAAAAAAACGATCACAAATAATGTGGTATTTTCAGAAGCTATTTAGACGGATACAATATTACCTTATCCTTATCTAGGAGATATATTAAAATCAAAAAATACGTGTGAAAAATTATTATAAGTATATATATCTTACCCTGTGCTACTACTATATTGCAGTAGGTATATATGCTAAAGAGTTTTTTGCCACGAACACTCTCCCACGCGGGCGAAGCTGCGGGCAATGGCTAGTTTATAATAATTATATTAATTATTTAAAGTAAATACTAATTAAAGAATTTGAAAAAGCCATGTCTTAACAATTCCAATCACTACAACACCGTACACAGTAAAACATAAGGTTAATTGATTTCCATTTAGAATTATAAAGCTATTGATATGCGTTTTGTTAGAATCACGAGTGCTCACTTCCTATGCGCTCCAATCATTGATTTAAATAAAAAGACAAGATTTTAACTTCCTCACATTCTTCAGATTTTTTATTATGATTTAGCTATTAGATACTCAAGTGCTTAGCTGTGTTTATATTATGTTTCTGATGGGAATAAAAAGCAAATACCAACTTTCATCAAAATCCTGTTTAGTGGTTTTCGCGTGAAACATTGACAAAATCCATCCATCTATACATCGTCACAGAGTTTCACATTTATAATAGTAGGAGGATTTCGTTACGTCATAACCTCTAAAACTTATCGTTGAAAGAGAAGGACAAAGCCCCTGTATAAATGAAACCTAATTGTTAAAACGCGTTTGCGCACTACACGCAATTTTACCATCCGGCATAATAAATAGAAAATCGGATGCCGGTGCGGTCGGTAAATTTCAGTGTAGTTCACAAACGCCCTTACTAATGTACTGAATAGCCGTTACTAAATCTCTGTGGCTCAGTGGCGTGTCTGCGCTTAAATCGGAGGTCGCGGGTTCGAATCCCGCCGATGTGTATTGTATAAAATTATTAAATATATTACCGTTGTCTGGTACCTACTTACCTGTGATACAATTTATTCAGATAGGTACTTACAGGACCAGACTGACGTGATGTGGAAGCGTCCATAGATATTATATAATAAAACTATTATTGACGACAACAGCCTCCGTGGTCCAGGGGTTAGAGCTTGGCTCTCGCCAGTCGTGTCGGTTATCCGTCCCACTGTGTTATGAGAGTAAGGGAAGAGAGAGTGCTCTTGTGTACTACGCACACACTTGGGCACTATAAAATTAGTCCTGCGTAACTGGCCTGGTTTCAATGAAACCGGACACCGTCACTTAAATCGGTGTGGGGAGTTATATATATTATTGAGGACAAAAAATAAATGCAGCTATTGAATATTTTCGACTGGTCGTGTTTTACAAGAAAGATGAAGGAAACTGGCTCCTTTAGCCAAGATGCATATTACTTACATATTACGATGACTAAGTTAGAAATCAAAAGTGTATGGTATTGACGTATCGCGCGCTATGTCACTTAGCAAAAGCTATGTCAATCCCATATGTTTTCGGTTTTAGACCATGTCAAGAGCACAAAATCATTATGATAGTGATGATAATGTTGAACTGAAGTAAATATTAATGACTGGTTATATAGCCTGCTTTGCATATCGCACTTATTACCATGAATCTGAGCTATCTCACTAACAAACTGTCGCAAGTCGAAGGCCGTGAGAACGTTTCACAATGGAAGCTATACTTGGGATTAAAACCATCTTTAATTCGATGTGAAAGTTGTGACAACCCTATTTTGAATTGGTTTTGTAACCTGTTGAATTCAATATTATATGTGTGCACTTATATTATGTGGGTATATCTACTGACAAAGATATAGCCTTGGTGCACCCGATCCCCAAAAAAGGTGATCGCTCAAATCCTTCCAACTACAGACCAATTGCTATAACCTCTCTCTTCTCGAAGATAATGGAATCCATTATCAATAGCCAGCTTAAGTTCCATTATCAATAGCAGACAAAGATATAGTATACGTATTCTTCAAATTATTAAATCCCAAGTGATTGTTGGTTTTTGACCAGTTATATAATTCAAAAAACCGGCCAAGTGCGCACTCGCGCATGAAGAGTTACGTACAAAACGGCAATAAATGACGTTTGTTGTATGGGACTTTAGAAGATATACCCAGGATCCAAAACTACTGAACATGAGTTCTGTTCAGTAGTTTCAGTAAATTGTCCATAAAATATGATGATTTTTCATATTGTTTGGGCTGATACCGACTCCTGAATGAAGATTGTGTAGAGAAATAGTTAAAATTTTTGCCGAATTTAAAAGGGGAATTATTTAGAAAATAAGATTTATTTCATACCTTTTTGTGTATTTTTACTTTGGAAGTCGGTTTATACTTACATAAGGACCTACTAAAGTCCTTAGTTTCTGTCAAAATATCTAGTAAGTGAGTCCTAAGGTACGTACCCTAAGCATTAAATGTCTCTGAGTATGGCCGTTGGTTTTTTTATATTGCCTATATTATTTGAAAATTACTTGGATTTACCTACTAAAATTTTATTTATCCTTATAAGGAGATTAAAATAACATTAATTGGCAACCCTAAGTCAAGTAACTCACGGTGCCCCTGTATTTGAGCAAATTATCCACTTTTGGGCAACGGTTGCGTAACCTAATTGCAAAGTCACATCATTTTTACTCTACTTATCTTTCGACCTTTCGAATGTCGCAAGCTGTTAGGAAACCGTTCATACTGATCGTCTTTTTAGTGCACTAACCGGGTATTTTCCTGCTAAGTAAAAAAAAATTGGGTAAAAATGTAGTGTTTTTAAATAAATTAAGAAATAATTAGGTATAACTTGATTAAAGTAAAAACAATTAGGATTTTATGTGTAATTTTGTAATTATATGCACTTCTAAGTCACAAAAAAGTTGAAATATTTTTTTAAAACATTAGTGTATAAAACCTACATAATTAGTTTACTTACATCAAATACAAAAAGGTTTACTATGGTATGTATCAACATAAATGCGCAAAATTACGAGATATCCGAAATTTTGTGCATATGGCCATTCATTTCGTAGCAACTTACTGGCGTGTGACGTCACCTCCTAGTACGACTTTTATATATTTTTTTATTTTTTTTTATTAAATAAGGGGGCAAGCGAGCAAACGGGTTTCCTGATGGTAAGCAACTACCGTTGCCCATGGAAACTCGCAACATCAGAAGAGCTGCAGGTGCGTTGCCGGCCTTTTAAGAGGGAATACGCTCTCTTCTTGAAGGTTTGCAGGTCGTATAGGTCCGGAAATACTGTTGGTGACAGTTCGTTCCAGAGTTTTACAGTGCGCGGCAGAAAGTTACGCGAAAAGCGCACGGTGGAAGACTGCCACTCATCAAGGTGATGAGGATGGTATGTTTTTCGCGTGGGACGATGGCGAAAAATTGCAGGTGGTATGATTCCGAACAATTCCTCAGAGCACTCCCCGTGATACAACCGATAGAGGATGCAGAGTGAAGCTACATCTCGGCGTAATTCCAAGGGGTCCAAGCTGTTTGAAACACTATGGCAGTCAACAATTCGAGCGGCCCTTCGTTGGATACGATCCAGAGGGAGCAGTTGGTATTTTGGCGCCCCTGCCCAGAGATGAGAACAATATTCCATATGAGGCCGAACCTGCGCCTTGTAGAGTTGTAGGCGTTGGTCCGGACTGAAGTACTGTCTCGCTCTGTTAAGAACACCAAGCTTCTTCGAGGCTAACTTGGCCTTACCCTCTAGATGATATCGGAACTGGACTTCGCTCGATATGCTGACGCCAAGTATCTCAATGCTAGGGGAGATGGTTAAAGATGTGCCCTCGAAACGAGGATATACGACCATTGGTGACTTTTTAGTGGTGAACGCGCAGACTTGTGTCTTGGCGGGGTTGAATTGGACTAAGTTACGTCTACCCCATTCAGAGACTTTCTCCAATGAATTCTCTATTTTAGACACAAGTTCGTTTCGACTCTCAATGACATTTAGCCGAGAAATATTGGGGGAGCCGGTATATACAGCATCACCTGTACTATCATCCGCATAGCAATGAATGCCGTTGGTCTGTAACATGTCATTGATATGCAGTATGAATAGGGTAGGCGATAGCACACAGCCCTGAGGGACACCAGCATCAACAGACTGAGTTTCCGAGCATTCGCCGTCAACTACGACCTTTATGCTTCTATCTGCTAAGAAACTAGTGACCCACTTACATAATTTCTCGGGCAGCCCGTATGATGGAAGCTTTGATAGCAGCGCTTTATGCCAAACCCGATCAAAGGCCTTCGCAAACTAAAGGTCCAAACTAAAAGCCTCTCCCTTCGACTCAATTGCCTGAGCCCAACGATGAGTTAGGTACGCCAAGAGATCACCAGCCAAGCGACCCTTACGGAACCCGTATTGTTTGTCGCTTAGTAATCCCTGGCCGTCCAAGTATCGAAGAAGCTGGCTATTGATAATGGATTCCATTATCTTCGAGAAGAGAGAGGTTATAGCAATTGGTCTGTAGTTGGAAGGATTTGAGCGATCACCTTTTTTGGGGATCGGGTGCACCAAGGCTGTCTTCCAAGAAGCCGGGACGATGCCGGAAGAGTACGAGAACCGAAAAAGACGCGTCAAGACCGGAGCCAACTCTGGAGCACACTTTTTCAACACAATAGGAGGGATTCCGTCAGGCCCACTCGACTTTTGGATATCAAGGGAATGGAGGGCTTTTCGCACTGAGCGCTGAAGAAACCGAATATCCGACATGATGCTCATGCATCGCGGTATGGTCGGCGGTTTCTGCCCCCCGTCATCCAGGGTCGAGTTTGACGCAAAGAGCTTGCCCAGAAGATCGGCTTTGTCCTTTGCGTCCTGGTCCAACGATCCATTTCCTACGCGTAGAGATGGTAGGGTTGGCTTGCAGAAATTTCCTTCAATAGCTTTGGCCAGAGACCAGAATGCACTGGTTCCCGAGGGGAGGCGCTCAAGTCTCTTACCAATTCTATTGACGTGCTGTTTCTTTGCCCGAGTGATCCCTTTCTTGAGGGATCTACAGGCAAGGTTGTACTCTTTTTTATATGTGCTGGTATTTAAATCCCGAGCAGACACTGCATTGGCCCAGCCTAAGTAGCGCCGGAAGCAGTAAGCCTCCTGCTTC
Source organism: Phengaris alcon alcon (assembly GCA_037179445.1). Taxonomy (NCBI): domain Eukaryota; kingdom Metazoa; phylum Arthropoda; class Insecta; order Lepidoptera; family Lycaenidae; genus Phengaris; species Phengaris alcon. The sequence goes on from JAYRCH010000119.1 coordinate 3,271,761, forward strand.
CGGCGAGAAGCTTTTTTGGGGGATGAACCAAACCAGGGACAAAATCTGCCGCCAGTTGGCACTACAGAGGGCGGAATGAAAAGTTCCATCCCTTGCATCACCACATCGGCAACAGAGTTGGCAGTGTTGTCGGGATCATCCGGCGAGAAGCACACGTTCCCCCAAGGATAGGATGCAAAAAACGACCGCATTCCATCAAGTCAGCAGATTGGGAAATCTGCTGACTTGTAGTGCCACACACGACGGTATTTAACAGCACGCTGTCGTAACACCGTCATAAGTGGCACAGAACTCCTAACAAGGCAATGATCCGATGAACCAAGTGGTGCGATTACGGATATTTGGTAGCCGTCAGGACTTGAAGTCAGCAGAAGGTCCAACAAGGAAGGATTCTGACCATCCACATCTGGGATTCGCGTAGGCGTAGTAACCAGTTGTGTCAAGTCGTTCGCAAGGGCAAAGTTGCAGACAGATCTCCCCGCATGATCAGTTTTACTGGAATTGAGCCAGTCGGCGTGGTGGGCATTAAAGTCGCCAAGTATTATGATCTCTGCGGATGGGATCTGCCGCTGCACAAAATCCGAAGCAGCTTGCAGGTGTTCCAAGAGTCGGTCCGTCTCGGGGTCACCACTATGGGACCTATATAGGCACGCATAGACGCGAGGGTGGTCGTCGCAATCTATGCGGAGCCATAACGTTGACAGGTCCCTGTCCTCAAGATTGCTGAGGCGGCGAGAGCTGATATCATCTCTGATATACACACACACTCCAGCTTTGGGCAGAAAGGAGTGCTCGAGAGAATACCCTGGGTGGGAAAGGTATGATGTGTCACTCGGAGATGATATCTGTGTCTCGGTTAAAAAGAGCAAAGCCGGCTTTGCCGTCTCAACGTGGTAATAGACGGCATTAAGGTTGGAGTGTAATCCCCTGATATTACAAAAGTCCATGTTTAATATCGAGGGGGGTGCCTTTGTGCGTTTGCTCTTGCCCCGAACAGATTGGAGCGCAGTTTTGCCCTCCCCAGAATACGAGGGGCAGCCTGGACGTCCACGTTCAGTTCCAGGGGTTCCTGAGCATGGACGTCCAGAGAGGGATTCTCCAACGCAGTTGGTACCCTCCTGGGGTAACAAATTGCTTTTCAACTGCGGCATTTCTAGGGGGGTAGGGGATTGGGCCTCCGGTAAACTCACTCACTCGGCGAAACACAGCGCAAGCGCTGTTTAACGCCGGTTTTCTGTGAGCCCGTGGTATTTCTCCGGTCGAGCCGGCCCATTCGTGCCGAAGCATGGCTCTCCCACGGTAAAAAAACGGCTATATGGGGCGTTTTCACGAGACTCACAAAAGTGCTTGAAACAATCCGCAATATCTTTGAAATTTTTTATTTTTAGTACACTATTCTTTTTGTAAACTGTCTTATTTTTCAGAGCACTATTCACTTATGTAATAAAAAAAATACATGAAGCTACCGTATTCTTTACAATTTAAATTTACTTTATTGAACACTACTATTTCAAATTCCTTCCTTTATTTATGATTTTGTTTTTGCGCGATCTAGGTCTGGTTTCACACAAGAGTTTGATAATTTTGACCTGCTTCCATTTTCCACCAGATTCCTTCGGATTTTCCTGTGTAGCTGGAATCTATAAAATTATAGACTTAATTATCATTGAGCCCTATGACCAGGGCACCGGGCTTGCTTGTTGCGTATAGATGTGCTAGGGTCAATATTTGTCACCCCACAACATATATAATAAAGTTTGTTTGTTTGTTCGTTTATTTGTTGTTTGCATTGAATAGACTCCGAAACTATTGGGCCCGATTTTGATGAAATTTGGTAGCTACAGATATAGAGTAGCTCAGGGGAAAGGACATAGGCTACTTTTGTACGGTTTCTGTGGGATTACCTTTTGGGCGCACTAAGTCGCGGGAAACATCTAGTAGGTACACAATATAATTATGTGCTCCCCTCCAGTGTAGTTTACGCGCTCATTTTGATGTGTGTTGTGTGATAATAAAATAAACGTATTCATAATCCCTTTATATCGTGATATTAGCACGACGAAAAGCTAGGATGTGAACGGTAAAATCTCGAAGATTTGATATCAACGACGTGTAAATTTAGTTTCGTTAAGGGGTTGTGCGCTGGATAGAACTGAAAATTGGAGTTCTTTGATACCTTTTTTCTCAGTCATGGTTGTATCGAAAAATCCCAAAAAATATATGTTATACATATTTAGCCGAGAAATGTATTTTTATAAATTGAAATTTGTATTTAAATAATGATTTAAAAATATGCTAAGTTCACCTTTTTTTAAGCTAAAACCTTTTTTCTCTTCTTCTATAAGCCACAAGAGTGTGAAAATTATTTCAGTATTTTAAGTAAGACAAGACTCAGGGGAAGGTCGTTTTAGTTTTTACAAATTTTGTCTCAAATATTTATAGCGATTTTTATCCGATATCAATCAATACTCTCCGGTCGGCGCGATACGCCCTTGTCGCCTACAAAATTAGTATGAGACTTGATGAATAAGGTTAGGTTAGTCAGAGCATCAGAGCAGTCAGAGCCTTAATTTTCTGCAATTAGGTTACTATACGGCCATATTCCAGATCCCCAATTCTCGTTATTTACTTACACTTTCATTTTACTTTTATTGAATTATAAATGAATCGTCTTGATATCATAAACGGAGTTTTGGAGCTTGGACCAATTAAAACGGGTTCGACGTTGATTTCACGTTTATGGGAATACCATTTTGCAGTTTTAACATAATTATAGGGACTGGATCGTAAATGTGTCATTTTTATGACATAATTTAATTAGCATAATCGACCTTCTAGTCAAAATATCCCGTCGGCTTTAAAATATCCCGTCAAAAGATGCGGTTTCCATTGAAAGAACCCACCTTCTGGTCAGGCTTTAAAATATTCCGTCAAAAGATGCGGTTTCCATTGAAAACTGAGTATACTTGAGCAAAAGCCAGTGTTTTCCCCGGAGGTCTAGGATCGGAAGACATTGTGTGCGCGGCGTCGGACCGTCCTCCGTTTATTGGCTGGCCGTGCTTGCGGTCGACGGGAATTGCTTGGGAGACCATCGATGGTTTATTAAAAAATAGATATAACAACTTAAAATCATAGTATAAAGTAAAGTACGTGTAACTATGTATTTTAGAAGGCTTTAAATGTGAAATTTATACTAGCTTTTTCCGGCGGCTGCGCCCGCGTTAACTTTTATAGTACACGGGAATACTGTACTTTTTCAGGATAAAAAGTAGCTTATATTTTAATTCAGAGCCTAAACTACTACTATATAAAATTTCATCAAAATCCGATCAATAGTTTTTGTGTAAAAGAGTAACAAACATCCTCACAAGTCACAAACTTTCACATTTATCTATTATAAAGTACAACATTGTCTTTGTTATTTACTAGATACCTGCATTTTCTAATATATAATGGTATAACAGGTAGGTACAATGTACATATATTACAAAAGTCAAATTCCTATTCAGTCTTAGATATTAGTAATCAATCCATAAAAAAATCTAAAATGTTTTTTCTGTGTTTTCCGAACACGCATAATTAACAACTTACAACACCAACTGTAAAATGATAAAAACTAGCTTCTCAATATTTAAACATTTTCTTTAATATTTATCTATCAGCTATACCCCATCAACGCGGATGTGTAAGTAATTTTCTGAGTTAGTCCCAGACCGAGTCATATGGACCCGCCCGAGATTACAATATGTAGGATGATGCCCACTATGCCCACTAGTTACTATGGGCAAGACTATTTTATTACAAATTGTCTACTAACATTCCAAGCCCTTTGTTTTTGTATATCAATTTTTGCATTGTAACCGCTACATATTGTCGAACGGAGAGGTATCTCATGATAATTTGTTGTCTCTTCCCGTCACTTGCTACTGCATAAAATAACTCGTATTAAACATAAAACATAAAACTCATAGCTACAAGTATAATATCGTAATAAGAGCTTATCACTCAATAACGATGAAGTGCCGATGTCACTTATTGCGATCTCGAGTGATGGTGATAGCTGTGATAGTACCTAGTGATAGTGGACTAATCACAGCCCACACGTGGTCTTTCCCACATGGTTAAGTAGCTTTAACAATAAGGCGATGATAATGTAGGGTCAACTGGACTGATTCATCAAAGTTATCGGTAAAAGGTGTTCGTGAAGAATTTGCCGTACAACTTTCCTTCGAGCGGGGATCGCACACTTTTGAGAACATGGGCACAGGGACGACACTCTCTACAAATGACAGCTCGAGCACCGGCGAATGTCAGCCGTATTTGACACCGAAATAATTTTAAACGTCGCGTCAGAGAAATCTATCATAAATATTATGAAATTATATTGTCAATTATGTCAAAGCTCGAAACGACCAGCGGCCAGCCCCGTGAACGAAAGTTCTGGCTGGAAGAAACTCACGCCCCGCATGTCGCGCGCACCCCCCGCTGCGAGCTGTCAATTGTGTAAGTCTATCAAACGACGGTTCTTTACGTAAGTAATATAATATAAGGATTGGTAAAATCAATTATGGATATTTTGGGCATATTATGATCTACTGCTTATGTAAAGACGTTTAGGCAGAAAAAATAATTTAAAAATGTCGAATATTCTATATCTAGACCTCTGTGGCTTAGTGGTTGAGTGTATTGGTGGTCTAGCCGGGGCTCGCGGTTTCGAATCTCGCCGAAGGAACAAAAAGTTTTCCTTGTTGTGGATTATTACTCATGGATATGTATTAAATATTCGTATAATATAATTTAAATCTTAAATATGTGTTTATTATAAAAGTATTGAATTTATTTCCGTTGTCTGGTACCTGTAACACAAGTTCTTCCAGAACTTACCACGGAACCAGATAGACGTGGTGTGAAGCGTTCATAGATAGTATTATTATTATAGATGAGCGGTCGGCTAGTGGTTGAATTTTTTCAACTTCCTTAGGGTTCTTTTGCTGTTCCTTTTATCTAAGAAGAGATACATACGCAATAAAAATATGTAAATGGCGTCTATGTCATGTGAAAGAAATATTGACAATTTTGTCAAACCAACATCTATTGTTATTATACAATCGCATAGTAGTGGGAGTGAGGTAGTGTGCGTATTTTTTTTTACTAATTTTATGTATTTGTAAGTATTATTTTAAATAATATTAGCTTTCTACACACCGTCTTTCACATAAAGTTTAAATATGCCAAATTTCATACTCCTGCATTCGCACAATTCTCGTTAAACTGTACTGAAAGTTTTTGCTTTACGCATTCAATATGCTGATGACAACATACCTTTTACTTCTGCATGAATAAAATATATAGATTTTATTCTTACCCTTTGATTGCTACGCACTTTGCGTGCGCTAGTCGAAAATCGGAATGCAAATGGTGGAGACAATTTTGTTGCTAGCGCGTGCACTGCTTAAGAGGAAACATCAAGGGCTAGAGAAATGAAAAATAGGTATTTGTAAATATTTGGAAATAGGCATTTTGCTGGCATTATCCAGGTAGGAAACAGGGGGCTACGTTTGTATGTTTTTTAATAAATTGCGTGGCCCTTCTGTTTCCTCATAAGTCTCGTTGGTCCCTACGAGTCGGCCATTTCTTAGCAGAGGCAAATGCGTCCGCTAACCTGACTTTCTTAGAAATAAACAACGATGACAATATACTCCAAAATCAATCAATATCTTAAGTAATTACTTGTTACACACTTGTGTAAGTGTATTTTTCCGTGTGTTTTCATCCTTTGTCTTGATTGATCCGCGTTCGCAGCTCCGGGTGACAGTTAATAATCGCCCTTCCCAAATCCTCGGTGCGTGGTACAAGTTACTCTTTCACGCAAAAATACTAAAAGGATTTTTATGAAATTTGGTAATAGTTGAAGCTCTGGAATAATATATAGGCTACTTTTTATCCCGAAATAGTACAGTATTCCCGTGGGATAGTTTATTTACGCGGGCGGAGCCGCGGGCAAAAGCTAGTGTAGAATGTTTTTTTATGTTTAGTTTTCCACAGTTCTTTATATTCTTGGTCCAGGACATGTCTCTATACATATGCAGACAGTGTTTTAGCACCACTGCACTCCATATACTCTATAGGTTCTTCATCTAGATACCATTCCGTACCCCAAAGGCTGAATACGAACTGAAAAAGGTGGATGTAATTTCTTAAAAAGCTTCAAATTCCGACAAGGTCACCTGAATATTTTAATGTTCTTACATCAAATAGGATATGTATGTATTATTTATTTATTTTTTAACGTTTCTATTAGTTATAACATTACCAAATATATATATATATATATATATATATATATATATATATATATATATATATAACTCATCCAAATTATTAACCATTAGGCTGGAAAAAACGTTTTAAAATCACAATAATTTTTGGGCGATTTAAACACGCCATTTTCGCGCGCTTGATTTGTGTGCGATGACGTCACAACGTTATCGCACCTAAAATAGACAGTTGACAGTTAAAATCATTGTTTGACTTTGACATACAGTCATACACAAGTTCGATGTAAACAAACAACGAAGTGATTATTTCACAATATTATAAAAATAAGTGATAAAATCAACTTATTACCATGGAAAAGCATGTTTTAAATATTGTGTCGTCCCTATGTGCGAAAATAACACAAAAACTGCACTTGACAAAGTTTATTTTTGTATGCCGAAAGGTGCAAGTATGTAAGAAAAAGTGGTGCAAGGCGATGAGAAGAACAGTGTATCTTGTTTGAGCACTTTATACTGTTGTGAAGATTGGTATGTACATTGAAATAGATTTCCTACGTATACTTGTTTTATTTATAAACCTCGACGAAAACAATCTAGTTAACGAAAAGTTCGTAAACATATTTAATTCATTCATTTTATTGGGGTTCGGTAATAATCAAGGAGCCCTTATAGTTTTGCTCTGTCCGTCCGTCTGTCTGTCTGTATGTCCGTCTGTATGTCTGTCTGTCTGTCTGTCTGCGCTTCTATCTTACGTAATTATATGAATATAAATTAATGAAATTGAGTAAAGTTAAAGATTGTGTATAGATCTCGGTTCCAGCATCATAAAATAATAATCATTTTATATTTTAGGGGTGGCTCTCCATACATGTGAAGTGGGGCTGAAAAATATTTGTTTCTTCTACTCCATCGTGTGGGGTATCGTCTACTTTTAATATAAACGCAAGGATTCATAAATGATTTTATTTACAAAGTCAACCATTTTCGAGTAATCGTCCTACAAAGTGGTATAAATCAGTATAAATTCCAGGGGGACCTGCAAAAGTTTTGCACCATTCTGCCAGTGTCGACAATTTATAGTTTTTTTTTTATTTTATTTATTTACATTAGGTATACGAATTATAAAAAAAACATAAATTTCGAGGATCGAGATTTCTCTCTTAGATTTATTAGGCTGGGACTATATCATCCGGAATTCGCCTGGCCCAGGAAAATTCAGAGCACTGAAAATAGAACTCTACGCTAATACAATAGAGTCGAAATTGGAGGTTACGAGTGTCGAGCTGTCATATATGACATTGACATTTGTCTCGACACTCATGTGTTCGATTTTCAACTCTATTGTACTAGCGCAGAGTTATATTTTCAATGCTCAGAATTTTCATCGGCCATCCGGACCATAATATACTCCGAGCCTTATATGAAAATTTTGTTTCAATTGACACAATGTAAATCGACACTGGCAATGGTTTAATACCTTCTGCCATAAATATAAAAAATAATTGAGTTTTGAAAGTTGATGCACGTTCGTCTGTACGATGACGTCACGTTTTGTTCCGCCAGCATATCCTTTTTTGAAATTTGCGCTAGATTTAAACAAAACACGTTTTGATGATTAAATTTCACTATTAATTCACGATACATTTTAAAAACATTTGTACAGGGCCTCTAGTCAAGATGCATTCGATAATTTCGTCGGCGAAGTTCGAAAACAAAATGTATGGGATTCGACATAATCGCAAGCGACATGTCATATAACGATGACTTATATCAAATCCCATGCATTTTAGATTTCGAAGTTCGCCGTCGAAATTATCGAATGCATCTTGACTCAAGACCCTGGTATGTTTTTTTAGAGATAAAATTACAAATGAAAATATTATATACGTTTTGGTATCATATGCATATTCCATTATTATTACCAGAACGAATATCTAAAATACATAATAATATTATGTTGATAAAAGGAACCAATATTGCCCACTCGTCGCTTGTTACTTGTGATCGTTGGAAGTTATTTCCGTAACTAAAAGTGCTTGTGTTGACATGTGAAATTAATATTATAAATGAAGTAGGGGAGGCGTCGATTTGGGGTAAACACGAATTTTTCACGTCCATACAATGTTACTCAATTTTTCACCGCGGTAAACGTAATCGTATTAAACTATCTATGCAATTATGCACTATGCGCTATGTCGTTGTATCTTTTTGAAAATTATGTCAAAGTCAACATACCATATTTTTAATCAAATGTGAAGATGTACAGTATATGTATACAGAAGAATACAAAAATTAGTGTCTTATAATAACATGACATAGAAATCATTTGATAGTCAAAGATTCTGGGTTCAAAACTTGACCTTCCTGCGGATATCGCTCACCATAAACGATAGTAAAATTCATCAAACCGACTTACTCCCATTGTGCCCTATGTATGAGAAATAGACCATAATTATTTGTATCCAAGAAAATCTGGATTAACGAAAACGGAGCGTTCATGTCAGATGTCAGTCTAGCTAGACATTGATCGCGGTCCATGGGGTGGCTTCGGCGGATAGGCAAAGCTGTTCAACTCATGAATATAGTAATTTGTAAAATATCAAAATTTGTTTATTTTATAGATTTAAAAAGATTTGTTAAAAGTTAAATCCTAAATCTGGAGTATGCATATAAAACATGGACTCTAACTAAAAGATATAAAGAAAGGCTTGAGGCATTTAATAAGTGATGCTGCAGAAGAATGAAAGGTTTATGCTGGACGGAAATAGAAATAAATATAGATGTTTGAGATGTCGTAGATGATAAAATAAATATATTTAAAACAATAGAAAACAGAAAGGGATACGACATGACAAATTTGTACAGAATACCATGGGAGGAAAAGCTGCTGCGTTGGTAATTCTTGTTTTCATTTAAATTACCCGTAACAAGGAAGAAGAGGAAAGCCTAGGAGAAAGTATTTTAAACAACTAAAGGAGAAGATTAACGTAGTGTAGTATCAAGAGGTGAAAAGTAGAGGACAGGACCTAGAAATATGGCGATTACTCCACAGACAAGAGCCTAGCTCCTAAGATTTGAATGAATTAATAGATTTTACCTAAATATATAAAAATAGTAAAAAAATCTATTCATAGTTTTTTTAAATTGTGGATTTCTTAATTTTTTATTTACCAGAGCTAGTAACTTTTCAACGCATAGGTACTTGATAAAAATTGATAATTTATTATTAGTTAAGTGGCTAATATAAGTCTATTGTTGTTAAGGAAACGAAAATATTCCTTACTACGATATTCTTATAAGAAAAATAATTACCATACTAGTAAAATAAAGATGAAGAACAAAACAATGATGTCATTAAAATGTCCGTTCAGCGTTCATTGGTATTTAGCTGGGAAGTTTTAAATGGCCATAGCTACACATGACTTTGGCTTTGTCAAAAAATTTCAATTGTGCGTTACGACACTTCGCCCGCAGCGGCTAAGACGACCATGGCCGGCGGCTCGCCCTTGCCCTTTGTACATTCCTCAGTTTCTGCCGCATTAACTTTAGATTAACCTTGTGTTAAACCACGATAAGTGACTTTAGTGGCACTCGTGGAACGACAATGAAATAATATTATGTCCAATTCTGTTTGGCCATTTTTGTTATAAACATTTGGACAGTATATAATTATTTAATTCATAAATTGTATGACTTATGACTTACGAGTATGACATAATTTAATATGTACTAACTGTTTCCCGCGACTCCGCCCGCGTAAATATACTACAGAGTATCCCGTGGGAATACTGTACTTTTCCGGGATAAAAAGTAGCCTATGTTTTAATCTAGAGCTAGAGCTAAATCTACTACCATACCAAATTTCATCAAAATCCGTTTAGTAGTTTTTGCATAAAAGAGTAATAAACATCCATCCATCTGTCCATCCTCACAAACTTTCACATTTATAATATCATCAGTAGGATGATTTGAGTAACGCAAATCCGAAAAAAAAATTGTTTTAATACCGCCTTATTTAACTTTTAACTCTTGTTCAACTTTAAAGTTCACAGAAAAAAAAGTATACAGAATAATAGTATGAAATACATTTTCTTTAGTCTCTACTTATAATGATTAAGCAATCAGATTGTACCCAAAAAAAAAATACTATTTACTTATTTCTATGCTTTCATACATATTTTAATTTTGCAGATTGGTCATTTTACATCATCTTCTTTGCTAGCTTTCCTCGGTATCCTCTTAAAGATTAGCACACTTTTTGCGGCAGCCTGTATCATACGGGCGATGGAGCATCCTATATAATTGACACTCCCTTAATCGGGGATTATGGCTGCCACAGCGAAGTGAACGATCGACAGTCGCATTATTGCAATTATTGGATAATTAAGTTTCTCCGGTAATGGAAGGTTTTGTTTTGGCCGAAAGTGTCTTTAATTTAGAGAGGTTTTCTTCCTAGTTAGTGTAACTCTAAACTCCAAAGTAGAAACCATCCGAGAGAAAGTAATTTATGTTAACATCTGTCAAAATTTTGTCAAAAAGAATCATTCCTAAATTTAATTATCCACAGGATACAGATAGGAACATACGTGCCATTTGAAAGTAATTAGTAATTTCACGTGGTCTTCTTGACAATTCTCTCACGTGAACTGTCAACTGCTTATGAATAAGTTTCCCTGATGACATCAGAGAATTTGTTAGTCAAATATAGCGTAACTGCAAAAGTATAAATACGAAAACTAGATTGCCTAATAATTTTAACGTGACCAAGATATTATTATCTTACGAACTTTAAGAGCCTGTTTCACAATCTACTGTGCAAGTGTTAGATAGCTTGTTTGCATGTTTTGTCTCTGTAGCTCGATATAAAGTAAGCAGACACAAACATTCCGAATAAGCTATCCGACACTTATTAGAAGATTGTTAAACAGGCCCTAAATCTTGATAAATACTAAATATTATTACATCTACTTTCTTGGAATGGCAATTTTTCTTTTCTCATTTCACTAGAAGTAAAAATAGTCAAACTACTGGAAATTGTTAGAAGTCTTCGACGACCTCTGTGGCTCAGTGGTCAGCGCGTCGGCGCTTAAACCGGAGGTCGCGGGTTCTAATCCTTCCGAAGAGACTAAAAGTGTTTCTGAGTCTTGGATGTGTATTAAATAGATTATGTATAGTATAGTAAAAATCTTAAATATGTGTAAAGTATAAAAGTATATTATATTTCCTTTGTCTGGTACCTGGGATACAAGTTCAGATACTTGACTGATAGATTGACGTTGTATGGACAGTGGAAGCGTCCATAGATATTATTATTGTTTTTACATTAGTCAGACATCCATGTGCCATGACGTACCACAGTGAATAATTTATCACAAGAATACATTAAGTGTACGCGGAATTATCTCCGAATGACCAATTTGTTATTTTCGGAGACACGGGAGCTGATGCCCGTACCTGCACTTGAAATCTTGAAGCTTTTAAAGTAGTTATCGTTGATGCAGATACTTCAGAACTTACCGCATTTAATTTCCAACCGTATCACAAAGAGGTGGAGTTGAGATTTGAATACATATAAATTGTGCTGACAAGTCATCTAGTATTAATAGAATGAGTGCAGTTAAAAAAAATACACCTTATTGTCATTCGCTTAAGATCAAAATCTCGGTACCCAATCTCATCTAGGATAACGTGGTATTTTATTTATGCAAAAGCAACCGTCGGACCTCGGGATAGGGCTGATTTTGAACGGGAAGATGCTCATCTTCTGGCGCCACGCTTTGTCATGCCGATGTAATCTGTATCCGGCACTGTTTCTGGATGAAAATATATTTAAGTGGTTGTATCTGCTTATTAATTACTCGGAGTGAACATTGAGCTGTCAAAACCGACGCGCGGTGCGCCTTCAAAACCGGCGGGATTTTGTCAAGTCATTTCTGCTAACCGCCTCTCTTTTTGTTCTCGGAAAAATCTGGCAATAGATTTACATTTCTGTTGATGCGTTAACCATTAGTGATGTCACGTCATATCATTCGTATTAAAAGATTTTGATAGCTTTCTGTGACGGTGGCCGGTTTCATTGAAACCAGATCAGCTATGCAGGAGTTATTTAATAGACACAACACCATTCTCTCTTACTCTAATACCCAGTAGGACGACTGGCGAGATATCAGGCGCAGGACTGACTTACATGTCCATCTGATACTTGGATCTTTCTTGTCAGACAATCAGGTGATCAGCTTGCATTGTCCTAACCAGACTTGGAAACATAATTTTTTATTATTCCAACCCGAGGATCGAACGAATGACCTTCGGAGTCGAAAGCCACGCTTTACCACTGAACGACGGAGACGACAAATGCTTTTATAGATTTTGTGGAATGGAGAAGAAGGAGCTTAAGTAATTTCATAAAACAAGCGGCAAAAATATAGCTATTCACTTAATGACAAATCGTAAAAAATTATTATTGACCACTCAAAATGAAACAAAGAGCACGACAATTACATTTCAGCCAGTTCGGTGAACGCCGTGACGATAGCATCTGCGAACTCATGAATATTATAGTGGTTAGTTCTGCTCCAAGAACCAGGTCCGAAAACTACGACATTTTGTCCTTACGCTCAGCTAGCACCGAGACCACACCGGCCACCGCCACCGAAATCGGTGTGAGACCTATTATAATTAAGTATTGTTCGTACCATTATAACATACTGGATACTAACAACTTTTTTGTCTATGAACGCTTTCACACCACGTCAATCTGGTCCCGTGCTAAGTTCTCGAAGAACTTGTGTCACAGGTACAGGTACTAGACAACGGAAATATATTTACTGCCTTGTATTATAATTATACACATATTTAATACATATCCATGACCCAGGAGCACGGGAAACTTTATTGTTCCTTTGATGAGATTTGAACCCGCGACCTCTGACTTGAGCATCGACGCACTCAACCACTGAGCCACAGAGATATATTATATCTTTATCATGTTTTCAATATGTATTTTAATTCGAATGTTTCCTTTAACAAATTCACATAAAAATCATTACAAGAACACGTTATCGTTGTATCGCGGCGACGCAGGTGACCGTTAAGACAATCAAGCGCTTCCTGTATTACATGAAGATACATAGAAATTGTATATTAGACTCATAAATATGTATATGTCTCGGTCCGTGGTCACATCGCGTTGCACAACCTCCCGCGTCCACGCCGCGCGCCGGACTAAACCGTGAAGTCGTTTTGCTATAACAAATATTTCAGAGATTCTGATACTTTACAATAATCTTACTACTATTGTAAATTTGAAAGTTTGTGAGGATGAATAGATGGATGGATGGATGGATGTTTGTTACTCTTTCACGCAAAAACTACGATGGACGGATTTTGATGAAATTAGGTTCATACCAAAAACCTTTATCCTCAGGTAGCATATGTTTACTTAGGTAGCATATGTTTTAATCCAGAGCCAGCTACTATCATTAATAGCTTATGCTCTGCATTAAAACATATGCTACCTTTTATCCCGGAAAAGTACAGTGTTCCCGAGGGATACTTTATTTATGCGAGCGAAGCCGCGGACAAAAGCTAGTATTTATATAATATGGATGTAATAACGTTTTAGTCCTTAATTAGTTAGTAAATAAGATAGGTAAGGTACAATCATGAATCATCAGTCCCTTAACCTATACCGTATTTGACTATTTGACCTTAGAACGAGCCGTATCGTTTTGAATTTCAAACTATATGTCGAGTTATTTGTTCTCAAGGTTCAAAATTAGAGAACAAACAACTAAATTACAAATAAAAAAATTAAGTAACCCCCGAATTATCAAACAGTGAGCGAGCTAATGATGATTTATAGCTAAGAACACCCTCGATCATGGCAGCTTTCAAACAAAAAAAACTAGATTAAAATCGGTTCATCCGCTTGGGAGCTACGATGCCACGGACAAACACATAGACAGACAGACGGACGGATGGACAGACAGACACTTAAAACTTATAAAACACCCCTCTTTTTCCATCGGGAAAGAAATAATCCATTCCAATTATAGATAAATTATTATTTTTAAGCTAAAACAATATGCAAGCAATGACGCCACGTATTTTCTGTTCTCACACAAACGCCGCCCGGCCGCGACGCGTAATAGAAAAAGTGATACGCGGCGCACCGCACAAATACGTTCTTATCAACGTCAGGGCCTTTAGTCAAGATGCATTCGATAATTTCTACGGCGAAGTTCGAAAACAAAATGTATGAGATTTGACATAAGGCATCGCAATTCGCAAGCGACATGTCTCTTAGCGATGACTTATGTTAAATTCCATATATTTTTGATTTCGAGCTTCGCCGTCGAAATTATCGAATGCATCTTGACTAAAGGCCTAGTTCTACGTACCGACACCACCGCCCTCTGCGTAGCCCGATGGATAGCTCTACCTATGTCTAATACTAACGAACTCTCAAACGCTTCTTAAAGTTGTGGACTCGTTAATCACACTGTCAGAATGAAAGGGACAGAAGACTTGAGAAACTCTTAACTTTTGAGAATTTTGGCGTTGTGCGATGTGTCACACCTGTTCAACCGACATTTCTGATAGGGGATTTACACGAGTCGATTTTCGCCGCATGATTTTTGCCGGGCGAAAATCGATCGTCTAAATGGCTAGGCTAGGTCGCAAGGCAATTAGGCCAATTACCAAATCGCCTCACCAAAATAAATGGTGAGGCGATTTGTGAAGTGACTAGCCGCACGGCGAAATTCGACCCGTGTAAATCCCCCATAAAGCTCTACCCGTTGCTCTACTAATTTTAATTTTTGACTTATTTAGGTGATAAACGTTATTTATAAAAATATTTATGAAATTAAATTTAAGCGTTATTATAAAAATGTGCAGCTCACTTCTTCTCCACACAAACTTTCATTGTACCAAATATTATATTCCTCCGTTCGCACAATTCTCGTTAAACGTAGGCACTGAAAGTGTTTGCTTCACGTATTAATGATGTTGTCCGCGACATCGTGCGCGCTCAAGGAAATCCAGCGGGAACCGTCCATTTTGCTCCGATCAAAAATGTATTTCCCCGTGGTTTACTTTATATTTGTGAAAAATTTTATAAAAATCAGTCCAGTAGTTTCGTAGCTTATTGAATGCAAACAAATAAACAAATCTTTCCTCTTTATCATTAGTATGATGATGATATACGAAAATATTGCTATCGCGCTCCTATCGCGTATCCGTGTAAACGCGATAGCAATATATGCGTGCGCCAGTGAATGGGACAAGTAGCGATGAGTCAATGTACGAAATTCTACGTGCTCCGCGACCGCACTTTAGTATATCCGCTTGTCGCATTGAAAAACATCAATTACTTTTAATTTCCTTACCATCCAGTTTGTGCGACATATCTGCCTTTACATTGTATCCAAATTCGCGGTAATTTCGCACCTCTCAGCATACACATTGGAAATACTTTAGCGTGGACGGTGACCACCACTGAGCCTTGATCCGCAAATACATGTGTATGCTTTCAAGTATGTACCTAATATTAACTACTCCATAGCAATACTGAAGTATACTGAAGAAAACACAAAGTTTTTTTTTGAAGTAAATACTAAATTATTATTTTTATATAGGTATCTTAAGTTGTACAGTTACTTCATTTCGCAGCTAAGTTAAAACTTCTAAATTCTGTCCCAAAAAAGAACCTATCCAATATTCAGGTTAACATTAACAATGGTAAGCAAAAACATTGTTTTTTTTTTCTTAAAATAATTTACAAACACTGTAAATTAATTTTAAATTTAATACAGTGTGGTATTTATGCAAAACATTACCTTAAACAAGCAACATAATGGAATTCCAAATGTGCAAGAATGAATATTATATAAAACTGTTTAAAAATGTAATGAAGCAAAATATTAATTACCTGTATGGGTCGTTAGTCGTTTCGCACCGCAAGGATTCCAACCGCGTTGTGAATCGCTCTGGCAATGTTTTTGGATGGGTCGATTCGCACCGCGGTCCGAAACACCCAAGACGTTTTTAGAATCGATTAGAACAGCAGTGGAAAACGTTCCTTTTTTTGGATGAATTAATTTAGATGGTAAAATATGCAGAAAAAAACAGAAAAGTACAAAATAAGTTATAAGTTGCGGCATTAGGAAAAACTGCGATATCGAATGACTCCCAATAAAACGATCATGCCGTAATTCGCTACATGGTTGATTTGACTGGAAACCAGAGAATTGTTTGATAGAACCGATCTTCAGGTACTCATTTTAGGATTTTAAATGACTAATACTAAAATTGTGTGATTTATTTTATTATTATTGAATTTGTTAATTCAATAATAATAAAATAAAATGATTAATAATTATTGATGATCCTAAATTATTAACTGTATTTCTATATTTAATTTAATTCCAATCTGTTGTTCCAAAGGCACTTGGTTTTATAATGAGTGTAAGTTCCTCCTTTAAATTAGTCAAATCATTTAAAATTCTATACTGTGCCTTTGTCAGGAGTCATTTATGTTTATGTGATGATGATGATGATTACTGTAAGTGGTATGATGGCATAATATGCTTGCAGTTCTCTAAACAACACCGGAATCCCCAAACATGTATCTATAAGGACTCAGGAATTCTATTTAGTACTTTTGGATCCAGGGTTATATAAACCTTGGTACAAAAGCTTACTTTTTAGTAGCATATTATGCTTGGACTACTTCAGAAAAAGTCGAAATCACCATATGTGTCCATATATCCAATTTCGAGGAGTTCCCTTCGATTCCTCATGGATCCCATCATCATATAACTTCGATGTCAAAAGGGTCAATTTGGGATTATGCCCTTTACATCAAAAAAAAAAGTTTGAAAATCGGTCCACAGACGGCGGAGTAATTGTTGAACATACAAAAAAAATATATACAGCCGAACGCATCGACGCGCCATCGGATATTTTAGTATGCGAAACTGCGCAAAAATACACTTTATGAAGAATAACTTTTGGTTTATTTCGTAAAAAATTTACTGTAGACTTTAGTAGTAATTGCAATAATAGGGCCAGAGACATCTGCAATACCTGTAGGTTCACCTCCGCAGGTTCTCCGCCAAAATTATTTCACAATTACTTTCAACTATAGTTAGAACTAAAAACATAATAGCTAATAATGGCTATGGGTCATAAAGTCGAAAACGCTTACGAAATGGGCATTGCTCAACAAGGAAGGACATACACACTTGACTGACTGCGCGGAAGGAAGTTAAGTGTTACCCAACTCACGCTAGCCTAGGGCTGGTTAATGAGGAAAATATGCTAATCTGTCCCGGGACAGCGCTGTGGACGGCTTCGTGAGGTATTTGTTACACCACGTCAATCTAGTCCCATCTCGGAAGGTTTGAAGACAAACTCGTGACAAAACAAATATCCTTCCTTAAGAATACTATTGACGCGAATATTTGTGTTTTTCAGTATGAATGTATGGATGTTTGTTACTCTTTCACACAATAACTACTGAACGGATTTTGAGGAAATTTGATATTGTGGGAATAGTGGATGTCCCATCACGTCGGGGTCTCCTTTGTGGGACGAGTGGAAGCCCCAAGGGGAGATCTCCGACCGAGCGAGATGGTATGCTCGGTCAGGCCGAAGCCCACTTGTATGCATTTCGGATGTTGTATTAATAATAACAAGTTTGGATATCTTGTCTTTAGGTCAGCTTTTACAGGCTTGAATCCTGATATAAATTTCTATGTTGCGATACAGCGCAACAGGAACCTTCGACATTTTAATTTTTTTTAGCCGTGATTTACGTACTTTTTATGAAGATTCCTGTCAAAGAGTGCAGTTTAGATGTCTTAACCTTGATCTTAACCGATGAGCCGATGGTTTTTTAAGTCCAAGAAGCTGTTCTATCTGCTCTATTGCCAAATGTAGCAATATTATTGGAAAATTTCCTTCTTTTCAATTTAGTCGATAAATATAATTAGGTAACAGTTTTCCATTCTGATATACTGAGATTACTTCAGATAAATTATTTTGAAAGACATCTTGACTGCTTCTGTCCTGGACTCGTACATAGACGAGAAAATCTCGTCTGGCATGCTGCGTCCAGAACTCAGAATCTGATAAATGTCTGAATCTTTAGAATCATTAAACATAATGAATATAACATACATTTAACATAACATAACTAATCTTTAAACATAATCTGAATATTCCATGTTATTTACAGAAAACGTAAAAATGACAGCTAACAACTTTTTTTTGTCAAACATTATTTAATATTGCCTAATGCCTTCAAAAGAGGAAAATTGAGGTAGAAAAAGTGTTTTCAAAGAAACAAAGGTAGCCAAGCCAAGTCGAACGAAACCACTGTTTAGGTGGTGTAGACAAAAAGATATGAAATAATAAAGAAAAGGTTGTCCTTAGTAAACTTTCTTCCTTCTCTTTGGTTTTGTCTAATTTTTTTTTCTTTCTCCGCAATTTTATTGTAAACCAGCTGAGCAATGGTTTGGGTGACCTTGCTCTCTTTGTTTCTTTGAACATGATTTGTCTTCCTCAATTGTAATCTTTTTCAAGTTGTCAGAATATGTTTTATAATATTATTAAGCATATAAGCTTATTATTATTATTGCTTTAACGGGCAGGCAGTTTGACTTCATAAATAATGTAAAATACACTTAAAATAGGACTGCCAAAACTTGACGATTATGTGTTGATTTTGCATTATTTATTTGATGGCTAGGCAATATTTTTTGTCACTCTTGAATTTTACAGACATCTTTAGGCACGCAATAAGCATTTGCGCACAATAAATTTTAAAAACTATGTATGAAACGACATTTGAAATATTTAATTGCAGGTCACCTTGTAACTTCTATGGGAAAATTAAAATCGCAAGTCGGCACGGGTTATCAAATGCGATAATATTTTTTTAGGCTATATTGTGTCAATACGAACATTTTAAGAGGGGCATGCGTAAAAAATATCGAACATGAAATTTCTGGGACACCCTAGTATCCATGATATATTTAAGATTTTTATTATATATTATATATTCATGACCCAGTAGGCAGTAATACAGAAAACTGGTTTGTTCCCTGACGATAATCGAACCTGCGACCTTCGGGTTGAGCGCCAACGCGCTAACATAATTGAAGTTTAAGTATTTGGAGGTATAAAAGAACAAAATATATATCTATACATTCTATACATATAATAAAATCGTAACTGGTCGCTGTCTGTACATGGAAGATATATAAGAACAACTATTACAGGGGGCTTTATGAACGACATAGAACCCAAAACAATGATTTTTAGAATTTTTGTCTGATTGTCTGTACGTTTGTACGCGCTAATCTCGGAATCTACTGAACGGATTTTAATAAAATTTGGTATGGCAGTATTTTAGACTCTGGATTAACACATAGGCTACTTTTTATTGCGGAGAAATGTACGGTTTTCTCGACATTTGTTTTTGCTCGGTTGTTTAGCAGCTAGCTTTGCCATCATGATTTGCAGTTGCTGGCATAGACATCTGCCGTAATCGTCTGGCCAGATTTGAGAAAGTTGTAGTGAACGACATAGGCACTAAAGTAAGGCCAACGAGACGAGATAAAAAACGTAAATAAACGGACCGCTACTGAGTTGCATTATGAAAGTGAGTTAATATTATATCTGTCCTTATCACTCGTATGCAATAATGACGTCAGTTGGTCGACGACAGCTGTCGTAGCGTGTTTCGTTGTACAGGAAAGCGGCCAGTGCCGCAGTTGTCAACATTTAGTCCGCCAAACAATTGTGAACAAGTTCATTCCTGTTTGGATTGCGTTCGAAGGGATACATATTTTTTCGTCTCCGTATTTACTTGGTTTTTTGTTGTTATTATTCCGTTTCGGTTAGTTTTATTTTTGATTTTTGCTGACAATTTTTATAGCAATATTGACAACATGATTGATAATACAATAGATAGTTTTATCATAAACACAGCTGACTCGGACTCTTCCGACGGATTCGTCGGACAAAGATGATTATCTTTGTCTAGTACAGACGACAGCGATTAAAATTCGAACTTTATAATAATTTATTCAAATAAAAATGTTTTGAACCCCTGAAAATTTGTTTACATTCTTTATCTCGTCTGGTTGGCCTTACTTTAGTCCACCAAACGCTCACAAGTCACTTTTTTTGAGTCAATTTTCGCTTGGGGCAGGCTTTGGCTGGTTCGGCAGGGTTCAGCCATTGCGATGAGCGTTTCCGATTATCGTACAGGATCCACTTTTCATCACAGATAATGATTCGATTTAAAATCCCATCATTATTGTGCCGGTTGAGTAATGTAACGCAGCAGTCGACGCGCGTTTGTCGGTTTGCTACACTCAATTCATGCTGCACACACCTTTCAAGCTTTTTCACCTTCCCAATTTGCTTCAAGTGGATTAAAACAGTTTTATCATTAACACCTACACCAACTCGGACGTGGCTTGCGATGGATCCGCTTCTACAATAGCCTTCAATTCTTCATTATCAACTTTGGTCTCCGGCCGTCCACAGGGCTTGTTCTGCAGGTCGAAATTTCCAGAACGAAAACGTTGAAACCAAAAACGCACTGTGTTTTAATTTGCGACACCGCCGCCATACACATAATTAATCCTTCGAGTAATTTCTGCAGCACTGGTGCCACGGTGGAACTCGTGCTCGAAAATAATACTATATTTCAAGTTTTCCATTTTGTAAACAGAGTGACGCAAAGAAAAAAAACCAAAAGAGGAAAAAACAAATGAATTACGGTTTTCGAAATACTAATGCATGAGTAAATAGCGGTATACATTTGAAATTGGAATTCCTAACCAAAGAAGATATTTTTGAGATCAAAGTGGCCAGTACGACAAAACGCCAATTTCATATGTAAGGACCAAATACAAAGTAATGCATAGTCAGCTGTTTATAATTATTTTTTTGTATGTATGTATGTATATATATATATATATATATATATATATATATATATATATATATATATATGGGGGACCGTATTTATTGGGGTATAATCCCCAATTGGTCTTTTTGACACCAAAGTGGTGACATGATGATGGTGACATGGGATCCATGAGGAATCGAGGGAACTCCTCGAAATTTATATTGACACATATAGTGATTTTGACTTTTTCTGAAGTAGTCCAGTCATATACTACCAAAAATAAAGATTTTTCATAAAGGTATATGCAATCCCTGGATCCAAAATTACTGAACAGTACTCCCGAGTCGTTATAGATACATGTTTGGTGATTTCGGCCTTGTATAAAGAACTGAAAGCATATGCCACTACGTCAATTAAAGTAATCACTGCCTTCATCACACCATACACCATCACATTATGATGATAGGTAGGTTACTTCTCATAGTATTTTACACCGACACTTATCTCTCTACATTACTCTGCCTATATGTTTGTCGAAGCATTTTCAAAATTATTTTGTTGTTGTAAAGAATATAATTCGAAATTGGTGATTGGTCCCTTAGTCACCAAGGATAAAGATCGTTTCCTCGAAAATTCGTCGATTCCTCGAGGAATCTTCGAGGAATTTACTCCTCGAATCGAGAGGATTCCACAAAATTATAAGGACATTTATAGTGATTTCTACTTTTATAGTAAGTAAAATTTTGTGCTAAGGTGAACCCTAGATCCAAATACACGGAACAGAACTCCTCAGTCTTTAAAGATATACGTTTAGAAATTTCGGTATTGTTTAAAGAACTGCAAGCATATGCTACTTACAGTAATCATCATCATCACCACCATCTTCTTACGATACACCGACATATTATCATGGTTACGTCGATAATTACTCCTCATAGTTTTGTACACCGATATCGATGTATTTGAAATTTCACTATTGCCAAAATTATATTCATAATCATCATCATCACTATAATATTATATTTAATGCTGACTGCCACATTTTTTCCGCCGAATACTACAATATATATAATAATTATTGCTATAGTATCTTTTTTTTAACGGACATTGGCCCACCACACATTCCCACCACTGCAATTTCTGTGAGCCAGGATAGACAGCGGTAACGAACCACAAAAACTCTTTGAAATGATCTCAGAGGTGCTCGACGGACACGCTTAATCTCTTTTGGCACCCGCAACGAAATTAATCAGAAGAAAGGTTGGAGGAGTAGGAAGAGTTCCAGGTTCTCCCTCCCCAAGCAAAGCGGGAGACAGCACAAAGTTGCAGTGACTAAAAAGTCAGATAAAGTGTCTATAATCATTCTCATCACTGGTGATTGTTTATTTGGTCCACAGATCGGTAATGGTTATTTGGGGAAATACCACGGCCTCTCAGAAAATACCGGAAAGAGAATACCGGAGGCTTTTTTGTATAAATAACTTTCTTAAAATGTGTTAAGAATAATAAAATGTAAAATGAATATAGTGTGAATGTAAATAAGTTGAAGTAGATAACTACGCAAAAGGAAAAAACTGTTCGCAAACGAAAGGGAAAATAGTTTGAAATTGAAGCGGGAGGCCGGGAATAGTTTTATTAAACCACTGGCTTTTCCGCGGCGACTTCGTCATAAATTATAAATTTATTCCCCACGCGGATCCTTTTTATGGATTTCTACGTCATCATAACTATCCGCGTGCAAAATTCAACGCAATCCGACCAGTTGCTGATATTTCACTTTACAAATGTTTGGGCCCATTTCACCCCTTTAAAAAATTTTAATCACGAATTAAAAAAAAAACTATAAAATATATTCATTGAGAATATATTTTATAGTTTTTTTTTTTAATTCGTGATTAAAATTTGTGTTTATTATCTTGAATATTAAATGTATTTCATGGAAATTCGGACAACTTTTAATATTTACAAACTCCTTATTGCTTCTTCATATAGTTTCTTCTTCTTGGGATCTTATTGCTTCACTAAGTGGTGTAGTCTAGTACTTTAAATTGAGGTCAAAACTGTTTATTTGGGTTTCGTACCCAAAAGGTAAAAACGGGACCACTAAGTCCGTCTGTCCGTCGCGTCGGTCCGTCTGTCACCAGGCTGTATCTCGCGTACCGTGATCGCTAGACAGTTTAAATATTCACAGATTATGTATTTCTGTTACTGCTATAACAACATCACAACAACAAAACAATACTACAAAATATATTCAAGGGGGTATAAAATATATTTACTTCAACAACAAACGTGATTTTTTGTTGTTGTTTCCGTTTTTTTACGGAACCATGCATGCGCGTGCGTTTTTATACTAATATTATTCTTAAAACTTGTACTTTTAGAAGTAATAGATTCTCATAGATATTCCAACATTCCTGATCAAAGTATTAATTCGCACATCTCTTAAAAATACATAAAGTATGAAGCGTTTTTTCACAGCCATGTCGTCCTTAACGACGGGCGTTTGGACGAGGGCTATCAATACTCCGAGTGTATTATAAAATGACGACACAAACCATATAGATATGGCCAGCAAAAAATATAAAGGACAGTACACACGTTCGCATATAAAAAAATGCACAAAATCAATGACTACAATTTTGGAGACCAATTATGATGTCTAACGAAGTTCGTGTGCAACTATTACAAATGTTTGAAAGTAATTTTCACGTTTTCGTCTTCTTGATAGTATATGACTTGAAATATTAATTAATTAATTATACATATTATGTATAAAATTGGATTTTTGGAAATTGTAAATATCTATTTAAATACTTACATTTTTTTATGTAGCAATATTATAAGTATGTTTGAACATTGTTTTGGAAACTAAACAATTTTTATATAATAGGTAAATATTAGACACGACAAATTATCATAATTACATAATCAAACCATGAATCACAGATTGATAATTGACATTATTAAAAATCTAAAAAATAACAATTCCAACACTGTGAGATATGGTCATATCAGCCATACTCGACCATAGTCAGTAATAATAATTGTAAATATCAAAAACCTGCACGTCTAAAATGGCTACGGTAAGTGAATCGTAGTATGAAACATCTTCTATTTGACTCTTAAAATGCCACGTAAAAAAACAGTATGGCGTGTCAGGCACACGTGACTGCCACGGCGTTCTATGTGTTAATTTCAATAGATAATGTTTCCGTAATACGATTCACCTATTGTGGCCATTTTAAACCTCCTGATAATCTATATCATGCCAGTGAGCACCATGCCTTACAAACCCATAACCTACGCGCGGTGAGCCATACATTGTAGGTCCTTTGCGCTCGCCGCCCGGTCCAGTAATGAACTTGCAAGTAATTACGCCCTGCTATTAAAATATTTGTCATCTTATTTTTCCTATAATGAGCTTTTTTTAAATATCGGAATACCTATTCTTTTGACAAACAATGATCCTAATGCCATTATAATTTAATTCGGTAGATACGTATAATAACTGGAAATACGTGAATTTTACAATCTTCGTTTGTTAGAATTCGACCTCTGGTGGTGTAAAATAAGGGTTGAGAGTTTGTATGAAAAAAAATATTTAGATCTGTCCCAATTTCCATGAAATTTAATATCCGAGGAAATAATAAAAAATTATTGAGTACGTATTTCATAGATTTTTTAAATTCGTCCCATATAGGGGTGAAATGCGAGGCCAAAGTTTCTATGGTAAAATATCAATAGCTGGTCGGATTACGTTGAATTTTATCACGTAGAAATCCTTTAAAAAATGTTTTTTAAGAAGGCATGGACCCACGCGGATGAAGTCACGCGCAATAGCTAGTATTCAATAATAAATATATTCTATGTATTTACGAGAATTTTAGGATTGACTCTAGTTATTTTGACGATACTACATGACATTAACGATGAAATGAAACGACTTGACGACATTTTTTTTTTGTTTGGATAAACTTTTTTTAATCAAATCCCGATTCAAATCAAGTTATTCGACATCAAAGGAGCATGTCTGATGTCACTGTTCACACGGGAGTTGAACTCTGACCCCATCAACCAGCCACGGACGCTGTGTGACGTGACATGAGTCATGACGTATGATAATGACACACAATCATTAAGGTAGAGAAATTCGAACGTATCGTGTCATTTGCGTGTAACGTATCTACTGTTGTATATCCTTGACTTTGGCACACGGTCACTTCTCACTAAAATTTATTTTCATATTCATGTCTCAAACTGAACATTACACCCATGAACGTCATTCATCACAGAAAATGTCCGGTTTATCCTCAATGTAAGGATTAGGATTAGTCCACACTAGACGGTTGGAACGGAGCATATTTTTTAAATACTTTTTAAATGTTCTGTGGTCACCAGACTAGCCACCTGTGCTTTGACAATACTCCTTTCATGATTATTTAAAGTTGTATCGAAAAAAAAAACATTTCAATTAAAAACTGCACGTTAAAGGAACTGACAAGAAATAAAGGTTAATTGAACCCTCTTCTAAGCCTGTTCGTAATTATAACGCTAAAACAGATAATAATTTTAATATATTTTAGTTGAATAATAAAAAATAAAGCAGAAAAAGGGTGCAGTTTAACTTGGATATTAAGTAAATTGACGCGCACAGTGCAATAGATGACCAATGGTCTATGACCATCATTGACAGTGCATTGATATTTGATTTTGTATGTAGGTATTTAACATTTCTTAGCGTCCATAAATTGCGTGAGACGTTTTTAAGAAAATCCTTAAAATTTATTTCATAAAGGGGGGAAATTTATCTACTTTCGTGAAATATCGTGAGATTTACCTTGACCAAGGCCCCTTCTCCCTAATCTCACGTGAGATTAAAAAGAAACCAAATAAGTATGAATATGCTGTATAGTATTTGAGATACTCCCCCGAGTGAGATTTAGTGATATTCGGCTGGATTCTATCCGGCACTAAATACCTCACGTAATTTATGGACGCCCCGTAATAGGTGTTAAAATGATACATCCAAGAAAAGACTGTTTTTCAACGTCCGTCAACAACCGGCCGTAATTATTACATAAATATAACATGTGCGCATTTATATTTATTTAATAATTACGGCCTCGATTTATATATTTATAATTATACGATTCCTCATACGATTTGAGTAAAAAAAAAGTGTTGAGCCCATAGAATATTGTGGGTTCGTATGTTTTATATCCACATAACAATCGAGTAACTTAATTAAGATTACCTTCGGCGACCCCTAAAAATTAACAATGCAAGAAAAATGAATAAACGTCACACGGCAGGAAGATGGCGGCATTAGCATTAAAACGGTCGCACAATTACTGAGTGGTGTGTTGCCGGTCGCCGGTCGCCGGTCGCCGCCAGTGAATTCATTAGTTCAGCTCACCTGATTTTATTTAATTAAAATCAACCTTAGGGCCGAGGATTGCAATGCGCTAAACGTAGGTTAAACGCCGGTTTGCTGGCCTTCGATCTACCTAGCATAAGGTGTTGTATGCTAATAAAAAATATTAATACTCTACCATTTGACTTGTATAATATTTTGTCCATCGTCTTTTAGCCACTTGCGTGTTTAACAATGTTAAACATTACAGTTAAAAAAAGTATTCAAAAAATTGCAGTTTTCACAAAGTAACATAATATTTTAAAAGAACGTAGCAGGTATTTCCATATAAACTATCCTTTTCCACGCTCACGGAGAATTTAAAAAAAGACAATTAAAACAAAACGCTAAGCCACAGTTTACGATTATCACCAAGTTAACCTCTGTTTAACCTTCTGTTTAAACGGCCGTCATTCTAAGGTGCTAGTTTGACCGTAGATGTCTCATCATGATCAGCGGAGCGTCACTTTGGGAACTTGTCGCGTATGCTAATTACATGTATTGTTTCCACCGATCTTATCTGGAACACCGGTAATAAAATTGTCAAGAATTGTTACCACAGAATTACTTCAATTGTTGTATATTTTATATTATGAAGATTGAAATGAATTTAAAAAAAATCAAAAAGAATTCTGCTTGAGGCAGCTCCTAAACCTTCGCTGTTTCCTGTACTACACAGTTTGCTTGTTGTTGGCAAGTTTGAAGATTGTTAGATCAAAAATGTACGGGCTTTGTCATCGCTACACATAAGTCATCGCTAAATGACATGTCGCTTGCGATGCCTTACGTCAAATCCCAAACATTTTGCTTTCGAGCTTCGCCGTCGAAATTATCGAATGCACCTTGACTAATGACCCTGTTTTACGACCTACTGATATGTTTTAGATAGTATAAATTAAACAGCTACAAAATTTCCGAATAAGCCAATCCGACACTTATTGGAAAATGGAAAAGTGTTTATATTCGCAGTTTGTGCGTATCATATTATACTTGAGATTACGATGCAGTAACTTACTAAGTACGTTCGTTACGTGAGTTACTTCGCAACCTGCACCCTATCGAATACAGTTTAAACGATCTACCTGCCTAGCAGGAACATTTGACAGTTGCATAAAAGTAATTTTATCGAATTTGTGTGGGGGCTGTCATGATTTTGACAGATTTTCATAGAACTGTAGGCCCACAGTTGAAACTGTACCAAGTACGACCGTTTTATAAGTTTACTCATTTCTAAAACACTTAATAAATAGCCTGGGTGAATGGTCTTATTATTATCACAATGTCACGGTAAGTGCGCGACGATGTGTGTAAAAAGTTGTATCGTATAAAGTGCTTTTTTTCAACATAATTATCTAAGTAGTCGTACTGATATTTAAAGCAATTTAGATTTCTAAGAAGATTCAATTAAGTAGTTAGGTGCTTAAAAACAAAATTCACTCGTTTAATGGTGGAGATCATGGGCGTAATCTGACAGAGTTAGTGCCAATTTCTTCTCTTTCTCTCGTCCTTCGTATTAATAAAAGAGAAGGCATGATATTACATATTTAGATGAACGATTAACGTTAACGAAAAGCCTTGGTGAAATCGGGACTAATTATTGCCAGTGGTCGGCTATACGCCTAGTATTCAAAATTCGACTATAATTCAATTTTCACTTTGAACTTTATTAATATTCTTTAGGCCTCTTAGGTACGAAATTAAAATGTAGATGTATTGTCTATAGTCTATTTGTATGTGAAATGTGATTGACAAACGTCAACGTGTGACAAAATTGTATCAAACGCAAGGTAGTGTGAGTTATTGAACTGAGGTAGTGAGTGGAACTTAACTTTTAGAAATTGTATGTATTTATTGATGTATTTCTAAGCATTATTTAAACAAATATAAGCTTTCTGCACACCTTCCAGGCAAACTTTAACTGTGCCAAATGTCATACTCCTCCGTTCACACAATTCCCATAAAAATGTACTCAAAGTTTTTGCTTCACTTTATAATAAAATATAATTATGATTTTTTCGAAATAGTAAATTTTTACACAAAAGTGTCTGAGTTGCAGAAATATAGTATTGATTGCATAATTCAGTGATGTGTAGACTAAATAGCAAATATCTATTTCAAGTGGCTTTCTATACATTCTAGAAGCTTCTAGTTCGAACTTGTAATAAGAAGACAAAGTTTGACCAAGATAATTACCTCAAAACCTACAGCCCTTATGATTTACGAGCTCCCCGGACGTATCTGATCACACATAAATCTGGACTTGCCCTGGACACTCTATCGTAATAGGACAATTTATGAGAAAAATTGCGCTGATTAATATAATAGATAGTTGTAAGTAACAAGCATTCTGAGGCAAACAAGAAGAGAGTCGTGGACACTTGTCCTACCAATACTAGCTTCGATAATTATCTTAAAGCTTCTTAGCCCCAATTTCACTATCTTATTGAAGAGACGTTTAACAGAGCAAAACTATAAGGGAGTCTTGAGTCCTACGGAACCATAAAAACGAACACGGCATTAAGTAATAAGAGGGTCCTGACTCCTAATACGCGGTGCGCCTTCAAGACAATGCCGCTAACGAGCCGTCAATATTGCTTAACGCACAATATGACGGTATCGATTTTACACAATGTATTGGGAGTATCGATTAATTGATTCGCATAATAATCGATTTTATTGGCAGAACGATTTTATACTCCGTTTAGTGCCAATTTAAACGTAATGTCAATGTGCGACGTTGTTGTTTTTGTATTTTTTTTCTAAATTTGTGTTAATTCGGTTATTAATGTGTAAAATTGGTAGAATATTAACCATGAGATATTTGTTGATGTGCACAAGTGTGGAAAAGTGGTACAACTACAAAAAGCGTACTATTTTGTGTTCTCTCCAAAACTCGAACTTTCAGTAAAGCTTTACTGAATCGACTGACTTGACTCATGCACCGACTATTTATTTCGACTTTGACTGGACTTTGGACTTGACGATTTAGAAATTCGGTGTTGAAAACTTTAACGAAAATTCTATTTCCCGCCTTTTTAACTTGACTCTGGCAAATGGCTAAAAGCCGACGCCATTTATTTAAATAAAAAAATAGAACACTTATTATTTAAAATGTCACTTATTTCCAGTGCCACATTAAATTAGATTTGAACAGAGTAAATCCTACTACGGATGGATGGATGGATGGATGGACGTTTGTTACTCTTTCACGCAAAAACGGATTTCGATGAAATTTGCTATGGTAGGTAGTAGTTTAGGCTCTGGACTAAAATATAGGCTACTTTTTATCCCGAAAAAGTACAGTATTCCCGTCGGATACTATATTTACGCGGGCGGAGCTGCGGAAAAAAGCTAATATGTCGTCTTATTTATGCTGCCTGCTTATTTATTACTTTTTTTAAGCTTACTTAGTTTTATGAATTTATTCGTGGTTTGTTTTTAACCCCAACGTAAAAAGTGGGATTTTTTTTAAAGCTTGACGTGTCTGTCTGTGTGTCCCACGGATACGTGGCATCGTAACTCCCAAACGGATGAACCGATTTTGATCTAGTTATTTTGTTTGACAGCTGACATGATCGAGAGTGTTCTTAGCATTTCTTAGCTATAATTTATCAGCTCGCACACCGCTTGACGATTCGGGGGTTACTTAAAATTTGTAATTTTGTTTATTCATGTCTCTCCATCTACAGCAGCTGTAGCTATGGAAGGATTATAAAATCTCCAAAAGAAGAGTTTCATTTACAATTATCTATATCTTAATTAACCAAAATTCATAGCTTTAACGAGGTTCTGTCGTAATTCTAAAAGTATAGAAGTAGAATACACGGAATTTCGTGTAGTGAATAAAGTTCAATTTCCAATAGCTATCTTAAAATGCAGCGCCGCATTGCGTCCCTTATCGTCGCGGTGTGAACTGACCCTTAATGAACTACATTAATATACTACCGATAAAAAATACTATCTCAGATATATCAAACGATCATTAATATATAATTATATATATACAGCCGAATGCATAACGGCCTCCTTTTTTTGGAAGTCGGTTAAAAACACAAAAGACACAAAAACATTATGATTTTGATCTACAAGGGAGCGGTCGAACAATGCGCCTAATTTCGTACAGCCTCTGATTGATGGCCGAGCCTATTTCGTTGATGTGTCAAATATGGACGTTTTGACGGAACAGATTGTAGAAATATTATACAATAGCAGTTATTAATACGTACTACGATGCGTTGAGATAAATTTGGGAGCTACTTAATGTGTTGTGTTTACTTGAGGAGACTTGAGGCCTTGGTCGGACTTCCTTTTGTTTCTTTGTCCATCCGACATAGAAAAATAAACAACGCAAAGGATTGATTTTAGATTTTGTTGCAATATTTGTTTACGACCACTAACGTCACAACAACAGTGCCCCAATTCTCGTAATTAACTTACACTTTCATTTTACTTTAATGAATCGTCTTGATATCATAAACTGATTTTTCGAGTTTGGACCAATCACAACGCGTTATACGTTGGTTTGACGTTTATGAGAATACCATTTTGCTGTTTAAACATATCGGGACCAGTAACCAGAAACAGATTATTCTGCTATTTCACTAACTGAAGTTTAGTATGGATTTCTTTACTTATATTCTCTATTTAGACGATTGCTGCGGCAAAAAATGACATACAAATCCTACAGACAGCGGTGCCGCAGCGGCGACGGTGCCGCAGGAGCTGCGACGCGTCTGTAAGCGTACTTACGGCCGTAAACTAGTTGGCGCATTAACCATAACGAATAAAGGTACTAAAAGTAACTCCCTGAGGGCACTTTCGGCTGTCAATGCGAAAATTTAAGTCCACCACACCCATGCACTCCAAAGGGTCGAGCATGCCCTTTGTCTCAATTGTTCAACGTCCCTTTATTTTCTCCTTAAATTAAAGATATCAATCCCTTGGATCGTATTGTTGGACCTACTGATTTAAGAGTGGTTTTTGTAGTGGACATGCTATATATGTATTTTTAATTATTAAAACGAAAGCCGTTTTAAAAAAAAATGCATGTTTTACGCCATCATATATCAGCAATACCTGGAAGCGTGCAGGTGCGTTACAGAATTTTTCTCCTAGCCGCGTCGTTTGGCCTGCTTTTTTTGGCATTGCTGCACTCAAAAACTCTTTACCAAACCATAATTTCATCTATGAAAGGCAAAATTATTAAAACACTAACCATTTGTTTTTTTTCTAGTCGACACATGATATATTTTTATATGCTAATTCAACAAACTTTGCATAAGATACACACACATATGTATTATGCATGATATTACAAAACAATTACTTACCTTATTTAATAATTAAAGAATGTTTCGCAATAAATTATCTTAGCAATGTGTTTTATTTTATTTATTTATAAGAGTTAATTAATTTATTATTACGTTTGTATTAAAATAGGAAAACATTGTAAATCAGTAAATATGTAACTCAGTAAAGGTTAATGATTAAAATTAATCAGAGGCGGGATGAGATGAGGTAAAACATGACCAGGATTCATTACACAATTTTAGTCAAGAGCGCAAATATTTTATTGTTTATTTTTAAAATTAAGTACTTAATGTGTTATTAATGTATAAAATAATAAGCTCCGAGTTTCCTTTAGATCAATTTTAATAAAAAGAATATCATCAATATATTATGTTATGCGAGTCAACAAAACATTCGAATATGCCGAAGTCATCACATCACATATATTCAAAATTCATCTACTTCATGTTTTTGAATACTGTGTGATTATGATTTAATACTTTCTATTTGATGCCACAATATCTAATCTGCCCGGCAACACATTTGTCTTCGAATAACGACAGTGTATTTTATCACATTTGCTCTCCGACTATAACTATCGCTCTCCATTATAACTTGAACTCTGACTTCTATGGTTGTGTTCTTCTTTTGGTTATTACGGCATAAATATAGATACAAGTGGATGGTTAATATTATGGGCTTAAACACTAATAAATTGTTGCATAATTTTGCTAGACAGTTGCAGTTTTAATATATTTTAGATTTTTAGTATGTTTAGATGCTTAGTATCTTGATGAGTTGGTTTTTTCTAACAATTATGATATGAACATTAATTAAATTAGTACACGAAAAGAACTTGAACATGAAAGACACACTATATATTAGTGGGCAGTTATTAATAATTATTATTAATATATTCAAATATGTTAAAAACATATTTTGTCTGCGAATAATACGTTTCACACGCATTATCTATCTAATTATATTAAAGCCAAAATAGCAGTTAATTAATATATTTAAATACTACGAAAATTACAAGAATTGTACATAATATCAATTCAATCCAAAAACCCCGATTAACAATATGAATGCCACGTATGACCAGGGATCAAGCTACGCTGGTCGCGGGTTCGTGACCGCGGTGCGAACGTTCATATTTGTCATCTGTCAATTTTCCGTCTATTTCGGTTGGGGCTTTGAAAGCTTTTTGGGTAACCGTTTCTATTCTGTCATTATTATTTTTGGCCGCATTATAATAGTTATTGACAGTGGAATTAGCTTTCGTGTTATGATTTAGAGCCTTTTTTATTTTGGGAGTTTATTTTCGGATGTCGTCATCGCTTATATTAATGGGCGAGGCTAGCAACAACATTGTTATGAATAGAATAATCATTCGTTTTACTTAATTATTTTTGAATATTAGCATACTATATACAACTTTTAATGTAAGTTACTAAATGATTTCCTAAGCTCTTAGGGTGCCAGTTAAGAATGTGGTGAAGGCGCTCACTATCCCACAAGAATAAATGAACCTATGAAAAATATCTCGTATACTTACACCCCCTTACTAATAAAAAGGTTTACACAACGGATAACTTAAACAACGTTTCTGTCTTTGTCTTTGTGACTTTTCCAACGCATCAGACAAAGACAGCAACGTTGTTTAAGTTATCCGATGTGTAAATCTTTTTATTAGTAAGGGGACCAATAAATAATAAAGAACAGACCGTTTATTCATACGCTTAAAATATAATAGACAATAATACACTTATAAGGTCCACAATAAGCTAACTACTAAGTAGATGTATATATTGACTCAATTTGTTTCAATCCCTGTCATTATTTTAACTTGAGAGTTAGGTATTAACGCCGCACTGGCATATTATTATCGAGACAACGTAAGTTTGTCGAAATCCCAAAATTTCTAAGGACACAACATAACCCTTATCTGCGTATGGTATTTAGAGCCAATTAATAACAAGCCAGTTTAGAGTTAGCTCCAAACGGTTTAATTAACCGAGGTGCATTTGTAACCGCAAAATTACATATTTGAAGCTACCTTTTAAATCGCTTCGCCGCTGCGGGGTATGTTTATTTATTTTTGTGGCAATCATATTAAAGAATAACTTTTGTTTTGCGAATTTTGATGATTGTTTAGAATTTAAGGAAGATTTGGTTGCAAAAAATTAAAGGCATTACAGAAAAAAAACGTAGAAAGAATAGATTTCGAAGCGTTAAATTGCCAATTTTATTGTACCTACTTAGTTTTTAGCCATGTTATGTGTACCCAGGTCTTAAGTTATTATTAAGTATTTTATTAATTGAACTGCCAACCACCTGCCAACTAATTTCGACCTGACATGACGAAACGAAAATGGAATTAGAAAAGAACGTTACTAGTGACCACGTGATTTAACGACGAAATATGTCAATCCCATACATTTAATTGGTGTCTATGTCCGTAAGCTTTAAAATTGTTTCTTTGGCTAAGATCCAGACTATGCCTCCAACTCCAGAACTTAGGCTGGGACTATATGATCCGAAATCCGTAAGGCCGGGGAAAATTCAGAGCACTGAAAATATAACTCTGCCCTAATATAATAGAGCTGAAAATCACACACACAAGTGTCGAGTCAAATGTCAATGTTGTATATGACAGCTCGACACTTGACACTTCGATTTTCAACTCTATCGTATTAGCACAAAGTTCTATTTTCAGTGCTCTGAATTATGCCGGGTCCGACGGATCATGTAGTCTCAGCCTTTGATAAAAAATCTTCAGGTATTCTATTTACCTGTAACCATTGATCTCTGACTACGGTGCGCTATTAAATCTCCTATTACCTGGTCCCTAATCCCCATAATTACACCCATGGCGTGTGATTGATGATGCACAGGAATCTGGAGGCAAACGAGATTCTGATCGTTGTGGACACACACCTTCGATTTGTCAGTCAGTCAGTCAATCCTTTGAAGCTATTTTGATATCCTCGAAGCTAAGCTTTTTCTTTGACTGGTAAATTTTATTTAAGATCTTGGTATTATTATTGGACTATAATGTCGTCTGAGAATAAAAGATTTTCATTTTATTTAGTGGATCAATGCTATGTAATTTTCAGAGCTGACCTTGGTCTTTGATCAAAACTTGGCCTCTATGAAGATCTTGTCTTTTCTCTTCTTTAAGATCTTCCAGAATTCAAAGGAGATATTATTACAGTAATATTATGTAAACTACTATTATTTCTTGTTAATATTTTTTTTCTTTTTGCTTCTAACATCACTACAACTTCCCTTTTTTGTACGCAATGGCATACTTTAGTGGGTAATACTTATTAAAAATATTGCATAAACAAAACGGAAAAATATTTAAAGTTTTCTCCAAAAAATGAGGCATCTCCGAAATAAATTAATTTTAAAAGACAGACAATACCTTCAAGTATAATCCGAAACTATCATAAAACTTAAATTTAAGTTAATCCAAACTTAATTTGAGAAGGCAGTTATTAATCTGCCTTTGCGGTTAAGCCTCCTGTATCAAAGCCGCCTTCTATCAGTTTTGAAACATTAAGCCTTGTAATTTTGTGCTACCATTCGTCTAAGAACCTACCTGGCTTCGACCATATTGCCTTTATTAATTGACACAGATGTTTTTCAAGTTTTTACGCTATATTTTCGTCTTGTGGTTTTTTGTAAATTAAGTAGGTACAATATGCTTTAAAAGTGCATTAGTTCGGTAGTAGCAACTTTGCCACGAAAAAGTGTGAGACGACAACCAAATATACTACTTATAAAAGATTTTGTTTAATTTATGTATTCAGCAATAATATGTATTATTGATAATGTTCAAAAAAATTTTTTTGTATATTTTTGTAATTAGGTGCATTTCCAATTTAAAAGAAAGATGATTTTTTTTTTACAGAATTTGTGTAAAAAACCTAAAATTTGTTTACTTACATAAAATACAAGAACATTAAATAAAGCAATTATCAAATATGGTTTTGCGACCTTCAAATTTCAAACAAATGCAGGAACAGGAACTTTTTTATGGAGCGTTTTCTGGACACGAAATTCTGTATTCCTAATCGCTGTACTCTGTAATTGTAGGTACATGACTAGTTACTCGTAAAATAAATCACTGAAGAAAAATTGAGTAATGCCTGTGACATGTGTATCTTAAAATCAGCTGCGATGATTCATTGATTCCTAACTCTTTACTGATAACCGAATTATCAGGTAAGTGTAAGAAATCAGCACGTTAATTCAATGCAAAACAATTTACAAAATCGTTAAGATTTGGCATTTATGATATTTCTAACCATAAAGATACTGTTAATGCTTAACAACAATAAATTATTCATTTATATATGACGCACTAGGTATGTCACGCACTGGTAACCACAACACCGGACATTTTTTTTATATTACATACATATGATAAGTAGGTATTCAGATAATATAGTTCAAACATGTTAATTAAGACCATCTTTCATTATTATTATGAAGTATTATAGATATTTTTTTTCTTTTTCTTCAGGTACATATCTAAATTCTTACCACTGTACATCCTATCTTCAGGGAGGCTTTTGGTAAATTTGCCACGCCCGAATTAAGTACTCAAAAGATAGTAAGTACCTGCTAAAATCACTGCGACTATTTTCCTATCAGCTATAGTTAAAGGTGCCTCATTTCATTTAACTTTTATAACTATGCCTGATCTAGCCGTTTGAAATTCCAATGGGGAACATGCATAGTTTTATTTTATTGGATTTTCGAAAAATGTGTATTTTTATGTGTATTATAAGCCAGGACATGCTATATTTGCAATGGCAAATCTACGATCAACAGTTGACGAAATACAGTCATCACAAAAGTGAGATCGTTGGAGAGCATTAAAAACGCTCTATAAAAAAATTATGGACGATGACGTCACAGCAGTTGAAAATGTATAAAGATAAAATATACAAAATTGATTTTATCAACTTAAATACTGCGTTTATGTATATCATTGTATTCACAAAAAATGTCACAAATAACATAAAGATTTGAACAGTAGTTTTCGTTTTTCAATCATAGCAAAAAAAATCTCATTTTCTTAGTCCTTCTTAGTCCTGTAACAAAGAGTTAGTTAATTTAGGAACTGATTACTGTAATTTTTTTTGGTTTTTGGTTTTCAGAAAATATAAGAATTTTGCTGATATAAAACAAATGATGCATATTCCCTATTCATTTAAATTCATAATTACTGTGCCTATTGTCTGGTTGTTGTGAAATTCCAGTTGTTACCCCGTCAGTGTAAAAAGAAACATAAACCACGACTAAGCTGGGATCAATATTCCTCGATAATAGTAATTATAGCTTACCTATTATAGTTTGTGGTCAAATGTTTCAGAAGTTTGGAATTTTTTAATAAATCGCTTGTAAACAAAAAACGAGATTTGATTGTTGGGTGTAAAAAAATAAGGTTGTAATTAGGGTCACAATGGTTAGCGAGCGGGACAATTAGATTTTGACAGCCCGGTGATAAATGCTCCGCTTGGCTATCTCAGGACAATAAAGTTATGGAGTCAATAGTAGGTACCTACTTCATTTTTTTCTAAATTTGTCTTAGTTGTAATTAAGTAAAATTTCACTATTTTAATAAAACAATAAATAAAATAAAATTTTCTTACAAAACATTTTGCTCGCAAAGAATTTTTATTTGTTTTTAATTTAAATAAATCAAACAATATATTAATGTAATAAAAATTATTAGGAAATTTTCAGTAGACATAAAAATAATATTATCTAACTCTAACTTACGGAAGGAAGGTATTTCATACGGAAGGAAGGTATTTCACTAACAATAATAATAATAATTAACGACTAGGAAGAAATGACTTAATTATTAATAAGTTCCTTTTGGCGTATCATATTTTACCCGTACATTTAACTAAATTATTTTTGGCGAATTTTCTCCGAGCATTAGATTACCACTTTTGTTAAAATTGTCGCATTTAATTATATCATGTTCGTCATACAAAATTAAAATCACACAAAAATCAAAAGTCTTGTCCATGCCTTTTTGTTCCTATAGTAGTATCGTACGACGTGTTCGAGAAAAGTTATTATTAAAACGATCGTTTTCTAAACCGCGAATTATCAAATTTCTTTCTTTCCCTAGCATTATCGCATGAGTCCAAATGTGTCAGAAGACAGATATAAATTGATCCTGAGACGGTACCAAATTGCTGACGGGTACCAGGGGTCATCTAAGATTGGTCGTCTGTGGGACGATTAAGAGAAAATTGCATGATTACAGGCCCGTCCTATGTGATCCAAAGATCAGTTATTATAATTACACATCTAAGTTTGAACGCAGCCATTAATTAAACCTTTTATATGAGAGACTTTGATTCCGAGCTGTGGCAATTTTCAAAAAGTGGTAGAGTCAAATTATCAAAGTAATTTTTTCTTCTGTAAACGATAAAGAATGTAACACCAGATGAGCTTCGTTTTCTCATAATATGAATTAAAGGATAAAGTGTCGTGGAAATACAAACACAAAATACAACCAGAACCCCTACTCTCGTGATTAACTTATACATCCATTTTACTTTTATTGAATTATAAATAAATCGTCTTAATAATGTCATAAACAGATTTTTAAAGTTTTGCGTTTATGAGAATACCATGATTGCAGTTTTGACATCGGAACTGGATTGCAACTGTATTATTGCACTTTTTAATTATCAGAATAGAACTTTTGAGCTTTAGGTACCTATTCAACCCTTCACTAAAGTCAATTATTATAGTATATTCGATTTAAGAAGTGAGTGAACCATGCGTACAAATGTCAAAGTTGACCAATGAATGACGCATACGCCGTGTTCACATTTACCAATTAAAGTAAGTTATTTTGATATAAATGTACGCATGGTTCATTGACAAATTTATAAAGTTTGACAGACACGCTGTCTGTTTGTATGTCTGTCTATCTGTCCGTGGCATTTCATGTAGTTTTTTTTTGTTTGAAAGATGACAAGATCGAGTGTTCTCAGCTATAATTTATCTGATGATGCTCGCTCACTGTTTGACAATTTGGGGGGGGGACAAAATACTTAAAAATTATTTTTTTTTACAGCTAAATTAATCGTCATAGTTAACTATGGTAATTTAGACGTAATTATCTAGTTTTTTTTAAGTAACCCCTGTCATTGTTAAGCAGCAAGCGAGCTGATGAATTATGGCTTCTAAGGACACTCTCGATCACGTCAACTTTCAAACAAAAAAAACTGGAACAAGATCGGTTCATCCGTTTGGGAGCTACGATCCCACGGACAGACACACACAGACAGACTTATAACACTTTTAACACTACTTACTCTGTTGCGTCAGGGGTTCAAAATGAATTGTTTCTTTGTTTGCAAAACTAATTCAATCGAAGTATCAAAGAAACAGCGTAATAATAAACTTCATAAAGCAACAAGTGCAATGTCCTAAGTGCATAGACCATATTTTTTGTAGGTGTCAGTGCTTTTCCACAAGACATTTAATTAATGTTGAATTATTCAGCAGTTCCTGGCGTGGAACGGTCACAGCGAGAGGCTCCGGTCAACTATGCTCATCACCTTTCTTCGCGTGTTTAGAAAGTACCATATTATGCTCCAGTTGGTACCAGATCAAATGATAATTTTTATTTGACTGTTTCGTTTTAATTGTTAGCGTTACGCTATTCGTGACATTGACAACGTAGCGGAGTTAGGAAGCATAACTCAGCTGTAAATTTAAATAGTTTTAATAGTCATTGAACAATATATAATTTAATTAATAACCCTTTTTATTAATTTGTTAGATTTCTTCTCAATAAACAAGATTTTCATGCGGTCAAAAGGTGAAAGTCAAAACGATAAATCAACCTTCAAATATTGGTTTATTGCTCTAAGCTTAAAATATAACAACTTAAAACATAATATAGTTGTTACATTCTGTTATACAACATTATATTATTATACATTCCACATGCTTATTGGCTAAAAAATGACAGTTACGTCATAATCTATACCCTCATTTGTAAGTCTACACTCAAATAAAGTCCAGCATATTTTAACTTTCAGAGGACCTTAAACATTCTTTAATTTCTCAATATTTCGCTGCGAACTCATTATTTAGTTACGTTTATTTGTGTCTCGCTAGTCACATTTCAAAGAGAAATTTTTGACATTCCGTCACCGCCTATAAAGGTGAGCTTTAAGCTCGGTTCACATGAGGCGATCTGATTTGTTTTTTTTTTTTTAATTTTTAATATTAAAACATCTTGTTAGAGGATAATAATATATAAGAGTGCTTTAATATAATTTTGCATCAAACCTTATTTTTGAAGTGATGGTCTTTCAATTTCCAATCTACGTGTGCACAAAACTTGAAAGTGGTCCCTCGCGCGATATTTTTCGCTATGTTATGTACATTGGCTTAAGAATTTCGGTCCAAGTTCTCAAAGCTTAATCAACATTCAACTCTTATATCAATTTAATGTCAATAATGTATCTTTTTGGGGCTCCATACCCAAAGGGTAAAAACAGGACCCTATAACTAAGACTCCGTCTGTCCGTCTGTTTGTCACCAGGCTGTGAAATTTTCATAGATGATGTAATTCTGTTGTCGCTATACCCACAAATACAAAAACAGAATAAAATAAATATTATAAAGAAAATAAAAACAGAATAAAATAAATATTCAAAAATTCCCGAACAACAATCGTAGCTTATTTGCCGTTTTTTACGGAACTCTTCGGGGGCAAGTCCAACTCGCACTTGGTTGGTTTTTTTTACGTGTCAAATTATCTATTATTTTCTAAATTTTCCTTTCGCGTTATGTGAGCAGAGGTGGATGTCCAGTCCCGTGAAGATTTGCATAATAACGCCGCGCCGCGCCGGAGGGGCAGTTTTTACTCAAATTCCGTTTCTTTGTAGATTACTGGAGGATTTGGCTGTTGGATTGGACACAAAATTACTTATGACATTGTGATTTCGGGTCGTGATGTTATTAATGGCTTTTGAAGCGTTAGGGTAAAGTTTACCTTAAAGTTCGTATAGTAAGAAAAGATTTTTGGACATCGCTTTTCCGTTTATATAAAACTTCAATAGTAGGTGATTGTCACATTAAAAATCTATTATTTTATTCTGATTTCATATTCAGATTGGGCGCCCGAAGCTCCGTTTTAAGGATTGTGTCAAGCGTGACCTCGTCTCCTTTAACATCAAGCACATTATGTGGGAAAAACTAGCTCAAGACCTGTGGAGACAGAGTATATCCAAAGGTTTCCGTTACCATGATCGCACATGATTTGACAAGCTAGCTGAAAGGAGGACCAAAGGTAGCACAAGCGTCAACTTGCCTTTTTTTGTGCTCAAATTGCAGGCGGTCGTGCCGGTCTAGAATCGGACTTCATAGTCGTCAAAAGAAGTGTTTGATATTGCACCCTACTTGAATCATCCGTGATGGATGAAAAGGCCAATGATTATGATGATGAAGAAACCGCTTTTTTATTTTTATGGTGCGCAAACTACTTAACCTTACATGAAATCTTCTAATTAGCGAAAATTACTGCTAATAAGTAGTAACTTTTCATTTCATTATTTCATAAAATTATCGTCGCAATAAAATTTTCGCAGTTTTAGTGCGTATGAAAACCGTGATTTATAACTTATTATTTTATGACGAAATCTTTAAAGAAATTACAATTTCCTTTTCGGGTTTAATCTTACACTTCGAGTTTTGGAGGCTCAAATATTATTTGCATTAGTACGAGCTCGTGTCTTGTAGTTATCAAAGAAGCCTTAGTCCTAGCATATACCGAAGCACCTCTCGTTGTAAAACAAACCTTTTGTTTTATAATCTAAGTAAAACACACTGTCGTAACAATGACGATGGTTAAAAATCTGCGCAATAAAGTGTACCTGAGCGATGAACACAAGTGACAGCTTTTGCAACTCCGCAGAACGGTGAAGTAACGCTGTTCACCACTGCGTGACGGCTGACACTTACCAGCATCAACATAAAGAACACTATGTTACTACATATGTGACCCTATTGACTAGGCATTAAAAGCTACATTGCTGTAACAGGTGGTTTAAGATGTGTAAACGTATATTTGTGTCCATTGTTAGCTCCAGTACACACGGTCATAGAGTGTAAACATGAAATATACAATCAAACATATTAACTGTCATACTGCAACATATATATGCATGTTTCGCTGCTCTGTGGCCATCATACATACGGATGTCACGGCTGACGGGTTTGTCGTTACATATTTCGGCCAATAGTATGCAATATGACACGATGCCATTCTATGTAAGATTTCCTTTGTAATTTTCCGGTGCGTGGATATGATGATAGCGCGTGGAAACAGGCACCTAAGCACGCATTGTTCTAAAGATATGGTGGCGATTGGCCGCCGCTCGTTAGGTATATCGGCGTACCTGTAATTTGATATTTATTGCTATTATGTAGGGGAATATGTTGTACCTCGGAGCCAGTTGTATCTTGGCCAGTTGGCTTTTTCTAGGTATTCCTGAGCTTTTGTGTTCTAATGACTTCGCTACGTCTCTACCGACGATAGTCGTTTACACCATAACCATAATCCAGTCTTTGATTTTATCGACGTTTGATTTTTTTGGGGTGAAAAATATTATAATTAAGCATTATTAGAAGCCGGATAATTTCACATTAACAGGAATGGCCATGGTACAACGTGCTTCTGGCCAAGGTACATCAGGTATGTTGTACCTTGGCCACTTGTAGAACTTTTTATTAAACGACTCAAAGACATGTAAACATGTTATGCACAGTTTTCAAATTTTAACCAAGTATACCCAAATAACCAACCTTCTTAAATGTGCAAACATGGCTTTTGTACTTGTACTTTGTCAAATTGGAATAAATAACGGATACATGAAAATATGGCCGAGGTACAACAGGTTCCCCCACTGTTCTATCCGTTATTTACCGGTGTATCGTCCGTAATCTGTGATCTACTGTTGTTATTATCAGTCGACAATGTTTATAATGATTGCACATCTCTTTTGCTCTCAAAGACCTACATACACTACCGTTTCTATTAACTTCATTCTCTGTAAAAGCTATAGTTAGTGTTTATCCTCTATTTTATAGCTCCCCACACCGATTTCAGTGACAGTGGCCGGTTTCAATGAAACCAGGCCAGCTTCGCAGGAGTTATTTTAAAGTGCCCAAGTGTGTGCGCGTACTGCGCACTCTCATCCTCCTTTACTCTCGAAACCTAGTGGGACATATAATCGACACGACTGGCGAGAAATCAGGCGCAGGTCGACTTTTACCATGCCTATCCGACGCATGGATAATCATTCTTGTCAGACAATCAGGTGATCAGCCTGCATTGTCCTAACCAAACATGGAAACATTTTGTGTTGTTCCAACGGCGGGAATCGAACCCACGACCTCCGAGTTGAGAGCCAAGCTCTAAACCACTGGACCACGGACGCTGTTATCCTCTATAATAAACAGAGATGAAAGTATGCTATAAAAACTATCATCTTTGATTGTTCTAAATCTCTAACATTTCTCACCGAAAATGGTTAAAATTAGAGAACCTACTAAAGATTTTATCTACAAATACTCCTCCCCCCTGTCTATAAAATGGAAGGATAAAAGAATAATAAATAAAAATCACTGAAATTACCAAGTCTGAACAAAGAATAGGTATCAAATGTAATTGGGTCAGCATGGCCTACCTAGTATGAAATTAATAAAATTGTGATATCTATCCATGCCAAGGACAAGTGTGACGTTAGACACATTTAAATGCGAATAATATATTCATGTAGACGATATTTTAACTTCACTTAACATTAACCTGAACATTAATGTGTGAGAATTGGGAGCAACAAAAAATAATAAAGAGATAAATTCTGATTGTGAAAATACCTGAAGCAAAAACTTCAAGTACAGTTTCACGACAATTCTGCGAATGAAAGAGTATGAAATTTGGCATAGCTAAAGTTTTTGTGGAAGAAGGTGTGCAGAAAGATAATATAACAAAAATCCCTAGAAGTACATATAATTGTCAACCTTTACATATTTTATTGTGTATCTAAGATTTAAAAAGAATCATATAAAGTTGAAATTTAAAAATTAGAATATGAATTGCGGCGGTGTGGTGGGGGACTTTACGAACGAAATATAAGCCAAAACAATGATTTGTAGAGTAGTAGTTTGGGCTCTATATTAATAAACAAGCTATTTTTTTTGCTGCAAAATGTACGGCTTGCGAGTACGAAGTCGCGGGATACATCCTAGTAGTAGATAAGCGGCATCTAGGTATGT
Source organism: Phengaris alcon alcon (assembly GCA_037179445.1). Lineage (NCBI taxonomy): Eukaryota > Metazoa > Arthropoda > Insecta > Lepidoptera > Lycaenidae > Phengaris > Phengaris alcon. Next base: position 3,316,018 of record JAYRCH010000119.1, read on the forward strand.
GGCAAGACTTCACGCGTATTCGAATCGTTAATAATTGTTCCAAATTGATTGCGATACACAATGTACTAAATCGATGTGTTATGGGACATGAACCTCCAGGTTTGGGACATAGGTTCATGTTTTATTATTATTGCTTTGTAGGAGGTCGACAGTCTACACTCGTGCCCTTGGATTTTTTTAATAATTTTTGTATTCCCTTTATGCATAGAAAAAGGCATTGCCAAAACATGGCTTCCATTTAATTTTATAATAAAAATTTCAGATAATTATATTATATTAACCGTAATGGCGACGTAAGAAGTTCAGGTGGTGGACAGTTTTGTAATTTTATTCTCTACATAAATGCTCATACAAAGGTATATCGTAATGAAAACACTCAAAGGGTAACTTCTCACCAAAACGAAACGCTACGCGGCACTGCATTGTTATGATAGCTATTCAAAATTAAACTTTATTCATTACAAAAGAAGATACACGTTTCATTTTAAGAGTTCGAATGCCATGTTGCGTCGCGCTGTGCAGCGAATGTAATTCAATTCAATTCAATTTTGAACCCCTATCTTCAAAATGCACCACCAAATCAACATAATACGATTTCTGCACTTTTTTAAATCTTCCTATCATTTTTTTTATGTCTAGGCTGATTCAAGATTAACAAATTGTCAGTATAAGAAAAACTTTCTGAAATGATCCAAGATCAATTAAACGCAATTCAATGGAATGCGTTTGTCGTCGGTCGGGTTTATGGCCAAAACGAGTCGGCGGCGACCGAAAGGAGCATTTTGTAAATGACAGAACGGGGAATTTCATAAATCGACATCGAACGGGGCATTTCATAAATTGTCAGTCGTGTATCGGTGACGGTGAATTGATAGAATTGCGTGACGAATCCCAAATAGGTGGATTTCTACTGACTGTATCAGATTTTAAGTCGCGTTTTGTTGGGCCAGGTCTTGGGCGGATTCATAAGATTACATTGTTATTGTTGAAAAATAATAACCATGAATTATTATTTTTTTTTTTTGGAAAATTTTGTCACTTCACTTAAACGACGACAGGCTACAATAATTGTTGTAAATCTAAAAAAATAAAGTTGCTTTAAATGATTATACCAACAAAAGATTGCCACAGTCCAGTACCACGATTCAGGTACAAAGTGAAATGTTCGTGAATATTATGCCAACGAATCGAAAGACATTTTTGTCGATTCGTTGGCAGAATTCCGAACTTTACAACCGAAGTCCCCAACTCTAACCTCCAAACAGGTCTACAAAGCCCGCGAAACAAATCGCCCATTTGCTGGCCCCACAAAAGTTGTATCCACAAGTCGAGATTCTCACGACAGCCGCTTCATTATTAGTCAATCTGTTTTATTGAATCCGCCGCCTTTGATCGCCAGTGTCAATCGAACCCGCACTCGTTTCGACTCGACTAATTAATGGAATCGATGTTTTCGAGGTAAAACGAATTTGTCGTTTCTACGATTGAAGATATCAAAAATGTATATTTTCATGTATGTGTATGATAGGATTAAATTTTATGCGTTATAAAAATATATGTTTTACAAATTTCAACTATCACGCTTAAGGCATTAACCTCATTTTACTCTCACATACATCAGTCACATTATACGTCATAGTAGGTAGTAAAAATATATACACTATATTTTATACAAGTAGTCTGTCGGTAAATATAACTAGGTAAGTTGTAAGTTTGCGTCAAAAGGTTGATTGATTGAATGCTGGTGTCGACACAGTTGGTACTATAGCTGTAGGTGGATGTACTATGTACTTAGTAATTTACTAGCTTTTTCCCGCGGCTTCGCCCGCGTGGAATAGTGTTCTTGGAGAAAAAACTTCTTCAGCAAATAACTCTACTCACTCCAATATACTTCTGTAAACAATATTGAAGATGTTTTTAGGGTTTCGTATCTAATGGGTAAAAACGAGACCCTATCACCTCCCCTCGACGTGCGAGACCGCTTGACATATATTTTTCGCGCTTGAATATAAATTTTACGATATCTTCTAAATATAATATAATTATTTAAACTGTATGGTTTAAATGGCTACTAATTACTATAATGTGTATAAAATGCTCAAAGTGAGTAACGTATTTAATTTGAATGAGGATCATACTGTATCCGTCTAAATGGCTTCCGAAAATACCGTACATAATAATAAGCATGAACTAGGCACAGGCAGCTAGTTTTATTAAGTATAGCTGTGCCCGCAGCTTCGCCCTCGTGGGAGAATATTCGTGGCAAATTTATACTTACTGCAATATAGTAATAGCACAGAGTAAAAATAAATATATTTATAATAAATTTTCACACGTACTTTTTAATTTTAATATATCTCCTAGATGAGGATTAAGTAATATTGTATCCGTCTTATTAAGACGGAAAATACCACATAATCTGTGATCATTTTTTTAAACTTAGAATGGGTATAGTAACCTATCCTTAAAATATAGACATAATATCTTTGCCATCGCAATCTTTTTTGTAGACACCATGGTACTGACTTCAAAAATATGAAGATTGAGTAGAGAAATAGTTAAAATTTTATCCGAATTAGAAAGGGGAATTATTTTGAAAAGAAGTTTTATTTCATAATTTTTTATGCATTTTTACTTTGGAAGTTAGTTCTCATTTTCTGTTTAAAATAATAACTTTTCCCTTTTTAGTTGTATTTGTTGCATAATGTCAACAGTAGTTATAAGAAATATAATTGTCAATGTCATATTGACAGATGTCACAGGAACAGCCTATTTAGTTTAGGTTTATTTCGATTAGCTTAGTGTAGACTGTAGACGTATTTGTGTTAGACACATCTCATATGTAATACGTGTCTGTGTTGAACACCGATAAAGGAGGATATAAGAATTGTTGCTGTATCATTATCATCACCACTCAAGCGTAAGAAGGATCTGTAAAACCAAGAGGTCGTAGCCCGCTACAATATTTATTATTGTTAACACATTTTAGGAAAGTCTTTCCTACAAAAAAGCCTCCGGTTTTCGCACTTTCTCGGCAACACAAACTCAAGCGTTTTTTTATGCCGGTTTTCTGAGAGGCCGTGGTATTTCCCCAAATAAGCATTACCGATCTGTGGACCAAATAAACGATCACCAGTGATGATAATGATTAGACACTACATTATTAAATTATTATTATTATCCATAGTAGTACTACGCGGAAAAGTACCAGTACCAGTCAGCATTAAATATATAATATTATAGTGATGATGATGATCATGAATATAATTTTGGCAATAGCAAAATTTCAAATACATTGATATCGGTGTACGGTGTACATATGTCACCATAATAATATGTTGGTGTATCGTAAGAAGATGCTTGTGATGATGATGATGATGATGATGATTACTGTAAGTGGCATATGCTTGCAGTTCTTTAAGCAATGCCGAATTTCTAAACGTGTATCTTTAAAGACTGAGGAGTTCTGTTCAGTTCAGTCCTTATAATTTTGTGGAGTTCTCTCATGACTATGGCCATCCATGAGGAATTCATGGTGACCTCCACCATCATCCACCTTGGTGACTAAGGGACCAATTTCGAAATATATTCTTAACAAAACCAAAAGAATTTTGAAAATGCTTTAACAAACGGCAGAGTAATGTTCAAAGATATACGTATCGGTGCAAAAGACTATGAGATGTATATATGAGAGATCATCATAATGTGATGGTTGTATGGTGTGTTGAAGGCGGTGATTGATGATGATTATTTTAATTGACATAGTGGGATATGCTTTCACTTTTTTAAACAACGCCGAACGACTCGGGAGTTCTGTTCAGTAATTTTGGATCCAGGGTATACCTTGGTACAAAAGCTTTATTTTTGTTAGTATATACCTGGACTACTTCGATCTCTATGTATGTCGAGGAGTTCCCTTGATTCCGCATGGATCAAATCATCAGGTGGTGTCAAAAAGACCAATCGGGGATATCTATCTGGGACACTATATATGTATATATATGTATATATATACAGCTCAATGTATAACCGCCTCCCCTTTTTCGGAAGTCGGTTAATTAAATTTTAAGTGGAGTGGAGTAACCAAAACGCATTAGAAGCCGTTGACTTCGTACGCGCAAAAACAAATATCGCGGGAATCGTACATTTTTCCGCAATAAAAAGTAGCTTATGTGTTAATCCAGACTCTGAACTACTACTATACCAAATTTCATCAAAATCTGTGCGAACAGCGAACAGTTACAAATTTATTCTGTGTATAGATAGATTCCATTTCATAGTAAAGAGAACATCTATCGGTGTCAGTTAGTAACTACTTACATAAAATTTGCAAGAAATAATCGAAAGTGTAATAAGAAAATACTATATATATAATAAGGTAAGCCCAGTGGTCGAAACTAGACCGTGGTTCATTTAATTTTTAAGATTATATTTATTTAACTTTATTTAAAATTATATAACTTTATAAGGATATTTTTGCCTCCTGGTTACTAAATTAAAAATGTAAATGTTGTCTATGAAATGTCTTTAAGACTATGAGTCTTAAAGACATACAATAACAAGAACCAGCGTCGACGTGTGATAAAATTGTATTTCAAGTATCGAACGAAATATGGTAGTTATTAATCTGAGGTAAGTAGTGTTTGTAACGGTGTTTTCATTAATTTAATGTATTTTAAGCACTATTATAAAAAGTATTAACGCAGCTCGCTCCTCCTCCAAATATTTAACTCCACCGAATTTCATACTCCTCCGTTAGCATTTTTTTTAAACGGAGTACAGTTTTTGTCTCGCTCATTATATACTAGAACACGACTTGTGGTCGAAATTGGCCCATAATAATAGTAATTAAAACTTATAATTTTTAAGTTTGAACTTTATAAAGGTTCTTTACCTATTAAATAAAAAAAAAGTTGCGACAGATTGACAAACGTTAACGTATAACAAAATTGTATCTTTCAAACGCACGGTAGTGTGTGTTATTAATCTGAGGTAGTGTGTGTAGTTTTTTTTTTTAATTAAATATATGGCGTCGGCTTAAAACCATTTGCCAGGGTCAACTTAAAAAGGCGGGAAATAGAATTTTCGTTTCAATTTTCAACACCGTATTCCTAAATCGTCAAGTCTTAAGTCTAGTCAAAGTCCAAATAAATAGTCAGTGCAGTCAATGAGTCAAGTCAGTCGATTCAGTAAAGTGGTAGAAGCTTTACTGAAAGTTCCTAGGGAGTTTTGGAGGGAACACAAAATAGCACGCTTTTTAAAGTTGTACCACTTTCCCACACTTGTGCACGTTAACGAATATTTAATGGTTCATATTCTACCAATAATATGATTTAACTTAACACATTAAGAACCGGAATAAAACATATTTTTGAGGGACATACAAAAACCACAACGAAACCTATTGAATTCCCCGGCAAAACTCGTGTGTGTAGTTTTTTTTTTATGAACTTTATATTCTATTTAAAAAAAAAGGTTTCTGCACACCATCCTCCACATAAACTTTAACTGTGCCAATTATAATACCCCTCCGTTCGCACAATTCTCGTAAAACTTTACTGAAAGTTTTTGCTGACTGAGGAGCTCAAGTATAAAGTAACTACTGTATTTTCTCCTTGAAATAAAAATTCATGTGTACGATGCTTCATAATTTTTAATTTTATAATAATAAACCACGATTATAAAGCATTCTTAGTAATAATTCTGCTAAGTTTAATGTTATTATTAATTATTTTTTATGTTCTGTCAATTATTTTTGTTATAAAATTTATTTTACTTTTATTATTCTTTGATTTACTGTAGGAAGCGAGATGGTATATACATATGTATATATAAGATATATATATATATATATATATATATATATATATATATATATACGAGATGATATATATATATATATATATATATATATATATATATATATATATATATATATATATATATATATATATATATATATATATATATATATATATATAGTTTAACCTCTATAATATTATCTTCTCGAAACATAGGCGACACACAATAATTGTTTTAGAAGAGCTTAAAAGTACATAACAATGTTTGAAAATGTGTACCTACAGTTTAGAATCTAAGAAATCTATGTCACACCTAAAATGGACATCAACGTTAAATAAGTAATAACATAAATAATAAAAAAGAGTGCTTAAAACATTCTCAAACGAGCAAGTAAAACAAGGAATTTGAATGTTTTGTGATAATTGAGAACAATTTGGCAATTAATAACCATCGTGGCAAAGAATGCGATTAGAAAGCTAATAAATATAATATTAGGGTAAAAAATACAATTCTAAAAAAGGTATACCTATCAATTCACATTAATTTTCCAAGTAAAACCCAATATTTATCGCGCAAACGACCAATTTGGTTACATTTAGCGATTTTTATGGGGGAAATCGACGAATTTGTCGTAGAAAGTGTCAAAAGAACACCAAAAACATGTTTTTCTTTATATTAAGTTGGCGTCAAAGCGATTATTGCAATTAAATTGTTAAACTCAACGAAAATGGTTTTTAATTTCTTATCCACGCGTAATTATTGTCGTAAAAACTTATATAATAATGGTCATAAGCAATTACTCGAACAAAGATGTCCGTTGGCCTTGTCCAAATGTCCTCTATGTCAATAAAATTAAATGCTATTTGTTTAATTTTCATAAAACAAAAAATATTTTGTAAACTAGTGATGTATAAAATCGACAAAGTTCCTGCTTGGCCAGTTTCTAGTCATTTTCCTTTGCACTAGGACGCCTCAAAATATTTAAACACAAAGGAAGTAACCGCATCGACTGCAGACGTGGTTGAACTACGTATTTACACGGGAGCATGAGTGGGTGCGCACGCGCAATGGCGCTGTTACGCGATTTTCATCTTATGCCTGATGTTTTTTATTTGCAGCATCACTGCGAATGGCTGAGATGTGGTTACTTTAATCTCAAATATTTGACATTTCATTTTAGTGCCGTGATTTCCCGCAACATGGCGAGGTTTTAATTTTACTGGTATCAAAAATGTAGTTTTCAAGTCATAACCGGTTACTGAGGTGAGCGGTGAGATCGATGGTGTTCCCATGATGATGACCAATCTACCTAAAGGTTATCCAAATAATCATACCAACTGACCTTATCGGAATATTATCAGTCACCTATAAGGCTGGGACTATATTACCCAGAATCCTCCAGCCGGAGAAAATTCCGAGCGCTGAAAATAGAACTCTGGGCTAATAAAATAGAGCTGAAAACCGAACACAATATGACAACACACGGCAGCTATTTAAAAACTTAACGCTTGTGTGTTCGCTTTAAACATAATTGTATTAGCCCATAGTTCCATATACACATTTTTATATACACCAGGATTCCAGATAATATAGTCCTAGCTTAAGATTTCTAAGTCAACTTGATCCTGGTGGATCCTGGTGGATCCAGAAGTAACTATAAGTTACTTCTGGATCCACCAGGACTTCCTTGGTTCCACCAGGACTTCGGACTTCCTTGTGTTTTTTCACATTGTCTGCTTGGTCTTGAATAATCTCGAGAACAGTAACTACGTCTAATGTCTAAAAGACAAATTGAATAACAACAAAATGTTATCTAACAAAGATATTAATTGAGATTCCATATACATCGTGATAATGATGAGTACGTAATTATTCTATTCACCGTGGAGTATCTGACAATGACATTTGACATTGACATACCAACATCCGCTACCAAATACTTTTAATTTGAACGTACTTGCCTCGTACTTGCCGCTCGTCTAATTATAGACAATCAAAGACGTGCAGCCACGAGGTGATCCTTTGTACTCCCATCAGGTGATTGTCAGATCTAACCTTTTCTCGGCAATCGTAGCTAGACCCTCAATTGTATTATTGTCGCCTGCAAAAATATCGACAAATAGAAGCAGAGTGTTTCAAATTACGCTGGTCGTAATCGCATTGTCGGAGTAGTAATCATTCATAATAACCCGACCAAAATGGGTTTTTTGTATTTTGTTTTCGATCGATGTATTGACATTATCGGAATAATTGCCGTGACCTTGACTTGTCACACGCGTGCGAATCCTGTTGACCGTTTGTTTGTCAAATTGTGTTCAAGCGTATCTTCGTCCCACAATATTATTTCTTTTCAAGCTCATCTACGACAACACGTTGATTTTAACTAGTTCAACTTCATTTTAAAAAATTGTATCGACTTTAAAAGCCTTATGTTTTATCGCTGTTTATTCTGACTGTGGCACCGTAGCTTATAACCTCATAAACAAGTGTACTGAGTAAATCCAAATCCTACTACTATTATAAACGCGAATGTTTGTGATGATGTATGGATAATTGTTGGTTACTCTTTCACGCAAAAACTACTGAACGGATTTTGATGAAATTTGGTAAGGTAGTAGCTTAAGCTCTGGATTAAAGTATAGGCTACTTTACATCGCGATATCCCGAAAAGTACAGCGTTCCCGGAGGATACTGTATTTACGTGAGCGGAGCAGCAGGCAAAAGCTAGTTGTAAGTAAATAATCTTGATAGCATTGAATAACGTAAAACGACACACCACAACCACTAAATTTCTCTATACTTCCTAGGTTGTAATTAGTTTGTAATGCATTGTAAGTTACGGGTACGAGGCGCTCCTCCCACCTATCTACCATCACACAATTGGCATTGTGCGCGCTGCCGGCGGCTGAAGCCGTGGTTGGTACAGCCTGGACTTATGACATTTGCCTTATCGAGAGACGGCTAATTTAATGATTTGTAGGAGCACTAGTGTGAACTGGTTACGATTTCGCAGCAAGGATTTGTCTGACCAAAAGACTTTTGACTAACTTATTAATTTGGATCCACCACGTTAGTTGACTGCGGTTTGATATTATTAGAAATTTTTGTTGAGTATTGTGTTTAAATATCTTAAAAAGTGATTAAAAGTACATTGAAGCTTGAAAGTTAGTTTTTAAAATCAATACATATTTATGGGACTTACAGGTTACCCCTAAAAATGTTTTAAACCCTTATAATATATTTTCGACGAGGCATGTCGAGATGTGTGCTTAAAGATTTAAATTTGACTTTAGAAGTACTTTAAGATTGTCATACTTAAACTGCCCTACTTTTGGGGCTGTTTGGGTAACTCGAGGTTTGACTTGCAGTCCGCATTTATTTGACAAAATCTTCTGAAAGTAAGATGACGTAACTTTTTCTTGTATAGAGATTTTTTGTCAAAACCGATCCTTAGTTTTGAAATCACTGTTTTAATCTTAAAAAAAGCCTTTATTAAAAACAATACAATTGTTTCTAAATCTATCGTACGGCAAACCTTGTAGGGCGTAGGCTTTACCCCGCGGCGAGAGCACACCGCTTTCACCGAGTCTCCTGATAGCCGGAGATTTATACCCAACCCTGCCAATCCGATAAAGACGTCACTGGAAATTATGGCGAAGAGTCCGGAAGGTCGTTTTACTTTTAAGATAGTTGTAAGTCTGGAGGAAAGTGATGAGAAGATTTATTATCAGGGAAAGATTTTGTTATAGAGACTTAGTAAGTTCAAAAATATTACAATGGCTCTTTATTTACTAGCTAGATGTTGCCCGCGACTTCGTACGTGCAAAACAAATCTTGCGGGAACCGTACATTTTGCCGCGATACAAAGTAGCCTATGTCCTCCCCCTGTATATTCTGTACCTTTCATCAAAATCAGTCTAGTGGTTTCGGAGCCTATTCAATGCAAACAAACAAACACATCTTTCCTCTATAAAGTATTATAGTGTACAATCTATTTAGTTTGTCGTCAGTATAAACAACAAAGACAAGTTAATTCATCTAGAAGCTTCTTATTCCCTCTTAATTGTGTTCCGATGAAGCGAGAGTAATTGGGGAAGTTCGGGGGACATAACACAGTTAGTGGAGATCAATAGAGGTCATCAGTTGCTGTTCTTTTATGCGACCCTGGTAATTTGGCGTTTGGTTGTTGGCTGGACTGATGAAGGCTTTGGATTTCTTTTTATGTAAGCCTGGTAGTGCTTTTGCCATGATGCATGGCCTTAGCAATTAAATTAGCAATATATTATAGATATGCACTTAAAATGTATCTAGGTTATTGAAAATAAGAGGGCTGTATTTTAGTACACCTCGCAGGCACGACATTTTTAACCCGCTATAAACGCTCAAGTTATTTCATAGAATTGGATATTTCGTTGTTTTAAATGACAAACATAAAAAAATACGTACCCACAAATTTCACCATCTTGAAATTCATATTTCTACGTACCTATATGATTTTGTTTTCAAACTTTTTGTGTGGTATTACAAAAGAAAGGGTAAGTGGACACAAGTGCTGTAATCCTATATCTTATCCCTACATCAGAAACTACATTGTTGATGTTTTAGCGAAGATTTCCCCGTGTTTCCTCGTGTCGGCAGTTTGAGGAAAACAATTTTCTGTGACAAAGTAGACCGAATTAAGGTAAAGGTGCGACCATGTTGGAAATAAGCGACCAGCGACAAGCCTTATGCTGACATTATCGTATATACATAAAGTGTTTTATTATATTTATGCATTTTCATGTAATTTTAGATATTTTAGTGCTTACTTAAACTTAAAAGTGCTTCTTAAAAGTACTGATAATAATGATTAAGCCCACAGAGTTAATATGATAAAAAATATAAATTATACATTCTAAATAGTATTTTGGTATGTAATCGCGACATTTAAAAAAAAAAACATTCAATGTCATTGGTACATTGAAAGCTAGAAACGAAGCTTTTAATAGTTTATCTTACAGCATATATGTAGATGAATTTTTCAACATGACAATGACAATGGACTTTGGAGTTTGGACAATACTAGCCAAATTTAATTAGTATTTTTTCAGAAAAACAATGCATGAAAATAAAAACATTGCTTTCCCAAATGAATTATAAACGACTTGTTACAAAAGTCCCCTCAAATGAACGCAAAAGGGTGGCGTAATGAAACGCTTAAATATTCATTTAATAAACAAATCAAGATAAAAACAATCATTCCGTGAGCACACCATTATACTTGTCCTTCACAGGGGACAGACCGGGGCCGGATTAAGCTGACATATTGCAGTAAATTGCTGAATGAATTGCTGAAAGCCGAAATGTTTCTGAATGCTACGTGACCGCAGGAACAAATGACCCTATTTCTGATCTCAGGTGCTACGACATAACCCTATTATTTTAGGAGCCAACATATTTTTATTGGGTCGTATTTTCCTTAGCAGTCAAAGGGTCGTCGTATTCCATATCAATGCAACTACAATAAAAAATAATTTTCGTACACTAAGGTAGAGGTTTATTGGGGTGGGACTATATGTCCGGAATCCGTGTGACAGTGGAAAATTCAGAAAACTGACAATAGAACTCTGGACTAATACAATATTGTTAAAAATCGAGTATCATGAGTGTCGAGTTGTCGTATTCGATATTGACATTTGACTTGACACTGGTGTGTTCCATTTTCAGCTCTATTGTATTAGCGCAGAGTTCTATTTTCAGTGCTCTGAATTTTCCCGGGTCTGCCGGGACCTACCAATTCCAACGGGAATCTACCAATTTTAAACTAGACATTGGCATGACTTCCTAGAAACATTGCCTTAATCCTTAATCACACACAAAATTAAAGACCTACACGCAATCCGTCCCCTCGCGGACACATGGCGTGACATCGGAACTTGAGAAAGGTAATTACAATGTGATAGACGGACAGACCCTTTCTCCATATATATGTTTGTCCGCACTTAACTAATTTCGCCTTGACATAAGACGTGGGACTGTCGAAAAGATATTTGAAATAGAATTAGAAGTATTCTTACCGGTAAATTGTAAATTAAGAATCTAAGGCAAGGGAATTCAGTCCATAACAATAATGATGACGATGGGAAAGTAATATACCAATAAAGTAACTGTGCTAAGATTAGTATGACAATGATCTCCTTCAGTGAGTTGGTTTGTATAGAAAATAAGATGAAATATTCTGTAGGACTAGTTTTATATAGTGATAACTTTTTGCTTATTAAATAAATAATGAGCAATCACACAAATAATTTAAACCCGACAATGTGATTCACAAGCTACTGCCAGCTAATAAAATTGAAATATTACGTACAATTCAGTATAATGAAGCTAATAAAGTCTTACGCAATATTCGTGACGATCAGTCGCGATACACTCGACCTAATGGCTGGAGGCTTTTAACAACAATAACACGCCTACAACTCTTAAATGCGCCTATCTAACGATCTTTCTCAGGAATATTTTAATGTTCGAATCCCTTCAAGGACTTGAGTAGGTACCATTCTGATTAAGATACGTTTAATTTCGATGTGCTGGATCGTGTTTGATGGATTCATCGTTAATTCTAAGTATATGAGGTGTATAAAGCTAATCCTACTAATATTATAAATGTGAAAGTTCTTGAGGATGGATAGATGGATTGTTACTCTTTCACGCAAAAATTACTGAACAGATTTTGATGAAATTTGGTATGGCTTAGTTTAGGCTCCGGATTAAACTCGGGATACTTGATAGTATATTTACGCGGGCGGAGCCGCGGGAAACAGCTAGTCATTAATAAAATTAAAAAAAGGGCATGGGAACGGACGAACGACCAGTGTCCTTGATTTAAGAATACCAAAACCGTGATGGACTTCGTAAATCGGATGGCTGTTGTTCGTTCAGAAGCTAAAGGTGTGTCGTATGTGGAGAGCACAGAGTAGAAAATATAAATAAACTTACGTACAGAGAAGCAGCTTTCATAGAATGATAAACCGAACAAAATTTAAACAATTTTGACGTCCCCTTCAACGACCCACAATTTTTTCAGTAATTCGTGGACACGTCCTTCCTCTTCCTTCCTCCCTTCCTTCCTTCCTATGCTTGTAGTAGTGCAATCATATCGATAGCAAACTATGTAGCTGTTCATCTGTTCCTCTTTAATCTGTGGTGAAGAGTATAGAGACGAACAATTTCAAAATAGAACAAGAAGAATCGAATATTAGACGCCCGAGGATTTCATATACCTTCAAAGCTCTAGATTTCCATTTAGCAACAATATTCATTCGGTATTAGATGCGGATATAATTTTTAGCATAATATAAGTACTTAGTTCGTTCTAATTGCCCTCTTAACAAGAATGGCGTATTTAACTGGCAAAAGCTGAGCCGCGGGCTCCGCCCACGTGGTGCCTTCATGTGCAGTGTATCGCTTGCAACTGCGATTAGGCCGTGTGCTGAGGGGGCGACAGAAATTATTAGATAGTGTCCGTAAAATACTTGAGACAATCTTGATGTGAAATGTCTAATGCGAACGGTCAACGGGGTAAGAGAGTTGATGACGTGAATCAGCGAAGCTCATTGCTTTGCAGAATACATTTTAGACTGTTTAGCAAAAAGGAACTGCACAATGACAGGCGCCCAGCAGCTTCTGCTGTTACATAACCTGCGTTAATTTTTTGATCGAAAACTCATCCACATAATTATTATTCCACTATAGTCTATTAACGTGTTAAGATTGCAGTGAATCATCAGTGCATTTGTCAAAATTTACCAATAACGCATAAGTGCACATTTACCAAATAAAGTAAACCATTATGACATATGTACGCATAATTCACTGCAAACAACGCGAATAGACTATAGCTACTCGCACATACCTATTAACCGAACATTCCATGAACATTTTAGAAAATAAAAAGGACAATAAATGTAATTCATTAAAATAATATTAATCGCCGCTGCTCGCGACGTCTGAACGCGGCCTTATAAGCCTGAAGCAGAGGTTGCGCGGACGAACGCAACCTAATAATTTCTAAATGTCATGCGCTTTGAAGGGAATTATTGTTTTGTATTAGAATAATGGCATGTTGAGATGGTTAGATGTAGATTAGGCGGGCCACTGACATAACTGCCTGTATCAGGCCCGTGGGCCTATCGGGCCTGTGGGCCTTTCGGGCCTGTGGCCTGTCGGGCCTAGCGCGGCGGGCCATCTCCCCCGAAGCTGACTTGATGAACTTTAGCAATCTCATCTGACCCTAATAGCGTTGCTATTGTTTGTGGTCGAAATAGAAGAGCATAACTAAATTAATAAGTTTAGTTAACAATGGGTAATAAGAGGGTAGGGTGGAGGCTACCAGTTGAGTTGTATTGTCTGAGTATTTGTATGAATTCATCAGCTTTCTTACACTAAAAGCGACGCGGTGCTTGGCTATATCACCACGAACAGCCGCCGGCCTGGCAGCATTAGATGTTTGAATTTCAACCCCTACAAAACCTAGTACTTCATTAATTACTTTCTGCACTTACTACTTAACCTAAAATAAAAATACCGGGAACACAAAGCAATTATCGTATATCACAACAGAGGAACCACGTACGACAAGTAATAAAATGGCAAAGAAAAGGTCGACACTCGAGACCCTAGCCAAAGGGCTCGCTCTGTATTCTTCTCGCCGACCCTTCGAGGGCAAACACTTGAGCGACGAAATAGAGAATGTATTGAGTCGCGAAATAAAATAAGGGTAGCACGTATCAAGGCGTGAGCCATTTATGGAGCTGCTACAACAAATATAAAACAGTCAGTTGATCAGTCCTACACCTGCTCCTAACGTGACTATGTGTGAGTGATCTACTTGTGCTAGAGTTTCGTGATGCTAAGAAGAAAATATAAGAACAGCTTCCATCATTTTAACCTCCTTTTATACCAGTCATATTGACAGGGTCGCGTTAGAATCAGGTGCAGGACCAACTTTTTAGTCACATGTCCAATTGGCTATACATGGTTTTTGGTTTTTGATAACCTTCGGGTAAGACAGTAAGGTTCATAAAAAGTCATTATAAACTTCAGTCTTAAAAAATATTTGATATCATTGTTCATGTAACTGTGTGTAAATATTTTTGAATCATGGCGCCATTAATTTGCAATATTTTATTAAATCTACCAGTTGTTACATCTCTATACAGATCCCTCAGTGGACATTGTCCTAACCACAGGTGCCGTACGCTGGACTTCACAAACATTTGCTTTGGTGGCTTTTCACGTTTTGTGTTTTTCTCTCAAATACCGATAACAATTTAAGGGATCGACTATGCTTTGAACAGTCCGCAAAAGTTTTCGCGTTCTTTGGGGGTAACGATATGAATGTAAACGCTGTAGTTAAATCGATAAAACATTATTGAGTGGTTGTTTTTTCGAAATGAAGCAACTAAAGTGGTGGTTTAGACAATTTGTACAAATATAAATAATTATTGGTTTCACATCTGTCAAGCGTGCCACGGCCTCACATTTGTGTACTCTGTGTATTTTAAACCAATATTATATTCATCTTGGAAGTTAAAAATCTTTCTCTGTAATTCTGAAAGAAATATAATATTATTATGTAATTGAAAGAATGCCATCATGATATCCGAAACAAAATTGTCATTGAAAATCATAAAAACGTGGTTAATTCCGAAAGTCATGTCCGTGCAGAATTGCATTTTATATCGACTTCGATAATTCAATTGCATTACAACCAATTGATTTCCGTGTTGTTCGATTGGCCAAAAAACTCGAATTGTACAATTAGCACTGACATAAGATGTTATGACCGTGGGAGAGCAGGTTTTGTGGACATATTGTTTAAGGCATGAGCGGAGGCGTTCGAGCTTAAATGTTGTTTATATTAATTTGAATATTTATATTTCAATTGCAAGGTGAGTTTTGACCTTAATCATGTTAACAAATAAAATAAAAAAATATTTTTTTGTTAAACGGTTTTATTACAATAAAAATAATGTAGGTAATGTACTAAAAGCTAAAAAATAATTCGGTAAGTCCTAGCTACTAGATCGCACCAATCTTCTCATTAATCTGGGGTATTGATCAGACAAATAATAAAATCGTTGGGCGCGTGAAACTATATTAACTCTAGATACGCAACGCCCAACGATTTTATTATTTGTCTGATCAATACCCCAGATTAATGAGAAGATTGGTGCGATCTAGTAGCTAGGACTTACCGAATTATTTTTTAGATTTTAGTACATTACCTACATTATTTTTATTGTAATAAAACCGTTTAACATAAAAATATTTTTTTATTTAATTTATTTTCAAGTTTTTAGTTTTGTTGCTATTTATTTTTTCAGAATGAGCTCTATTCTACTAATGAAGCCCTTTCATTAGACACCTATATTGAGATAGTTGTGGAAAATATGTAATCCGCCATTTTGTGGCGGCGGCCATCTTGAATTTAATTTTTTTATAGTGAACTCTATTCTACCAATAAAGCCCATTCATTTGATACCCATATGGAGGTTGTTGTAAAGTAATATGTAATCCGCCATTTTGTATCGGCGGCCATTTTGGATTTACAGTCATAAAAAAAAAATATTATTGTATTGTCATCAAGATTAAGAGTCAGGAAGGGGGTAAAATTCCAATTACTAAATTTGACCCAAACAAATAAATAAATAAACTGGCCAAGCTAAATAAAACCTTTTAAAAATAAAGATTTGTCAAATATAATTATTAATTATAGTAGAGTTCAGGAGACTGAATAAAAAAAGAATAAACGTATAGGCATAGACGTATATATTATTTATTTATTTAATAACGAACCAACTTTTTATTTTTCTTGTATGAAGATTTGTTCTGTCAAATGTACGTCATAGCCTATCTTAAATTTTAAATCTTTGCGTCAAATTTAAAAAATTGGATCAAATTTAAAAAATAGTTTCGTCAGTTTGTCATAGACTTAGATAAATAACAAATCTGTCCAATTTACTTAAAAATGGCGCCATTCCGACGGTTGACAATGCAAACAATCAAACTTATTCTCTTTATACTATTAGTATAGATAAGTATAAAATCATCGTGATCGAGAGTTTCCCGAATGAATCACACCGACTAGATGTAAAATTGCCAATCCCTTCAACAAATACGCGACATTTAAAGCCCATTACTTGCGCCGCCCACAGTCTGTCAAGCGATCTATAATAAGAGATAATCGGCGTCGGTAGACTTCGTGTCAAATCCGCGAATATTAATACCGCAGATTTACCGGAGTCTAGTCGGTATTCTCACGGGCACACCGGCCGATTTGTCATATTCACTTCCCAACCTTAGACTAGGTTTAGACTATTAATAGTGATGTGCATGCCTAGTTTGAATATAATATTTTGCATAATAATAATAATAGTTTGCGGCTTTATTATTAACTAGGAATTGCTTTTATTCAGGATTATTTAATCATATTTTAGAAGTAACTGAGGAAAAGTTGACACATTTTCTCAGTTATTTCTAAAACATGTTCATTATTTTTAATCCACGTATGTTTATGTAAAAGGTACATATATAAAATATTAACTATTTATTTGATTATGTCACTAAAACACTTATGTATCATAAAACTTAATTTACTTAATTTTGGATATAAAAAGCTTTCACTCATTTATACATAAAGTTGTCTACATGAATTTTACACCCACGAAATCGGTTAAAGTAAATCAAAAATTCAAATGGAATGTAAACATTGTGTAAATTGGCTGTCGTTTCAACGTAAACATATTCATGACCATTAATTTCACCATCGGTTAGAAACAATTACGGCGCGATGAATATTCAGCGACGATATAATCGACGTCGATAAATTTGCATTATCGTAAAGTATCGACAACCGCCGGGCCCGCACTAGCGGCGGCGCGACAAACGTAAATATCTTGTTATTAATTCACTTCATTAAATTGATATGTCTATTTCTACTACTACAATATTAGATATTTAAGGCACCTAGTACCTAGATAGTGTTGATACAAGTTACAATTTTGGAATCGTAATAATATGAAGTTTTCATATTTTATGCGCTACGTAAAAAGATTGTACGTCTTAAGATTTTTTTTTTTAATTGTCATTTATATTTAGTTGTTTATACTAATATTACAATGGGGGAAATAGATCTGTTTGTTTGTATTGAATAGTCTCCCAAACTACTTGACTGATTTTGATGAAATTCGTCATAGATATAGAGTAGACCACGGGAAAGGACATAGGCTACTTTTTCGCGGCAAAATGTACGGTCCCCGCGTGATATATTTTTGCACATACGATTTCGCAGGCAACATCTTGTATGTAATAATTGTTACAAGAAGGCTGAACAAAGTAGGCAGGTACCTAACACACGCGTGTAGGTATTAACGTATGTAATAAATCTCTTTAAGAGGCATATTACATCTCGACTGTGATTTTTGCGTAAAATGGTCAATTATAGCGTTTTTGATCTCAGAAACAAAGATACATTAACAATTTTAACATATTGAATAGTACAGAATAGCAGCTATTAGCCTGATTCGTAGCGGCCTCGCTTTTTTTTTAAATTTTGCTTAACTTTTTAATTAAACCCAAAAATGCAGAGAAAGATTTTCATAAAATGCGCGAAGGCTCTTTTTTGAGCTCCTGGATTGACCTACTGTTCTAAGCAAATAAAATAATAAAATGAGAATGTTATCTTCTATATAGTCGTATAGTTCGTAGCGGCCTTAGAATTTTTAAATATCTTTGATTTAATATAGAAAAAAAAATTCTAAGCCAATAAAACTTCGAAAATAGCTTTAAGTTAACTGTGTTAAATTACTCCTATCTACAATAATCTTATTAAGCAAAATTTATACCAGAACAATTGTTACTTCGTGACGAATAAAGATTTTACAATTTTAAAGCATGAATTTATTAATCTATTTCAATAAAAACGATAAATACAACTGCAAAATTACTACAAAATCCGAAATGTCGGGACCGCTTCAAACACCTAATCTCGCAGAGTGCAGATTTGTAATAGGGCTCATAATATTGCCCAGCTGTTAGAACAGTCCTGAGTACACAGTGACAAATGTGTACATCCTGCGTTAGAGAACTAGTGTGGGCCGAAACGACCCTACGCCCACGACGACCTATCGTGATCGGTCATTATCGGCCCGATAACTCACGCCTTGTTAACACAGATCTGTCGACGACAGACGATGATGAAAATAAAGTCCCTCTTGCCCCTAATAATACCAGGGTATTATTAGGGGCAAGAGGGACTTTACTGTTATTTCCGAGTCAAGAGAAACCTGAGCCTTTAGCCATGTTGCCATCGCTAATTACGACTACCAGGTCGTTAGTAAATAAATAAATTGGTCTTATCTAGGCCTTCGCACATTTTGTAAAAAAATATGGGATTGACGTAACATAGCCCGCGATACATCGATACCATACATTTTTAATTTGTAACTTCGTCATCGAAATTAGCGAAGGCATCTTGGCTAAAGTGCTGAATATGGAGAACCTTTTTACTCAAGTAAATTGTGACACCAAACGCGCCGATATTCACAATATAGAGGTAATAACTAATAAGTCACAATAAATCTTATCATTAATTGAAGTCCCATAATCGATAATGACACTCGCAGGCGGCTGTAGGACGTCTATTTCAAAACCTAGAGTTAGTCACTAACATCTAGTACTCAACTGTGGGCGGGCGATAAAATTTTATGACAATTCTGATATATCCTAAGATTTAGTCAATTAGGTTATGTAACAATATATTGGACCGTTAACGTAAGCGAACGAAACTAAGATATAGTATCAAGATTTAATTGTTATGAAATCTACTTACTACGAATGTAGTAAATACATTTTTATTATGTACGAAATACTAATGCTTTGGAAGCACAAATATGGTTTTTCTAGTAATTAGATACGAATTGAAATTAAGTTAAAAGGTAACAGTTATTAATGTACTCCTATGTTAAAACTAAACTCAAAGTAAACTCGGCAAAGTTCCTGCTCGACAAGTTTCTAAACTTTTCCTTTGCACAAAGACGCCTTAAAATATTTAAACACAAAGAAAGTGACCGCAATGACTGCAGAGTGCGCAGACGTGGTTGAACTACGTGTTTACACTAAAGTAGCTATGTGTGCGTGCGTACGATTTAACGGCGCTGTTGAGTGATTTTCATCTTACGCCTGGTCGAGCGGCAGCTTGTCCGATAGTACCCCAAATCCTAACGTAGTATACACTTGTATACTGATGTTATAAAGAGGCAAGATATTTCGCTTGTGTGTTTGCATTGATTAGGCTCCGAAAGTACTGGACCGATTTTGATGAAATTTTGTCACAGGTATAGAGTAGACCAGAGGCACTTTATATCGCCGCCTCCTGTGCAACATCTACTAATTTATAATAGTGAAAATCAAAGAAGGTTCTGACTTGCCAAAGATTTGTTAAGCCTTTGAATATCATTTATAGGCAGATCGTGTGGTTTCGTAATACCTACTTCACTCACCTCCGATACTAAAATACATTATTAGAACGCAGAGAAATCATAATAATATAACACCTTAATGTTAGATCGCAATAAAATAAATAGCTTTCAACCTCAAATGTCCCATTTCAATTAAATGTGTCCAATAAGCTCCCCAATAAAACTGCTTTATTGTCCCAATCGTCGTAAATAATATCGTGACATTTCGTTGTAAACATGTCAATTGTCACACGCTCATATTTATGCAAATCCGACACCAAAGACCGATTAGATAACTTGATTTACTGATCGACGTTTCTTAGTTAAGCTCTAAGTTAAGATTTCGGACCTGTCCGTCCGCACGGCGATTTTTACTGATGAAAAGTCTGTGATTCCATACAAATTGTACGCGTGCGGAATTCGCGATCGCGGAATATAGCCCGCGCGAATATAGCCCGCGCGAATAAAAAACGCTCTGCGGACTGCGGACGGGCCCTTAGGTCACGGTTCTGTGAAGACTATTTCTTATTCCTGTCAAAGTTCACTCCATTATGATGTTTGATTAATTTGGCACAATTCATTATTGGCGCTTCAA
Source organism: Phengaris alcon alcon (assembly GCA_037179445.1). NCBI lineage: Eukaryota > Metazoa > Arthropoda > Insecta > Lepidoptera > Lycaenidae > Phengaris > Phengaris alcon. The sequence goes on from JAYRCH010000119.1 coordinate 3,336,916, forward strand.
ATTTTTTTTAATAGATATTATACGCAGTAGGCACACTGTAGCGTAACTAAGCGCTTAGTCAATGTGCTAGGTCAAGCATTCTATCCTCCTACCATTATAAATGTGAAAGTTTGTGAGGATGGACGAATGTATGGATGTTTGTTACTCTTTCACGCATAAACTACAGATCGAATTTTTATGAAATTTGGTATGGTAGTAGTCTAGGCTCTGGATTAAAACATAGGCTATTTATATATGGTATATTTATATCCCGAAAGAGTGTAGTATTCCCGTGGGATACCCGATACTATATTTATGCAGGCGGAGCCGCGGGAAAAAGCTAGTTATTTATATTCTATACTATGTTCGAGTTAAACTTGCAGTGAGTCATCAGTGCAAATGTCAAAGTTGACCAATGACGCTTAAGCCGTGTTCTCATTCACCAATTGAAGTACCACTGAGTACTCACTGTAAACTCAACGCATATGAACTATAAATCAGTTTACACGTCAACTTTTCTATTCTACTCATGGTTGTGCTCCTTAGATCCCTAGTCTATTTAATTTTAGGTTGTAAACCTTGTTACAGAGCCCTATTAACTTGGACACAATTCGCTGGTTTATTTAACAATGGCGGTCAGCGCCATGCTGCGCGCATTAGTATTGGCGTGACCGAATCTCTTTTTCCCATAGTTCAAGGCGGTGAAGACCCTTGCACATTAAATGGAAATATAATCAGATATAATGTGCTATAAGCGAATCCTCGACTACGTACAATCTATAAGAGAGAAAGAAAGAGATACAGAGAGAGGAACGTTTTAAAGTTTTTCTAAGAAATTTATTAATTTTAACTAAGTCCACTCTTTTTATTATATTAATTTTATCACTATAAAGTGATAAAATTTTCATCAAAACTAGTGTGCATTGTGTAATACTATATAATAATACTCTATTAAGAGGTATGTCAAATTATGGGTCAAAAATAGCAGAGAAAAAGAATCAAAACTATAAATTCCAAGAAGAATTAAAATAATTAGACAGTCAGAACCATAAACCTAAGATTTTGTCCCGAAATGGCGAAACCACCGCGAATCGGTACGCGTCACGTTTTCTCCAGAAAGTGCCATAGTTTGCGCCGCCAAATTAGGAATGCCGACAGTGTAAAACCTCCTCAGCGTGTATGATGCTAATGGTCCCGAGGCTGGTCGTATGACAATTACGGCAGATTGTGCCCCTCGGCCCGGTCACTGGCTGTAACCTTTATGATGATACTTTTACACAGCTTTAATTTGGCGTGCGTGCTATTGACCTTAGTGATATACTTAATGATGTAAATTGTCGCCTGGAGGTCGAAATTTGACATAATGTCTTGTCTCTTATAATTAGGTACCATTGTCGAGAGCATACTAGTATATGACTAGACTTCTTTATACTCTGTTCAGAATTCAGATCGAATTTAATCTTAATGTAAACAAAAATATAAAATTTGACGAAATTAATGTGTTATTGAATTTCTTTACTACACATTCAAATTGGTAGCATTATAGAGCACTAGTGTTTTTTTGTCTATGTTTAGATTGATATGTTTAGATTGAATTGGATATGAACGTATAAAGTAGACGCTTTTAGCGCCATTTTACGAAAATCTTATTGCCATTTTCTAAGGCTGGGACTATATTGTTCGGAATCCGTAAGCCCCGGCCTTAATTAACAGAGCACTGAAAATAGAATTCTGCGCTATTACAATAGAGATGAAAATCGAATACTAAAGTGTTGAGTAAAACATCAAAGTTACACAAGCCAGCTCGACATTTGACTCTTCGATTTTAACTCTATTGTATGAGCGCAGAGGTCTATTTTGAGTGCTCCGAATTTTCCCTGACCCGCTGGATTCCGGAGTCCCAGCCTAAAATGGCGCTATTAAACGCGTGCTCGTTACTTTTGCATAACAATATTGTCAAATGATAATATGTAGGTTATAAAGCAAGCTGTAAAGTTACTCATATTTTTTAATAAGTCATAAATTCTGTACGTTAAATATTTTATGGGGCCGCGAAGTAAAAAATATCCGTTAGATGTATTTGCGCCATATTTTATTACGATGCATTTATATCATAATATGCCACTGACTAAATATTTGCCAGCTACGAAAATAACGTAAGCACAGAATAAGTAACAGTACTCGTACTAACGTACCCCAGTTGCGTCGTAGCCGCTGCACTACGTAGCGACGCGACGTAGCGACGTAGCTTTAACAACGTAACGTAATACGCGTAACGTAGTAGCTACGACACAACCAGCAGCCAACGCCGTGCGTCGAGTCGTTGTAAATTGTAAAGCATCAACTTTTTTTGTCACAAAGTCTTAATGTAAGTTGCCACATTGGTAGGCGAAATACACTACGCGTATTTTATATAAAGTTTAACTTTTAGAATCTACGCCCCTGCGTGGAGTACGCACCATCCAACACTCGCCTTCGATATCCGTGAAGCCGTTTCTGATTGTACCAGCCCGACTAATAAATAGAAGACTTATCTAAAGACACATATTACTATCTATAATTCTACAACAATCAACTCATTACAATATTAATGAACGATAAAGCATTATCAACGAGATCTCTATCACCTGATACAAAATGTTATAAATCCGCACCCACTGCCTGACTCAGCCTATGTGGGCCAGGTTTGGAAACACTTGACATGTCGCCGCCTACGCAGAAAAATAAGCGGAGATTATGTTAATTATTATGACATCTATCAGCCTTTGATGATGATCACGATAATGCATAATATTATGATGATGCCTTCACATGAGCTGCAGTGGGCAGTAGCCCGTAAAAATTACTGTTCGGTCTTTTGTAGCTAAGGATTTTGTATTAACATTTTAATCATCATCATCATCGTCACCTTCGAATCACAATAACATAGACTACACTTGTATGCTATGCAGGAATATGTGCATAGCATGCAAGTGTAATCTAAACACTAATTAGCGTCTGCTATTACTATGTAATAGTTTCAGTAAAAACCTTTTATAATGACATTTATTGTAACGACCAACCGGATATTGCGACAAACCTTTAAGGTCTGGTAAATATTGGCTATTGCGTCCATAATTAATCGGTCCCTTATAATAACTAAGCTTTATCGTAAGGATTTAACAGTGTAGTTCGGCTTACAACGAGACGTTCGATCATTACGATAATACGTTAGATGTGTAGCGATCATTACTGGAAGTTTAACTTAAGAAAGAGGAAGTTTAATACTATAAATTACAGTCAATTGCTTTATTCTATAAAACCTATGCCTCATTTAACCTTTTTAGTATTTACACGATGCGATTTTGAGATAAATTTATATATCTGCTTTAATTTAAAACCTTATATAAGCAACCTTAAGATGCAATATCGAAATGACTTTATCAAACACCCGATCCAAGATTAAATAATATTATTTAAGTATAATTTATAAATGTCATAGACTTTCTGATTTATTACGAAGTGGACAGATCGGGCGATATTTATGAATTAATTTTGTTGATTGAGTGTCATTTCAAATGATAAAACGTGAAAAGTTTCACTTTTACAACGGGTTTATATTGTCATTTAAATAATTATTGATATGACTGCCGGATTACATACTAATTTAGATTAGGTAATCGAGTTCTAGTCTAGTTTTAACATGACAGTTATGTGTCACGACAAATTTGTTTAGCTACTTTTAAGGAAGCTACTTCTAATATCAAAATATTATGTTAGTTGGTTTTTTATGGCAAAATTTGTTTTAGCTTATGCTTATTAAATAATCCGGAATGTTAGGCAGAAATGAGAAACATCGATGACGATGTTTCTCATTTCTGCTTAACATTTTCAAATTATGTATGTCATCTCACTCACTATTCTAATCTGCGTTAGATTAAATCATAAACTAGATTATATAGCGCGCTTTTTAGGATAGAGATTAAAAATTGAACTTTATCTACTACACAAAAAAGCTACACGTTTCATTGCATGAGTTCTAATTTAGAGCTGGACCGTGCTGCGCACCGCCGCCATTGTCATTAAACGTTTGTGTTTAACAGCCTCCGTGGTCTACTGGTTAGAGCTTGGCTCTCGACTCGGATGTCGTGGGCTCGATTCCCGCATTGGAACAACAAAAAATAACAATGCAGGCTGATCACCTGATTGTCTGACAAAAAAGATGATCCATGCGTCGGATGGGCACTCACCAATCGTGTCGGTTATTCGTCCCACTGGGGTAACCTAACCTAACCAGACCATGATACTAATTAGTACACAGTATCTCCAGTAAATCATGAACTATGGATAAATCCTCCTTAATTTTGAGGAAAACCAACATAGCGCAAATCATAATTTTATGGCTCCTAAAATAGTAAACCTAGTATATTAGCTCATAGTAAACAATGGCCTCTTTCAAACTCGTATAAAATTTAAGCGCCTTACGAAATACAAATAAAAATGCTTCATAAATCGGCAATGAAAACATACGGCAATAGAACAATCACGACAAAAGAGTATTTTAGTAACGAATAGATTTAACGAGGGATTGTAATATGAAGCGAGTATTGGAAGCTAAGCGATAGATGTGAAAGCAAATCTTGCAATTTTTATTTTATTTTATTTATTTAGAAAACTTACACACAATGATAGACATTACGTTGCGGCAACGTATTCGTAGGCCCATTAATCTTGAGTTGCCGAGGCCCATAGATCTTGATCATCTTAAAAGTGTATGTGCATCTCGCAAAAAGTGAAAATATACTGCATTCGAATACGGTTTTTCGTAGTATCACAATTCGATTCTTACATAAAAGGAGATGTCCTGAGTGACTCACTGACATTTACACTGACGGTAGAAATGTGAAATTTGGACAGTAGATTTAATTTACAATGTAGACGCACACAAGGAAGGGATTTCGAAAAATTCTATCCCTAAAGGGGTGATAGGGAAAAGTTTGTATGGAAATCTTTAAAGCAACGATTTTGTAGGAAATTGAGACTCATGAATTTAAATAAATTTCAATAAAATATATCGTGTTTCAGGGTTTATTAGATTCATCCTCTGAAGGTATAAAATAAGGGTTGAAAGTTTGTATGAATTGGTTTTTTAATCTGCAACGATTCCCATGAAATATAATATCTGAATTTTATAAATCATAGGTACCAATATTATATACGTTTGGTTTTTATTTTATCTACCCCTAAAGGGTGAAATGAAGTTCAAAGTTTGTATAGTGAAATATCAACAACTGGTTGCTTTGAATGTTGTCACACAGATAGTTATTATGACGTAGACATCCGTTATAAAACGATTTTTCAAATTTTATCCCCCACGGGGGTGCAATGCCCTCCACGTGCACGAAATTGCGCGGAGAAACTAGTGGTAGATATAAAACACCAAACATAAATGATAAAATATGCTACAAGTTTATTTCCAATACGTTGCCCGATGCTTAGCAAATAGCTTAGAAAAAATGTGAGTAAATAATTATTTTGTACTGGAAAACAAGGAAACAAACAAAATCTCGTATCTAGCTAATAAAGCTATAGCTGCAACATATCATAGCTTCAATACAGAACACACTTTACACCGAAACATTAGCTACTAAGTACCTTGTAAAATTGTTTCAATATTTTTGACCTTTTAGTCTCAGAGCCCAAGGTTGAAGAATATGGGTCTATAGAACAGCAAGGCCCCATTGTTCGTGAGATTGTTAGCTCCAACACGATGTTGCAGGTCCGGATGGGAGTAACATGGAAGAAATTTCGTCATGCTTTAATATGATAGCTTAGGACGGTTGTCATCACATAATATTATGATGATGATTATCCTGATTGGATACCTACACAGTAGAGATAATAAGATAGCTTTAGAGATATGTTATGATACCCATCACAAATGATAATCATCAGGGTTAATTTTGTAGATTAAATTCCTATCTAGCTTGCTATGTTTTTATAAAATTACTGTCAGTAATTACCGTTACCGTTAGGTACTTTGGCCAAACTACAGAAGGCTACCGAATTGAACTACAGCCGATCCACCATAGAGAGCTATATAGTATAGACGAGACAAGTCGAGGCAAAAGTGTCGACTCTCAAACTGTCCTACTTTTGGGGTAGTTTGAGGCAAAGCTCGACTTTGACATTTGTCATCTTGAAATTTGCTTTCTGCAGTCAATGATCAATCAGCATTTAATTGACAAAATCTTCTGAAATGAAGATGGCGTAACTTTTTCTTGTATGATGATTTTTCCTGTCAAATGTACGTCATAGCCTGTCCTTAGTTTTGAAATTATTGCTATCCACACATTGAGGAGGGACCCGACCCCCATTAGTGAGCACGGACGTAAGTGCGTTAGTGGTCACTGGTCGCTAGTAATGGTAGGTAGTAATTAAAGTCAGCTTTTATACTATGTTCAGAGAAAGCCAACGTGCCATCGTTAATTGCAATTCAACTTCGAAAGAGAAAATATATGGGATTGACACAACGTTCGCCAAGTGACATAGCGCGCGACGTGACGATAGTGACGTCTTTACCGCATATTTTTCATTTCTAACTTCGTCATCATAATAATTAGCGATGACATACTGGCTAAAGATCCGGATCCAATTTAGTCAAAGTCAAAAGTCAATTTTTTTTATTCAAAGTTGATATTATTATACACTTTCTGAACGTCGACCCGGCGAGAAGTTAATGTATCTATAATCAAATAAACAAACATTTTAAATGTGACCAAAATGTGTCAACAGTTAAGTTAGTGACATTTAGTTTGGCAATTTATAAGGCGCTACAGTTCGTTTGTTCACGTTCAGATAACAACTCACACTTAGCACAAGTGTGAGTTGTTATTTTCGCATTCGATCGTGAGCGCGTTTGGCGTTTACTAGGAATTTGTATGTGATTCGTACAGCGCCACCTAGTTGTAAACGCGACAACTTGGTCTAATCACATACAAATTCCCAGTAAACGCCAAACGCGCTCACGATCGAATGCGAAAATAACACTCACACTTAGCACTCAGATTGACCTTGCTTGCCAACATAAATTTTGTTCCTTGCTAATAATTACACATAATTTAATGAAAAAAAATAAGTACAACCCACAATTCGCGATAAAATTCATATTAGGAATTATATTCAATTTTAATTTTTTGTTACACTTGCGTATTTCTTTTTTGTCATCGAGCTTGTTGTTTCATTTAGGTACTTGGTTGTTAGGGAAAGAGCTTCGTGGCCTAGTGGGTAGACCGTTTGATTCGCACTCGAGAGTGTGCAGGTTCGATTCCAGGTTGTGACGTGCACCAATGAGACTTTTTCAGATCTCAAGTACTTTATACGGACGCTCTAACGGTGAAGGAAAACATCGTGAGGAAACCCGCACATAGTTGGCCCCAGACGTATTGACCAGTCCTTTATCTGGACTAGGCTGAGTTAACTATGTTGTGAGATTGCCGTATGTGCTTGGGAAACCATATGACATTTAAAACCGACTGACCCAGGCACTACAGTATTTCAGGAGTGGTTACTTCGCTCGGAGAACACTGTATAAATCATCCAATAAGGTATGAAAAGGCCTAAGTTTGTTCCCTAACACACCCATATTACGTAACCTGGTATATTGTTTTATATTGTTTTTTATAGTTAAAAAGTTGAAATTTTTACAATACTTTGGTTTTTGTTACAAATTAATTGATGAAAATTTTATGCATCTAAAAATAAAGGACTTCACTCTTAGTAATTTTTAAAAAGCTCATAACTCAGCAATAAAGTATGATACGAAAAAAACATTGTGTGTACACATCCACGTCTGCTAGAAGTATAACTGACCAACGTAAGTTTATGCAGAATTCACGACTTCATTTTGTTTTTGGTTGTCCGCTTGACGTGAAATGCCCCACCTCAGTGATTAGTGGAAAATTGTGCTTTCGAACTAACGAACTTACCAACCAAAAAAAAAAAGAATTTACAACTCCTCCTTTTTGGAAGTCGATAAAAATTATAGACTATGGATGGCCTCTGTGGCTTAGTGGTTAGCGCGTAGGCGCTCAAGCCGGAGCTCGCGGGTTTTAATCCCGCCAGGGAACAAAACAGTTTTCTGTGTTCGTTTGTTTTAACTATAATAAAAATCAAAAATATGTTTATAGTATAAAAGTATTAAATAATTATATTTCCGTTGTCTGGTATCCGTAAAACAAGTTCTTCGAGAACACGGGGCCATATTCACGTGGTGTAAACGCGTCCATAGATATTATTACGGAAGAACTTTGGCGCACCTACTAACAATCTACATACTCGTACCAATAGCTGTCACCGATTTTGGTCAAATCCCAATGATTACAAAACTAAACAAAGGATGGGCTATGACTTATGAGGTACATTTGACAGAAAAAATGTTCATACAAGAGAAAGTTGCGCCATTTTGATTTCAGAAGATTTTGTCAAATAAATCCGGGCTGAATATACTGCGGAAAGCAATTGTCAAAATGACAATTAATGTCAAACCTCGATTGCCCCTAACTGAACATCTGCTCCATCACTCAGACGTTGGCAACTCCTATTACAGGGGAGGCTATTCCAAAAAAAAGGAAGAAGAAGAACGACTACAAAAGTAGAGCAGTTTCAGTGTGAATACTTTTTGCCTCGGCATGCCTCGTCTATAATATACAGGTATATGTCAAATCCACTCACGCAATAATAACAATCGTCATTAATATAGCACAGGTACCAGACTAACGTATTGCCCAGATCAGCCGTTGATTCGTACAACAAAACGCTTCTCATCAATCAACTGTTAAGTAAACGCTATTGTTTTTCAAAAGTAAAAGTTGAATTAAATATGACTGATTGTGAAACACCACTTAGGTTACAATGGGTTATTAACATGTCTATTGAGCAATGTCATTCGAATTGCGCAATGTCCACCGAAAGGTGCAATTTGAGTGATGGACTTTAAGCTTTTTTTGTCATGACAGGCTTCGTCATACATTTAAGAGCACTCCACAAAAGTTCTATTCTACTATACTTAAGCGGGATTTACACGGGTGACACTTTAGTCAAGCAAGGCGAAAGTCTGAATGGCAATTTTAACAGTCGAATTGTCAACATGGTCGATTTTTCCATGCAAACTTTTAACTATAATATAACCTATTTTAATCTCTTTCAAAATCCCTACCCAGTGTGCGTCTACACTGTAAACTGAAACTACTCGTCAAAGCGTCTATTTATATTATATACGGTATCAACGTGCATAATAACAATCTAAAGTCTAAATTCTAAATAGATTATCAACTCTAATGCCCTGCCATTTAGTCTAAGGCTAAGTACCATCTAATATCACAAAAGAAATATCGCCTTGATAAAATCATTCCATTCTAACACTTTAAGGTAACGACACACTAATGCTGCGCCCAATGTCACCGCAATTTAGCCGCGAATCCCGCGGTGACAGCCGTGAAGGTTGGCACGATCGACGACGTCACTGATTGCTTGTGATTGTCGCGCTAGGGTTGGCAGCTTTAATTATTGCGAATATTTTTTATTACTAGATGTTGCCCGCGATGTCGTGCGTGCATAAGGAAATCCTGCGGCAACCGTACATTTTTCCGCGATGAAAAGTATGTCCTTCCCCGTGGAAATTTGTCACCGATAGATATCTGTAGCAAATTTCATCAAAATCGGTCCAGTAGTTTAAGAGCCTATTCAATGCAAACAAACAAACAAATCTTGCCTGTTTATGTTATTAGTATAGATATAATACTTAATATTATATAGTAGTATATTGGTAAGTTTATCACTTCACATGACTTAGACATGTTCGCATTTTTATTTTTGTTCAAACATGCAGATATTTTAACCTGTTTTACCTTAACCATAACTAAGTAATTTGTCGGCAGTCGGCACTTATTTGTTAAATTGTAGTTTTTAAATATTATAACTAGGTACTATGTTTCGAGTAACAATTTTACTACAAGGGTCAGTAGTCACTAGTGACCTAAATATAATTATTTAAAGTGATTCAAATATTTTATGACGTCATAAAACATGTTTATGAAGGTCCTTAACGTTAATCTTATCGTAAACGCTACCGGTGTTCATTTTTATCGTTTGAAAGCTTATGTCAAAATTTAGGCTCTAAGTAGTTTAAGTTGCACATAAAAAATATTCAGTTTTAACAACAGCTGATACCGATAATTTAGTTTTTTTTTTTAAATGTTAAGTTTTTTGCATCAAAAGTCCGATACTTAACTTGTACCTGTGTTTAATTTCTATTCAAACTAACTCTTGTCACAGGGGCGAAACTCTCTACAAATGACAGCTCGAGCACCAGCGAATATCGTCCATGTTGACGTACGCCTAAGGTTAAGACCAAAATATTTTTAAACGTCGCATCAAACAAATCTATCATAGATTTTATGAAATTATATTTTCAATTTTGTCAAAGCACAAAACGACCAGCGGCTAGCCCCGTAAGCCATAGTCCAGGCTGGGGAAAAGTTCCTCCCCGCCCGCCTCCGTATTCGCCCAGCCACGCACACACAGCCACGAGCTGTCATTCGTGTAAATCGATGGAATGACGATTCTTTTCGTTAGTTATAATATATACTTTGCTCTTGTTGCAATCTACTAATACTAGCAACTTTCAATAAAATGCCCTAAATTTAATAATAACCAATTATAAATCTTATAATCGATTATTATTAGATATAAGTTGATAGAAACAAAGATATAAGGTGCTAGCATTTGCCCGCGACTTCGCCCGAGTAAATACAGTTTCCCACGGGAACACTGTACTTTTTCTAGAGCTTAAACTACCATTACTAGACCATACTAGAGCTTAACAAATAGTTATGGTATGCCATACCAAATATCATCTAAATCCGTTCATTAGTTTTTGCGTGAAAGAGTAACAAACATCCATCCCCACAAACTTTCACATTTATAATAGTAATAGGATTTGTGTCAGCCCTAGCTATAAGTATTTCTTATAGCTCTTTATGGAAAGCCAGGTGTGTAGTGCGACATAATTAAAACATTTTATTTGAATTTCTAATACCTACTTGTATGCTAATGAGGCCTATAAAACATAATTTTATGTCGTTAAAAAGATTTTAAATATTAATTTACACTCTTATAAGTATTTAATGACATCAAATGCTTTCGATTTAAAACTTCAATAAAAAATTTAAATGTCACCTACCGTACGATGACTCATTTATTTTGTAGCATTTTATCATTTTGTTTACGTTAAGATTAAATTGGATAACCGAATATAGTTTTTTTTTCATATTCCAATGGACTTTTTAATAACTATACTTAGATATTATAATGGTAAACAAAGACAAATGATAATGTTTACGTAATTGAAATGTAGCTGTTCCTATAATTTAGTTTCCTTTGTTATCTTATAAGTTAAGAAATGGAGCTTTTGCGGTAGCTTTTTAGTGAAATACAACTCTTATTCATTACAGAACACATAAATGATTCCATAACTTAACACCGGCGATACAGGAACTGGCCTGATGAATTTGTATAAAAATTACATTAAAATCTCATACAGCAGTCGTTTTTTTTTATTTGAGGATTTTGCTAACGGTACCTCCGGTAGCAAAATCCCCAAATTATATTATTGAATGACATTCAAGAGGTATCAAGAGGTATGCAGCCTCTTGATGATCGATTTAGGGTTAATACCCCGCCTGTGAACACACATTGACAAAAATTTCGATTATTTATAGTCTTAATTATAAATGCACATAATTATAATCATCGCTAAACCTCACTAGTCTAGCGTGGTAACCTGCAACTGTAGGGATATGGGACTGCCGGAATATGGAAAGACGAAAATATCAGGGCACATGAAGTCGGGATTTCAGGATTATCGTTGGGACATATAAATATTACAATTGAAGGTCATTTCACACCGCGACGCGACTCGGCGACTATAATAAAAATCTATGTATAGTATAAAAGTATTAAATATACTTCCCGTTATCTGGGACCTGTAACACAAGTTCTTCGGATACTTAGCACGGGGCCAAACTGACATGGTGTGAAGCGTCCATAAATATTATTATTATTAAAAGTAGGCTATGTCCTTTCCCGTAGTCTAATCTATATCAGTGTAAAATTTTATCAAAATCGGTCCAGTACTTTCGGAGCCTAATCAATGCAAACAAACAAACCAACCTTTCCTCTTTATAATACTAGTATAGATAATATTGTGCCGTAAATTAGTCACATACGTGACATTAATGTTATATTAATGTTCAGAGTGTTTACTCAGACCAAACATGGTCAAATGTCGTGAGCAGATTGTCACAACCTATGTCCATAAGCGACAAAACGCATTAAAATATTATGTTTTTGTGATAAAATAGTTATTGTGCATCTTATCTTTTATAGCTGCATGTATTTCGTCGTGGGTTTCGTTTTTAAGGGAAGAAAATTCGATCAAGATCAAAGATAATACGTACACCTAAGGTATTATTACTCGGAAACCGCACATTTTTAAGTTATGTATGTTTTTTCCTTCTCAGTACTATAGTATTAGTGAGTATATCAATAATGAGTTACAATGGCAGATTGGTACGCGTATGTATAGTTTTTTGCGTTGCTTGCAAATTATTGTATCTGTCCGAATATTTGCTATCTCGTGTTAGAAGTTAGAACCCGAGATAGCAATATCTGTCCGAATATTTGCTATCTCGGGTTCTAACCCGTCGATTAGGATCGACGGGATTAGGATCCCGGTCAGACGAATATTTTTGTGATTCTTCAACCCCCGATATATAAACAAACTTATACCATCCGGGTGTTATATGCATGAACGGATTTTGATCAAGTTTTTATTTGTTTGAAAGATGACGTTATGATCTAGTGTTGTTATTAAAAATGCATTGCAAAGAATTTATGAAATTACTCTGAGAGCCTGTTTCAAAATCTCCTAGAGTGTCGGGTAGCTTATTCGAAAATTTCGTTTCTTCTTACATCTTTCGAGCGACAGAAACAAAACATCCAAATAAGCTTTCTCGCACGTGTCAGTAAATTGTTAAAGGCTTTTAAAGTAATTTCATAAATTCATTGCAATGCATTTTTAATGTTGCAATTTTTATAATATTTTTATAAGATGGTATTTTATACAGTAGAGCTTAACTTCGTGTAAATATTTGTAAACAATTTGAATCCCATGGTCACCTACGTTTACATTGATTGTCAATTCGTCACAACAATAAAACTTATTGCGAAGCTAAAAGTGAAACTGAATAACTCGCATTATTCCAAAAACTTATTATAATCTCCATGAAAAGCATACAATACATCTCATTTGTTTAATTGGACTAAGTACATAAAATCATATTTTCAGCTAGTTTAACATGATTTTATGTATAATTAAGGTTGTACTGTGCCGAAATGCTTCTAATTAGATTAATTTTATCATCCATTGTATTTATTATAATAGGTTAAAACACTTTCTAAATAGATACTTTACATAATCCTGGATTCTTTCAGGATAGCAACAAATCAATTATATATTCTCAGCAAATCTACTAACATAATATTACAATCTACTGAACGGATTTTGATGAAATCTGGTGTGGTAGTAGTTTAAGCTCTAGATAGGCTACTTTTTATCCCTAAAAAGTGCAGTGTTCCCGTGGAATACTTGTATTTACGCTGGCGGAGCCGCGGGAAACATCTCGTAATTAATGAATAAGTAAACGAGTCTGCTTGCAACAATTCGTTTTTCGCAAACTTGACTTACGTGTAACTAATGTTAATGCATGACATTTCCACGATGAGCATTTAATTGTCATCAGGTGTGCGGTGATTTGCATGTCGACACAGGTGCGTCAACAAATGTGCATAAACAGGACATAGCACACGATGGGAAGTGATTAATTACGCTATATACGGTGCTTAGAACGTATTTGTGGTGTGGGTAAAGGACGTAGGTTCGATGCTAGAAGTAAAAAAAAACATGTTTGTACGGTAATACAGGCGAATGCTAGGCTATGGTGATATAGAGTATAGGGTTTCTAAATTAAGCGTCCTCCTAAGCCCACTTGCGCAGATCTGGGTTAAAGCTTAGCCTGGGTTAAATTATCATGCCTTCTCTATCATATATACGAAGAACGAGAGATATAACCCAGGGTTAATTTTAACCCAGAATGTCGATTATGCTAATTAAATCCTGCAATAATACAGTTACAATCCAGTCCCGATGTGCTCAAACTGCTAAATGGTATTCTCATAAACGTCAAACCAACGCGTTTAAATTGGTCCAGACACCAAAAATCTGTTTATGTTATCAAGACGATTCATTTATAATACAATACAAGTAAAATTAAAGTGTAAGTTAACACATAACCTAAAACAAAATTGTACCAATTTACAAATGTTTTTTACAAACATTTAAAAAAAATTACAAACATTTATTTTACATACTAAGTGAATACAAAGGTATTCACTTAGTATGTAAAATAAATGTTGTATCGGATATATTGTGTTATGTTTTGGTTCAGAAATATATATATATATATATATATATATTAAAAATAAAAGTTAATTACGAGAATTGGAGTTCAGATTTGGGCAAGTGGGTAGTAAATTAGCTTGGTGACGCGTCACTCACATACCATTTCGATAGATTTTCATACCTTTTATTAGAATCCTCTTCAATTTTAGTTTTATCACGCAACCACTTATTAGATCTTACTACAAGATTGGTGTACAAAGAGACGATTCTTTTTGTGGCTCATGATATTCGTTACACGTCTTACAAAATAATATACTTAATGGCGAGTGGCGACGCACCACTCGTCAAAGAAAACCCGCTACGTTGGCCTTGAATATACCGAACTTTCTTCGCATCGTACAATGACTTATACAAATCTTCAACATAGTTAATATTCGGTAGAAAAAGTCGATTATGTTTTTTGTGTTGACGACAGACGCACGTATGCGACTGTGGGAATTGGGCCTCGTCTTGTTTTGACACGGTGGCGCCGACGACACACTGGTCTAAGTGAAAGGAGGAGAGTAGGATCGCGAGACGCCTGGCAGATGAGAAACAAAAAGTGTGTTGTACTAATTATTTGATTAACATTAGGTATTTCAAATAGGTGACCAACGATTTGTGTTCTACTCTAACCTGAGATGTGACAAATGAAGTCGTCTCACACTTTTTGACTCATTCTTTGCAACCTTATTAAATTGGCACTACCATTATAATACCTAATACATTCAGTGCACTAGTAAGTTTTTAGTAATATGTGGCGGTACAAAACGTTTACGATATTTTCAGAAGAAGGGATTATGTTTTTCGAGTATATGTATGTATGTTACATATTTCTTTGGCACGCTCGTTTTGTCGGTATCGTTAGATTCGTCTGTTGTGAGAGTGTTACTGGATACATCAAAATTATTATTTTGCGACGCAGTCGGGGTTTTTTTTTAAATAATTGTTCGTTTGTTACTTGTTTCTTGGGTTTGAAAACAATATTTCGTATATTTGTTTGCCAATGTTCCGTCCGCTTGTAAATTGGACCACACATTCATTTGACATATCCGAAGTAATTAAAAATAGTCCATCAGTCCGGATACGTGACTCCATCACGACCGAGACGATCCAATGTCGGCCGATCGGCGATCTAATGTCGGCCGATCGGCGGTCGATTGTCGGTCAACGTTGGTCGACATCAGATCGGAGACAATCAGATCGATCTGATAGTGGGACACGACTTATAATAGGTTTTATCTAAAAATCAATATTTACTGTTATGTTAGAACGGCTTAGACGCTTCGCTGGATATTTCTCAAATCTGTACCTTATCTACTGGTATGGATCAAAAATTTTATTAGGATAGTTGTGTTATTTACGAAAACTACTTTATTATATTCCTTGCTGTGTACGAAAGGCCAAAGGACCGATTTGGATAATTTTGGTCTTGAAATAATTGTGGAAGTTAAGGGAAGGTTTAAACGTTGAGAAATATTGGAAAAAAAATGCGAGAATAATTATAAAAACTAAAATTATTATATATTAAAAATTAAAATTATGTATTTTCCCATACTAACTGTTCACTGTGTTATTTTGTCACTTGACTGTCAAATATTTATGGGCGCCTACAATTTATGACCTGTTTGGTTTATTTCAGAAAAATCGGCCGGCCCCAGAAGGTTGGTAGATATAGGTGCAGGTGCAGGTGCAGGTGCAGGTGCAGGTGCAGGTGTAGTGTCTTATAACCTACACCAACATCTACGCCTAATTTCGGATCTAATGTCCTACGCTCAGATAAATAACTATTAGCATACCCGGCTATAAGCAAGAGAAGTAACACATATCGTTTACTTATTATCAGCTTGCAATTAAGTCGTAATTCAAACGTCGTAAAAAAGGATAACAAAAATTCACCAACGTCGGGACATCCTTAGAAAAAAAACGAAAAGACATGGATTTACTTTTTCTTTCACTCCTATGGGTTTTTGATAGATGCTTACGGCTTCGATTTTAGTGCTCCTTCCATGCATATTCTTCTTCGTATGTTCTACCTTAGTAATTAGGATAGATTATATTTTTTGGTAGGTACTACCACAAAGTCAATAATGAAGTACAGGCGGTAGGCTTAGATCCGATGACCTCATTCTCCCCACCAAAAAACCGTTTAACCAAATATTAAACTAAAAATACCAATAACCACCAACCTTTTATCTCCTTTCCTACTTTTTTTCATACTCTTTTCGGAACTTTACAATATCTCGCAATATTTTTGCATTACAAGAGTCACGTGCCTAGGAACTATACAATATAGAGCAATCACAACCCTTAGCCAAGAATTTAAAATTAAAAAGCTCATGAATCATGGCCCTACTTATGCTTGGTGTTGACAGCGTCAAATGTGGTGTGAACTTTATAGGAGGAAGTGGTGATAATATATTGTCCTGTTATTGCACTGTGGAAGGGTTCTTTTATTGTAATAGCGAAAATATTCAATGTCCCTTAAATTGTGTATTTGTGGTGAATCAATTGTTATTATTGTCTCGTCGTCGGCATCGCTCCTACTTCCTAAACTTAATTTTTTTTCGGGCATAAGACATCCATACGTTCAGAAACTACTCATATGTCATTTAAGCTTACTTGCACAGCTTTTCTTCAAATTAGAATAAACTTAAAAAAGCAGTCGAGCCGTGGAAAGGCTGTATAAAGTGGATAAAATGCCAAATATGATAAGCGCACACCTACCTTTTTTATTTATCTCGCATAACACTGGAGCGCACGCGCCCTTTTTTACACAAACGCGTGCAGTAGACAATTTGAGATCAATGGGTCTTGCAAAAACAAAGAGGTATATAAAAATAATACTTTAATTTATGATTCGTGTATATAAGGTTTGGTAAAATCAATTACGGGTACTTTAGGCATATGATCTACTGCTAATGTAAAAACGTCTGGGCAGAAAAATAATGACAAAAGTTTAGAAAAAAAAAACTTATTCCAATAACATTACGTTCTTTATGGAGCCTACGGAGGTCATTGACCTCACACAGCTGATTGAATTAATATAATTTAGGCTTTCGCTTTAAAGTCAGCTGTTTCTGTGAAGTTAATGTCCTCTGCGCCTTATAGAGCGCAATATAACTTTATTTAGTAGGTATAATATATTTTATTCGTCATTTTTTATTATTTTTCTGCCTAAATATATTTCAGTAATCATATACACATATAGTTATATTATTATGTACTATATACATATATATAGTACATAATCAGTAGATCATAATAAGCTCAAAATATCCGTAATTGATTTTACCAATCCATAAATAACATGTCACTTCTCGATTCAGTGTGAACTGACTCTTAGACACGCCTTCTTTCTTCTTAAAAATGTAAATGTTGTCTATATTGAATGTGAAAGAGACAGATTAACAAACGTCAACGTGTGACAAAATTGTATTTGTATCAAACGTATGGTAGTGTGAGTTATTAATCTCAGGTAGTTTGTGTGTAAGGTAGGTATTTTTATTAATATTATCTGTTTTTAAGAATTTTTATATAAATAATTTAGTGCAGTATACTATCCTCCTACGCGTAAACTTCAACTGTGTCAAATTTCATAACCCTCCGTTCGCATAATTTGCATAAAACGGAGTACAAAGTTTTTGCTTCACGTTTTTATTATATGCATTATGCGTATTGCGTACCAATTAGAGTTTTCCAGTAATTTCCACGTATCAGGTTTTTCACTATACTATGTACCTACGCCAATTAGAACACCTGATGTGATGTGATGACGACATTCCGGTCGCTCATTATGTAAAATGTGATTGTGTTTGTACGGAATCTCGGAAACAATCTTAATATGGTCCACGCGCTAATATAGAGGAAGTAGCCAATTAACACGTATTTCCTACTAGGTAAAGAACTCGCCTAGGTGCCTACCTACAGACCTATTTTTAGATATATTGAAATATATACAAAACGTCCTTACTTAGGTTCGGCTTTTGGCTACATAGCGATAAGCAAGTAGCAACACAAAATTTCACTAAGGATCAGTTCACACCGCGACAATTCGCGGCGCTGCATTCTTATAATAGCGATTAAAGATACATATTTCATATCACTGCACATGCGCATTGCAGCGCGGTGCAACTTAACATTCGAACTCTTAAAATGAAACATGTATCTTCTTGCATAACGAATAAAGTTTAATTTCGAATGGCTATCATAAATATGCAGTGCCCCGTAGCGTCGCGGTGTAAACTAACCCTAACACAAACAAACGTCATTATTTCATCATCAATGTCATTTACTATTCGTATCGCCCTAGTATTAGGATAACCAACATGTAAACAGAATCTAGTGTTAAGGCGCGTCTCCTGTGCGTGTTTTTTTTCGAAACATTACACAAAACATCGAAACATTGGGGTGTGGCTATACAAGTACCTATACACATTTGTGTAGGAATACACAATGTTTTGTCTTCCGAGACGGACGGAAAAAATTCCCCGCTCGGGTAGAGAGGGGAAGGAATGTTTAATCTCTTATCAACTGTTACACCACTCATATGACTATTAAACATAGAAATACGGAAGAAATTATTTATCAATCCCAAATCGGTCCTCTATTTGTAACGCCTGATAAATACTAAAATTGCGGGTCAGTAAATATGGCCTAACTCGAAATCTGGGGGTCTAAAAAGGTCACTTTAAATGTTTCATATTATGTTTCATATATTTTTTTCCATACAAAAATCGTGAAATCGTAAAATGGCTACATGATTCATCTAATTTCATCATATTAGAAAACGTCAATTTTGACAGTTTTCAATAGAAATGCGTAAAATGGCGCACATAATATGAGTTGAAAAAAATATATGAAACACCCAAAGTGGCCTTTTTTAGACCCCCTGTGTTTTCTCCTAGATTCTGCATCTGCAATCGCCAAAACTGCGAGTCCTTACGTCTTCCTCATCGGAACTCATGATCATGTCTACACAAAATATTTTGTTTCAATCAAAAACATTTTCTATAGCTGGAGACACCTTGTGTATGGAAACAAATATTTTTTTAAAATATTTTCTGTGTAATTTTTCAAAAAAACATGAGCAGGAGTCACGCCTTAAGGACAACAAAACCTTGCTATGGAATAAGGCCAGCAAATGAAAAGACGGATCGGCGAATACCGCCGTCTATCGAACCAACCATGGTTCTCATGGTTTTTGGCGGTAGACGGAAACCACGGCGGAGCCCGCGATGCTTGACGAAACCCTGCGCCGCGGTTCGCGCTCTTCTCAGGTGTTCGCGGCGCGATCGACAGCCACTGCAACCGATTATCTTGATATCTTCATCTGTTTATAACGATGACTACCCCACAAGGGCACGTCGTGTGGCATATAATGACATCGTGAACGTCGGACATGCACCGTGAGGCCAATTAGCTGTCATTAGGCTATGACGTATGTAATGGCGGTCGTGTTACTTTTGCGAGAATTACCATTTACTGTGTGACTAATCGCGGGCGTGTGTCCATTGTGCCACAAAATGACGAAGCTTACGACACTACGAACACAGAGTAGAAAATATATATACTCATGTACAGAGATACAGCTTTAATAGAACGATCCAAATCGATCCGAATACGAAATTTGAATATTTTAACGTCCCCTTCAACTGCCTACAATTTTTTGTTGTTGAATGTAGTTGTTAAATCTGTTCCTCTTTTTTTTTAATCTATGCTACAAAAATATGAAAACTCCTCGTGAAATATGACATTAAAATAGTTATTCAGCTACATATCTTTGGAAATTAATAGAACTTTATTTAGGTACGTTTTTAAATTTTTTATCTACAAAATAATATTGGATCATGGACATTTATTTCAATGATAATATACTGGGTGTTTTTCCAGCCAGTATCCAAACTTTCAGGAGTGAATATTCTCTTGAATATAAGCAACTTCTACTATGAGATAAACTTTCCTACTTGAAAAAAAAAATCTGCTGTTTCATACAAAAGGGCAGTATTATCAGCATTTTGTATGAAACAGCTGATAATTTTTTTCTTTCCCTTTATTTTTTTTAGTTGATCCCATAGTAAAAGTTGCTTATATTCAAGAGTATATTCACTCCTGAAAGTTTGGACACTGACTGAAAAAACCCCAAGTATTATGTGTAATTTCTACACATTTCACATGTAAATTTTACAAAATGTAACTTTAAAAAGTTTTAATAGAAGGATCTTACATAAATTCGGAAAAAAGATTGTTTATCAGGATTCAGAATAACTACTTTTCCGGAATTATGGTAATTAAAGTTGATTTTTGTTAACGCTGATAAAATCTTATAGCAAACGTCGGTTACATTTTTATCGTCCAATATATTGTAATATTGTAATTTACATATTCTCAATAAAAAAATTACAAGCCTTCGAGATTATATTATTGAAAAAACGTTATAAAGCAGAAACCCAATTCATGTAATCATTTCTGTTCAATTCGGAGTCTATTTCCAGCGCTGACACTGGAATTAGACAGCGAATCGAACAGAAATTATTTACGAGAATTGCCCACATGAAAACCGTGTCGTACGCGACAACGGACACACGCCGCCGTCCTGTACACAGTCTGACAAGTCGGCTGGGTGAGCTTCGCCTTATTGCCTGTCACAAGCGTGTCCAACACTTGCGTAAGTCAAAGTTCCCACGGATACCTAGATGCCAACTATGAGGCAAATATGACTTCATACTGCAAGCGGAATTGCCGTATCAAGTTATACGTCAGAGTCTGAGAGTGCCATTTTTACCCGACTACGGCGGTAATAAGGAAGGGTAATGATTTTGGCAGTCTATGTATGTATGAATGTTTGTTCCACCGTAGTGTCTAAACTACTTATCCGATTTTAATGAATGAGGTATTGATGAGTGAGATAATGATAATGAATGAGATTCGTAATGACGGCCCGGGTAACATTGGCTACATAATTCACGGGTTACAGTTTTTATATAAAAATGTAGTATAACGTAACTAGAGGTCAACCTGTGGTCGAAAGTTTTTACTTTATACGAGTTTTTGCCTTTTAAATAGAAAAAAAATTACCTAAATGTTGTGGCAGGTTCACAAGCGTCAACGTGTAACAAAATTGTATATCTATGGCACCCATACATTAAACGTGATTATTTGCCGTTTTGTACGGAACCCTGCGTGCGCGAGTCCGACTCGGACTGGCCGTTTTTTATTTAGGTATATTTATGTTTCAAAAATGTGGTTGTGTCGTGGTCGTGAAGGTTAATTTTTGAAATCTTTGGGCGGTATGAAGTTACGCTACATTACATTTTTACATACACTACATTTTAACACATTCTACATTACACATTCCCACACACTTACCTAAACAATAGTCTAGTTTTGGGCGGACTTATAGCGCAGTGTAGAAAATATGTATACTCACGTACAGAGAAACAGCTTTCATAGAACGATCCAATTGTCTAAAATTTGAAAATTTTGACGTCCCCTTCAACAGCCCACTTTTTTGTTTCAAACAATCGTGGCCACACCGTATGCTTGAAGTAGTGCAAACGAAAGCTGTGGCCCTAGTAGAAAGATTTAACAGCGGCGTAAACATAACGTTATCGAATGAGAGATGTATGAAAATCTGTCAAAATCATGCCAGCGCCGATACAAGTTTCATTCGTTAACGTTACTCGAACGCCGCTGTCAAATGTTCCTGCTAGGCCCCCTGTTCTTGTAGTCTGTCTGTATGGCCACACTAAACTATTCAAAAGGTATTTTTCGGGCGCAACTAGTAATATATTATGCGCTATAATGTATGCACCACACTAGGGTAAGTGATAGGTCGTCAGGTTGGCAGCGCGTAAATAACGGCGAGCTCCCCCGGGACTTAACACTAGCTAGCAGGTAGCTGCGACCATGAATCCGGTACTAGATTTTAGGGTTCCGTAGTCCAAGTAACCAAATAAACCAATACTTTTGACAGAAAATATCTTCATGCAAGAAAAAGTAACGCCATATTGATTTCAGTAGATTTTGTCAATTATATGCGGACTGGTTCCCCATAAATGTAAATCGGGATTCAGGAATGAAATTTTTCTTTTCATTCTACCCCATCGTCTGGGGTATCCTCGAATATGTATTTTTAAATAGTGTCAAGGTTTCTTTTACTTCAGGACTTTTTCACAAAGTCAACTATTTTCGAGAAACCGCCCTCCAAATTGGGTTATGGTTAGTGTCCCCGGACATTTCTAAAATACAAGAGATAGAAACAGCTTGTAAGTTTCTATGTTGAAAGGTTCCACTAAATTCTCTTTAGGTAAATTATTTTGAGCGAAATCGGAAAATCAATTTCAAAGTAATTTAAAAAAATCCTATTGCGCGTTGTAAGTTACGGAACCTTCCTTATACATGTCCTGCGTCCTGCTCTTGTTGGTGATAATTTTTTTTATAAAATTGTTTTCAGATTTTTTTTATCAATATTAAAGTTGTTTATACGTGTTATAAATTTACTAATTAATAGACAATTTTGGGAGGGAGTCACTGTGAGTGTGCCATACCTTCACACGGCTGGTTCAATCGGAGAGGTAGCACGGTCTCACAAAAAGCCGGCGTGAAATTACCGTTGCGTATTGTATCGCCGAGGGTGGGGTGAGTGGGGCTACTGGATGAGACGTGGGCGTTGGCGACTGGCAACACACAACTCCTCTCGTGTTATGAGTGTCCATGGTTGTCGGAATCACTTACTATTTCGCTGATACGTCTAATTTTTTGGGCCAAGTGCGAGTCGGGCTCGAGCACGAAGGGCTCCGTACAAAACGGCAATAAAAATTGTATGTTGTTGTATGGATGCGCCCCCCTCTATGTTTTTATTTTATTCTGTTTTTAATATTAATTTGTTGTTATAGCGGCAACAGAAATTCATCAGCAGTGAAAATTGCAACTGTCTAGCTATCACGGTTCATGGGATACAGCCTGGTGAGTGGTGACAGACGGAATAGGGGATCCCGTATTTACGGAACCCTAAAAAGCATCGAGTATCAATCCCCATCGACCGCACTACGCAGTGGCCGCACTAACGCAACATCGCGATATTATGGAGATATTTCAAAGACACGTTCTTTTATTCAGTACCGGGGGTATGTGATTTATATATTGCCGCTGTCCGTATCTATTTGTGTTGGGGTTAAGATATAGCCTATCTCCTTAAAGCTAGGCTAATATTGCTTAAAATCTTTCTTAAAAAGCCTTTTCTTCGACATAATATTTGCTCGTTATTTTTCGATTCTTAGGTAGTTTTTAGAACTTTTAACTTAATACACTAGCTTACATTAAAAAAAAACGAAATTAAAAACGTTGATTTCAATAAGTATGAACCCAAGTAATCGTCGACATATCTACACATAATACTGAACTTAATTGCATCTGTAATAGTAGCTACAGACTATATATTATGTAAAAAATGTCTTTATAAAAACTATAACCCAACTATGTAAAATATATAGCCTATGTTACCCAGACTATTATTAGGACATTACATATGAATTTGGCGTTATGTAAAGGAGGAATATTAAATCGATTTTTTGACGTGATAACGTCTTATAATTTGATGGAGCCGGCTGCACGCAAGAAAAAACATGACTCATACCGTTACCACCGTAATATGATATGACGCATTTGCCGTTACCTCAGCTGGCCGCGTCTTATTATTATTATTATTATTATTGTTATTATGCGCTTGATGTTATTACTCAGTTCGGCGCCGGACTTCGCGGTGGCAACACGCCTACCTAAGGCGCGGCCAATTAGTTCCGCGCGCACTACGAGTATAAACATGACGTTGTCACGTTCAACTATCGTCAGTAAACCGACATTACAGACAACCGATTTTTAAAACATAATATAGTTATTTAATCAAAGTATATACCATTGCTATCAAAAGTGCATACTTTTGCTATCTCATAGGTAGTTCATTGATTACTTTACTAAAAAAACCATTCGGACTCAATAAAATCTTTCAGGTGCTTTGGACTGCCCCATCGGAGTTGAATTTTTTTCCCACCAAAAAGTTACCCAAATTTCGAAAAAAATGGTAACCTGTTAGAGCAAGGTCCGGGGCGTACGGTGAATCTCTTAGATATTCCAATTGAAGCTCCTCTAATTTGGTAGCCGTCTGTTGTGCAGTGTGTGGTCTAGCGTTGTCCTGAAGCAGCAGTGGCCTAGAGCGAATGACCAACCTCGGTTGTTTAACCTCGCTTTTCCATCATAATTTGCAGTTACTGGCAATAGACATCTGCTGTAATCGTCTGGCCAGATTTAAGAAAGCTGTAGTGAACGACACCGGCACTAGTCCACCAAACGGTCACAAGTCACTTTTTTGAGACAATTTTCGCTTGAAGCAGGCTTTGGCTGGTTCCCCAGAGTTCAGTCATTGCGATGAGCATTTCAGATTATCGTTCAGGATCCACTTTTCATCAGAGGTAATGATTCGATTTAAAATCCCTTCATTATTGTGCCGGTTGAGTAATGTAACGCAGCATTCGACGACCTCTCAAGCTTTTTCACCTTCCCAATTTGCTTCAAGTGGATTAAAACAGTTTTATCACTAACACCGCAGACTGTAGCTAACTCGGACATGGTTTGCGATGGATCCGCTTCTACAATAGCTTTCAATTCTTGATTATCATCTTTGGTCTCCGGCCGTCCACGGGGCTTGTTCTTCAGGTCGAAATTTCCAGAACGAAAACGTTGGAACCAAAATCGCACTGTGTTTTCTTTTACGATACCGCCGCCATACACATTATAAAACCATCGAGCCGTTTCTGCAGCACTGGTGCCACGGTGGAACTCGTACTCGAAAATAATACGATATTTCAAGTTTTCCATTTTGTAAACAGAGTGACGCAAAGCAAAAACCAAAAATGGCAAAAACAAATGAATTACGGTTTTCGAAACACAAATGCTTGAGTAAATAGCGGTATAAATTTGAAATTGGAATTCCTAACCATAGAAGATATATTTGAGATCAAAGTGGCCAGTACGACAAAACGCCAATTTCATATGTAAGGACCTAATATTACGAATCTATTGATACCTAATCTATTAATATCAGTATCAGTAGTTTAGGTAGTATATAATAGTATCAGTAGTTTAGGCGCTACGGTGGAACACACATACATACATACATACATACATACATACATACATACATACATAGACTGCCAAAATCATTACCTTTCCTTTTGGCGTCGCCTTAGTCGGGTATGTAGCTCACCCCTCCTCCATATAAACTTGAATTTTGCCAAAATGTTGTACTCCTCCGTTCGCTTAATTTTTGTAAAACGGAGTACTATGTTTTTGCTTCACGTACTATTAATATGTTATATTATGATGATGATACTTGAATACTAATACATCCTACTACTCTTATAAATGTGAAAGTTTGTTAGGATGTATTGATGGATGGATGGATGTGTGTGACCCTTTGAGTCAAAAACCTACTGAACGGATTTTAATGAAATCTATTGTGGTAGTTAGTAGTTTAGACTCGAGTTTAAAACATAGGCTTCATTGTATCCCAAAAAAGTACAGTGTTCCCGTGGGATACTTCATTTTCGCGGGCGGAGACAAGGCAAGAGGTAATAATAGCATTTCCCATGAGCGCGGTCGTAGTATTATAATATTACGGGGATATTTTTTAGATGACATAGTGATAATGATGATGATGATGCTGGAAGCAATAAGTCAATCGATAAATTCCAGTAACAATTCGACCATCGTTCGGAAATAGCGCCAGTGCGTCACGCAAGTAATTGCTTTATTTTTAACCGACTGAGACGCGGGAGGTGATGTTTTAGGACTTTGAACCGTAATCACTTCCTGAACCACTAAAATCATAGTTACCACTTGTGCACATTTGCGCAGATCTGGATTAAAGTTAACCCCGGGTTAAATATCATGTTTTCTCCCACGTTCTTGGTATTTATGAAAGAGAAGGTATGATATTTAACCCGGGGTTTAACTTTAACCCAGATCTGCGCAAATGGGCCTTAGTGGCTCAATGGTTTAGACAAAATATGATAATCTTAAATTGTACATATACTGATTGTAATAAATCTGTTTCAAAAATTTGATTAAAGCTAAGAAAATGGGCCTGCAAATCATGGGTGTACAAATCGATAGGGTAATGTACCAAAAAAAACAACTCCCCCACACCGATTCCGGTGACGGTGGCCAGTTACGCAGAAGTAATGTTATAGTGCCCAAATGTGTGCGCAGTACACAAGAGCACTGTCTCTTCCTTTACTCTCGTATCCCAGTGAGACGGATAACCGACACGACTAGCGGGAGATCAGGCGCAGGTCAGACTTTTTACATGCCCATCCGACGCATGGATCATGTTTCTTGTCAAGACAATCAGGTGATCAGCCTGCATTGTCCTAACCAAATTCGGAACCAACATTTTTGTTGTTCCAATGCGGGAATCGAACCCACGACCTCCGAGTCGAGAGCCAAGCTCTAACCACTAGACCACGGAAGCTACCGTACGTAATGTACGTAATGTACCAACAAGGTATGGGTAAGTAGGGTATACCACCCATTAATTGGCTCCCCAGGAAAAAATACCCATGCCATTAGTCGCAGATATTGTAAAAATATGTAACAGAGCACGTCAGTATCGACACTTGGCGCGCGCTCAAATTGATATTGAATTTATTTTCAATTTTAACGCGCCCTCCTTAACAACTCAGAGTAGGGAGTACACAGAGGTTGTGAAATTTAATAAATTTACTGATATTCTTACTTTCCACCAATGAATATTATAGAATATTAACTTTGATTGCAGTACAATTTAATCAATATTATATCTAGCAATATCCTGTGAAAAAATACCCACAACCTGGAAGCAAATGTGTGAGTGCACACATAATCATGCGTACAGCACCTCCCTCCTCCCACACTGCTTATGCATACACTCAGAAAAAAGATCGTGCAAACACCACCACCACACAAGCAACAATGTCAGCAAGATCGTGCAAGGCCCCATAGAACGTGCAAGGTGGTGGTGACGGAAAGCAGTATTATTACTAATGTTTTATTTATTTCATTCTATTCCTGAGAATATGAAAAATTAAAAAATTTGGTATTTTCTCAGGTAAAAGTAGCTATGTACCGGTAACGTCTGGTGTTGTGGTTGTGTGGTATGTTAGCTTTATTTTATAAAATAAATCAGCGTTTTTTTGTGATTTTATTTTTTTTAAAGCGTACTCTCTGTCGCTAGCGCACCTGTGAAGTTGACAGTGAACAGGCGCCACCGCGGATACAAACGTCAAACTCTATTTCTGTTGCGACTGCGGTGAGGTGATGCCACGACAGGGCTGCCTACTGCGAGATATTCCACCACAAACACTTACTGCGCCCGCGCCTGTAAGACGAATTGGTTTAAGAGGATTCAGGTGGTTCGACCTTTACCGCCCTTGCAAAGCATAAAGAAAATGCTGATATATCTGCAAATAAACACGTAATTTGGTAAGAAATTCGGTAGTTGTGACAACACCAAATTTTTATGTTGAGTTATCGAGTAGAATAACAAAATATATCATTTCAACTACAAGTACTTTTAGGAAATTTAAACGAGCGGTAGCCCTATTGCATAGTATCCCCTCCTGCACCCCTTAGCAAGTGCTCGTGTTATTGTATGGATTTAAAATGTAGGTTATTGTAAAGTATTAGTGGTCTGGTGTGTATCTAAGTATATTTAGATTCTATATGACTAGAGACGGCCCACTTGCTAGTTAAATTCGATAGATCTTTTCAGTATTCAGTAAAAATATTTTCTTGAATTCATTATTATACCATCATCATCATATCAATTTGTAAACTCTTCAGAACATGATATCTATGATCTTGTGTCGCGATATTTGTCCGGAACAGATCCGAAGTTGATTGAGATAAAAATGCAATATGTAGCGTTTGTCTAACTTAAAAGGCTAGTGGTCGCCTAGTGGTCGCCGAGTGGTCGCCTAGTGGTCGCCTAGTGGTCGCCTAGTGGTCGCCTAGTGGTCGTCTAGTGGTCGCCTAGTGGACGCCTAGTGGTCACCTAGTAGTCGCCTAGTGGTCGCCTAGTGGTCGTCTACTGATCGCCTAGTGGGTTATTAATCTGAGATAGTGTGTGTAACTTTATTTTTATTAATTTCTTGTACTTTCTATACACCTTCCTCCAAATGAACTTTAACTGTGTCTTTCATACTCTTGCATTTGCAAAATTTTGTGAAAATATCTGATATGCGATTTTTTTTCCTCATTTGTTGCTAGGGCGGTTCCTATGGAACAAATTGATAATTAATTAGACTACGATAAATTGCAATAAATAAAGCTAGATTACGAAATGTTGAATGAATTTTAAGATCATTAGATGTTTATTTTATTATTAGATGTTATTAAACAAACTTAAAGGTTACTCTACAAAATTGAATTCGAAACCTAAAACCAAGTTACAAGTAATCTTTAATCTATATACTTATATTATCAAGAGACAAGATTTGATAGTTTTTTTGTTTGCTAATCATTAGCTCCGAAACAAATGATTTTGGTGAATTTGGCACAGATACAGAGTTATAGGCCACGGGGATGGACATAGGCTATTTTATCGTGTAAAAATCCTCTTGCACGCATGATGTCGCGGGCAATATAAAACAAAACAATTCGACACTATTGTTTCTATAATAATATGATAAAACAAATTGAAACATTAATTATGTTCATACGTGAACGTTATCAGATCGGAAATTCAGCGCCACTTGTCACATTGACTATTGTTTTTGAGATAATTCAATCTTTTTTTAGTTAACATCTCTGCGACATTCCGTATAAATTAACAAAATAATCACGCGATACATTACGTCATTAATAACAAAAAAAGATAGAGAAATATATTTGGTTCAAAAGACTTAGTCATGGTTACGAGGGCTGCACTAAAAGTATCGGGAATGGAATATTTCCACTGTTCCTGTCATATTAAAATCTTTTTAATTTAAAACTCCTTGGTTTTAAAAATCGAATACCGTTTATTTATTTAAAAAAAGAAAAGTCTTGTCACAAGGTCTTGTCAAACTTGTTTAGTCGTTGAGAAAATGGAATTGACTCGAGAAAGTTCTAGAGCGATGATTTATTATGACTTTCGAAGTGGTTTAACACAAAAACAGTGTGTTGACCGGATGATTTCTGCATTTGGTGATGAAGCCCCATCCAAAACCACAATTTATCGCTGGTTTGCTGAATTTCAACGTGGACGTGTCAAGCTCAGTGATGATCCCCGTCAAGGTCGTCCAAGGGCTGCAGTCACCCAAGAAAACGTTGATGCTGTGCGTAAGCTGATTGAAGAAGATCGACATGTGACATACCGCGAAATTCAGGCAACTTTAGACATTGGCATGAGTCAAATACAAATAATCTTGCATGAACAATTAGGTGTAAAAAAGTTGTTTTCCCGATGGATACCGCATTTGCTCTGTGAAGAGCAAAAAGCGGCTCACGTTACTTGGTGCGTCAGAACTCTAGAAAGATTCCACGCAGTATCGTCAAATGCTGTATACAACATCGTATCAGGTGACAAATCCTGGATATACGCGTACGAACCCGAAACAAAAAACCAGTCACGAGTTTGGGTGTTCGAAAATGAGTTAAAGCCAACAAAAATTGTTCGTTCACGGAGTGTTGCAAAAAAATGGTGGCCACGTTTGTCTCCAAAACCGGCCATGTTGCGACTATTCCTCTTGAGGGACAAAGAACGGTTAATGCAGAATGGTATGCTAACATTTGTTTGCCACAGGTCGTTTCTGAACTCCGTAAAGAGAACTGCAACCGCCGCATCATCCTCCATCACGACAATGCGAGTTCTCACACCGCGCACAGAACAAAAGAGTTTTTAGAGCAAGAAATCATAGAATTATTAGACCATCCGCCGTACAGCCCCGACCTAAGCCCTAATGATTTCTATACTTTCCCTAAAATAGAGAATAAATTGCGTGGTCAGAGATTTTCATCACCTGAAGAAGCTGTGGATGCCTACAAAACGGCCATTTTGGAGACCCCAACTTCCGAATGGAATGGTTGCTTCAATGATTGGTTCCATCGTATGGAAAAATGTGTCAAATTTCGCGGAGAATAGTTCGAAAAGCAATAAATACATTTTTAAATAGTAATGTTGTGTCACTTCCTTGATTCCCGAAATTTTCAGTGCCGCCCTCGTACTTGTGCGTGACGGAATGTCGTTTACAATACTTTGAAAATGTTGTCCGTATCCTTCTTATTGACTAAGTACACGCTGAACGCGAAAGAATGTGTGCATCGTTTACATTTCTCAGACAATTTGACGTGTATCTATGTTAGTGATCGTGATTGCCGTCACGATGTGTCCAAGGAGATGGTATCTGCGCACGCGGCCGCTGCGTGACAGATTACCAGATACGAAGACCAACGGTTCCCCTGATATTGATTTGTGCCCAAAACACGTACACAAAAAGATAAAAATCCTATGAGCCATGATAGTATAATAATCACCATCGTCCATCCAGTCCAGCAAACGATATAACCTGTGGGGCTAGCAGGAACAATTGACAAGAACGTATTCGTAACAATCGAAAGAGAATTGTATGAAAATTATGACAGCACCCATGCTATTGACTTGGGCTACTGCAATAGATGTTTCACGTCCGAACCGTTTCACCAACCACATGTGTGGTTCGCAGAAAATCAAGTATGGTGGACATTGGGCATGCACTTATAACCGCTGAGACACAGAGGCCGTCAATCGTAAATATAATCATAAGTCAATATGTAAGAAGCACGAGTATAAGTAGCTTGTTACATATGGCGTTATATCCAAAATCATCGCCGCGCCGTGAACTTAAAATTTCACTCTCAAGGCCTCTGAAGTAGTTGCACTTCAATATTATTATTTCTTTCGGCATGTTTTTCAGAGTGCGATGCGATTCCTGGGCGATTTTCCACATTTTCCAAAAAAGCCTTCTTCTCCAAAAAGCCGTATTTCCGAAAAAGATTCATGGTCTTGTCACAAGGTCTTGTCAAACTTGTTTAGTCGTTGAGAAAATGGAATTGACTCGAGAAAATTCTAGAGCGATGATTTATTATGACTTTCGTAGTGGTTTAACACAAAAACAGTATGTTGACATATAGATCTGCTTCAAGAGCCGTGTGAGGGAGAGCCGCAATACTTTTTGATTAGAATTAAATAATGATATTAAAGTTTAATGAAGTTATCACCGCCATGTTTTTTTGATTTTAGATGTAACTGAAATCAGAAATAACGCAGCTTTTGCTAAAAGACGGCACACCTTTGAGTATTAACTTTTGGTAGGTACTTCGGACGATTGTGTTTGGTGTTTGGTGTTCTTTTTTATTATTATTATTATGTTATTTTATAAAGGCCATACATCATAAGATTAAGCCGGCCTTAATTACATCTTTGTAAACTTAAATCAGGTACACAGTCTAAATCTCTTAAATGCAATGAGTTTATAATAAAGCTTATTAACCTATCACCATATTCTACCTAGAAATCAGCACTAGCAATATTATGTATAAAGAAATAAAAATCCATTTTTACTGCATTTGGTGTCCAAAATGAGTTCATTTCTGAGAAAATCGTTTCTATCACATTCCAAGAGCACATGATATAAATCTTCATATCGATTACATACTGTACAATTGGAGCTGTTGTTCTTGCCCATTAGAAAAAGAAAATTATTCAAAGGAATGTGATTGGCACGAACTCAAAACCAAACAGACAGTTTTCGGTTTCTTCAGTTTTACATTTAAAAAAAACTAGGTTTTTTGGGTGGTTTACTCACTATGATTCTATACCAAATACTAAAGCTTAGTGACTTTTGTTGGAAGTGCTGTTCCCATTCATCATAACAAGTTTTTTTTTTTATTAGTATTAAATAATTCTTAAAAAATGAGATTATCATTGATTAGTGTTGTTATCTATACTTCGGACGGTTGTCTGATGATGATGATAGCATCACAGTGTAGCTGGCGGTCGACCAACGTCTTTGGTTTACGAGCCATGTGTTAGGTTATATCGAACGCCACTTCTGTTTATTACAGAAGAAATTTTATCTCAACAATTCTTGCTCGCGGTTTCACTTTAGCAGTTAGCAACATCAGCGCTACATTATTGTAGAAACCAGTACAATATAGTTAAACCGAATAAGCTATTCAATGTTGCTGTCTTTGTCTGTCAAGTGACAGCAATTTTGAATAGCTTATCCGTTGTGTAAACATTTTTAAGGAAAAATATATAGACTAGAAAAAAACTATGAAGTTGTAAAATCTTTTCGAAACAAAGCCACTCCGCTTCACATTTTATTTTGTTCCACCATATTTTCCTCATAACACACGAGGGTTAGTTTCAGTGACATCAGTGACAGTGGGGCTGTCAGAGTATCACTTCCGCCAGGGCTGGCACAAGCGACGTCACCGCATTTGCATCTCAATGCGGCCCCCGCGACTGTAATGTGACAAGCGAGAACCCTGACAGCTTGTATGAAAGTACAATGGGTTTGTTTGTAAACCCATCGATGGCATAATTTTGTTAGTTAATTTTTTAAAGCCATTTTTTATTAAGATAAAGATTCAAGATTATTTCCTTAAAAAGATTCTTAATCTTAAAAATTAGAATGATTAAGTATTGCACTTTAAATCCATAAAAATGCTGGAAATTGAAACATAAAAAATTCATAAGAATTGTTAAAAAACATATTGTATTTATGACTGAATTAATAATATCATAGAATATCTAAAATTAAATAGGTTTGAAGGTAAAGTTAAAAATTATGAAGGCAATTACAATTTAACTACAAATGGAATTTATGGACTTAACATTTTTTTTCACTTACCTTACATTTTTTTATTTTAACTAGACGTACTTAAGTGAGCAATTTTTTTTATAAAAATAGGGGCGAGACAACAATGTTATCTCAAAAGAATTTAACCCTCTTTAATAATGAAACCCCAAAAATAAATTACATAAAAACGGAGATTAAAAAGAGTAGTTAAAGTTAACAGCGTAAGCCATCAAACAGATTTTGATGAAACTCTTCACTCAGATAATGTTATACAATAAGCAGTAGAAAACTTTTAATTTTTACATAGTATTGTATAATTTTTTACATCAGACTAGCTGTCCCGACACACGTTGACTTAAGTATGAACTGGAATAAATAAATACAGCTGTAACTACACAACCTACTTATTACGGATTTTTCTGAATTAAATCTGAATCAAACAGATAAACTGAACGAACCATATTATAAATATTTGACATTTAAACATTCAAGTGCCAAATTAGACACAGTGAACAATTTGTACAGAAAAATTTATTCATCGTTTTTTTCCTGAACTTTCACAATTATTTCAAGACAAAATTAGTCAAATCGGTCCAGCAGTTCTCGAGTTTTAGCGAGACATTGTAACTGAAATCCACTATTTTATATAAAAAAAGGAAGATTAGCGATAAACGAAACAATTGTAACTTAATAACTCGTAAGTTTATAAATTCAATATGGCGTTAAGAATGGTTTAGAAATTAGAATCTTACTAATCTAATATGTGAAAGTTTTTGAGGATGGATGAATGGAAGTTTGAGTCTCTTTCATGCAAAAACTACTGAATGGATTTTAATGAAATTGTGCGTGGTAGTTCGTAGTAGTGTAGGCTCTGGATTAATATATCATTCCGTGGGATGCTGGATTTACGTGTGCTTTCTTTCTTTCTTATTAAAATAAATAATTATTTTTATTAACCTTATTGAAAGAAAATAAGGGTTTGTCCAAATGCTACCCACGTAGAACCATTCATATGAGGGAAAGCATAGACGTATATATTATAGACGAGGCAAGTCGAGGCAAAAAGTGACCCCACTTAAATGGCCCCACTTCGGGGGTTTTGGTGCCATTTTGACATTTGAGGTAAGGTGAAATCAATATGGCGTAACTGTGAAGGTTTGTTCAGTCAAATGTTCGCCATAACATAACTCATAGCCCATCCTTAGTTTTGAAATCATTGAGGGAAAGTGAAAACGCGAATGTTTGAAGAACAATAAACATATTGGCATTACAAGCACTATAACAGTAAAAGTGCCGTTAAACAAATCACCACTCGCGCGGGGTAGCCCTAATGTGGGTATTACACCCCTACCGTGCCCGGGGTAGCGGGCCCTACCCCGTACCCTACCCTGAGTACAGACAGCAAACGCCATATCAGAAAGTAATCTGAGTTAATGACACGGGATACAAACTACAGTATATAATAATAATATTATATCTATGGACGCTTCACACCACGTCAGTCTGGTCCCGTGGTAAGTTCTCGAAGAACTTGTGTTACGCGTACCAGACAACGGAAATATATTTAATACTTTTCATACTATACATATATTTAAGATTTTTATTATATTATACACATATTTAAAACACTTCCCTGGCCCAGGAACACAGAAAAACTTTTTGTTCCTTCGGCGGGATTCGAACCCGCGACCCCCGGCTTGAGCACCAACACGCTCAACCACTGAGCCACACAGGTCGTCATATTCTGTAAAACTGCATATTACTTTTTTTATGAAATAAGGTACAAACGAGCAGATTAGTCACCTGATGGATAACGGTCACCGTCGCCCGTGGAGAGAATACCAGAGGAGTCGCAAACGCGGTGCCAGTCTTTTAGGAAGGAGGGCTCTCTTTTCTTGAAAGCTACATATAAAATTGCTTATCTGTGTGTATTTCGTAGGCACCTACTATGAAATATAGGACAATTTACATCAAAACAACGCAATTTAGTAGTTTTGACTAGAATTACTAATGTTAACTGATCCAGGTGGCAGGTACAATATCGACAAAGTTCCTGCTCGATAATTTTCTACACTTTTTCCATTACACTAGGACACCTTAAATAATTTAAGCATAAAGGAAGTGACCGCAATGACTGCCGTCGTTATTGAAGCACGTATTCACATATGAGTATGTATGCGTGCGCACGATTCAACAGCGGTGTAACTTGTTCGATAGTACCCGTGTACTGTGTGCGGAGTTCGATTTTTTGTCACTACTCACCGTGAAGAAGTTAACTACAATTAGTATGGCATTGAATTAGTTACCATTGTTTGCCACTAGGGGCGCTGTTTCGATGCCATACAAATTGTAGTTAACTTCTTCACGGTGAGTAGTGACGAAAACTCGCACACAGCACGCTGAGTGCTAAGTGTGATTTTTTCTTTTCGCATTCGATCGTGAGCGCGTTTGGCGTTTACTGGGAATTTGTATGTGATTTGTACAGCGCCATCTAGTTGTAAACGCGACAACTAGGTCAAATCACATACAAATTCCCAGTAAACGCCAAACGCGCTCACGATCGAATGCGAAAAGAACAACTCACACTTAGCACTCTGAATATAAGTCATATTATGTCGTGGCATAAAACTGTTTGTCCGAGTAGTTGATAGAATTTAGAAACGCTATAGATATTTTTAAAATATTTTTTTCATTGCGAAATAGAATGATTGTCGTTTCTATGCGATTAGCGGTACCGGAAAAAGTCGAATAAGGCCGAGACTTGGTATATTGTCCATAGTTCAATAGGCCGCGGGGAAAATTCGGAGCATTGGAAATAGAATTCTGCGCTACTACAATAGACCTGTAAATCGAACACACAAGTGTCGAGTCAAATGTCAATGTCATAAATGACAGCTCGACACTCGACACATCGATTTTTTTTATATATATATGGCATCGGCTTATAGCCCTTTGCCAGTGTCATGTTAAAAAGGCGGAAAATAGAACTTTGGTTTCAATTATCAACACCGTCAAGTCTTAAGTCTAGTCAAAGTCCAAATAAATAGTCAGTGCAGTCAATGAGTCATGTCAGTCGATTCAGTAAAGTGGTAGAAGCTTTACCGAAAGTTTCTAGGGAGTTTTGGCGGGAAACACAAAATAGCACGTTTTTAGAAGTTGTACCACTTGCCCACACTTGTGCACGTTAACGAATATTGAATGGTTAATATTCTACCAATATTACACATTAAGAACCGAGATAACACAAATTTATGAACTTTTACAAATTCCACAACGTCACCCATTGAACTCCCCGGCAAAACTCCGACACATCGATTTCCAACACTTTTGTATTGGCACAATTATTTTTTTTTGAGTGCTCTGAATTTTCCCGGGACCGCCGGATTGCGGAAGTCTTAGCCTTAAGTGTTCGATTTTCGCCTTTTCTGCTGCCCGTACGGCGTACACGGCACCATGGTTTTATGGCGTTCACGGTTTATGTGTAACCCCGAGTGAATATCAATACTCGCGTATTGGTTTTATCTTCCGATATTTTTTAATCCACTTATAGCATGGGACGTGTTTTGGGGGGTTGTATAATCTCATATCTCTTTACTACTGAGCCAGGGTGTCCCGTAGTAGGAAACTATGGGATACCAGGCTATCAGATACCTGAATATTTTTGTTTGATATTTATTAACTCAATATTACTTAATATTGAGTAAAAAAATGTAAAAAAATGAGTAATAAAGTATTAAAAACTTTTTTGTCACGCTCCCCAATAAACGGACATTAATAGTTTTTTTTCTTTATGAAATGGACTAGGAAACGAGCAGAAGGCAATTAACACCACCCATGGACACTTTTGGACATGGACACATGGACATGGACACATGGACATGACCAGTTTTCTATTGAAAACTGTCAAAATTGGTTTTTGAAAAACTTTGACTGAAAAAAAGTTCGTGGTATTTTCGACCCATTCGTGCCAAAGCATGGCTCTCCTACGTACAAAATATTATGTTTGCTATTAATCAAAACACACATGGGGCCTGTTTCACAATCTAATAAGTGACGAATAGCTTATCCGGATGATTTGTCGCTGCTCACTTCCGAGACAAAACTTCCGGATAAGCTATCGTCACTTATTGGGCGATTGTGAAACAGGCCCTTATGATAAGAAAAATCTCATGGTTTTTGCATTTCATAGTGTTAAGTATTTAAGTATAGGTGCTCTGTTCATAACCAATATAATCTTTTTGCAAACCAAATATTCAGTAGTCAGTACACTCACTGTAATGGTACTAATCTAGATGTCACTTATTTACTATGCAGTCCCACTAATATGATAAATGTGAAAGTTTGTGAGGATGGATGGATGGATGGATGTTTGTTACTCTTTCACGCAATAACTACTGAACGGATTTCAATGAAATTTGGTGTGGTAGTAGTTTATGCTCTGGATTGAAACATAGGATACTTTTTATCCCGAAAAAGTACAGTGTTCCCGTGGGATACTGTATTTACGCGGGCGGAGACGCGAGCAACAGCTATTAAAGATATAGAATGGTAATTACTTTGGTAGGAGTAAATCTTTTTGTTGACAAGAACATTAAATTGCATCTGAACACAGTATATAGGATCGAACATAGCTTGATTGAAAGGGATGGTTCTTACTTAGAGCTTATACATAATCATACGTACATAATCTCTATATTATTACATAATATAGAGGTGAAGCGAAAACTTAAACTAAAAGTCAAAGTTATCACGTCTCAGGAGAAACTCCGATCGGAGATAATCAGACTTGTCATATTCAAAACAAAGCGTGATAATCCATGTAAAAACCGTGACGTCACATTGTCTTTGATCAGACACGTGAATACATAAACACGTGAATACCGCGTGAGCCGTGACGCCTGTCACGGCGGGTGATATTGTGACGTCATCTACATAATAACCCTCCAGAGATGTGCGGTGTTCCGAAAGGGTGTCTCTCAAACGTTTGAATATCACAAGTATTTTTATCGTGTGTATGAAGCGGGTAACGTTGCATGAAATCATACACTTTTATCTATTCTAATATTTTTCTAGCAAAGTTTAAGTTTTCATAGGAAGATAGATACCTATTACAAGTATCTTATGATATTACCTATATTTTAAAACATCAATTAACGAATACTCTTTCAAGAATGCCCCTACATGGTGTTGATAAAATGTTTAATTACGTACGCAGACTTTTTTGATTTATTTTGTTGAAAGTAAACATCCTTTTTAACCACCGACGTATGTCTGTCTGTCTGTGTCTGTCTGGCATCGTAGCTCCCAAATGGATGAACCGATTTTGATCCAGTTTCTTTTTGTTTGAAACCAGACATGATCGAGTGTTCTTATCTATAATTCATCATCATCAGCTCGCTCACTGCTTGACAAATCGGGGGTTTACTTAAATTTTTGAACTTTGTTTTTAATTCACCGTACAAGTAGGTACATAAGTAATAATCAATAAGTCCTTACTAATAATACAAACTCGAGAGTTTGTAAGAATGCATGTATGTATGGATGTTTGTTACTCTTTCACGGAATAACTACAAAACGGATTGTGATTAAATTGGGTATGGTAGTTTAGGCTCTGTAACACATAGGCTACTTTTTATCGCAGCAAAGTTTATGGTTAAGTGGTTAAGTCGCGGACAACATCAAAAGTACAAAAAAAGTCTTCAGGGGTTTTGATAATTATGTAAGCTCTTTATGAATTTTAAAGCATATTAAAAGAATCATTAGCGATTCCAAGTCAGAAGCGAAGTGTCTTGCAGGAGACAACGAAGATTAAAGTGAGCCCCGCGGCGTAATACTTGTTGACTGTAAAGGAACGTTTCCCGTATTAATTCAATTAGAAACAATAATTAAATATAAATTGTATTTACGCTGGAATTATTATGGTACGAATAATTATTATTTTCCTTGCTCGTGATAAAATAACGTAAGATCTTTGTGAAACTGATTTTTTCTCTCTTCTTTGCAATGAGGGTCTTTAAATTCGTGACATGTTACAGCTTTTTGACAGGACAAGGACCGTCGGGCTACCAAGCGCCGCCTGGTGACCGTTTTTGATACCACTTACGCCACCAGATGACGCTGTGTGCGCTGGGTCTGCCCCCTAGCGGTAGAAAAAATATCAAACACTCTCATTCCAACAGCTTATTGGATATGAATAATTAACGAAATAGGAAATATAGTTATATTATGAACTAATTACTTATCAATTATTTATTGATAATTAAGATAACAGCTTATTATAACTTATATACTACCTACAATAGGTTCATAATTTAAGAACGATTTAAAAAAAATCTCATCGATTCCACCGGTGTCAACAAAATGATTTAAAAAAAAACATCTCCGACAGAAACTCAGATTAATAAGGGGCAAAACATTCAATTTGAATTTGGAATGTTCCTTGAATCCGCAACTAACATGTAGGGAGGGGCAACCGCATAGTTTGTCAAGCCGTTATTAATTAGCCTCTCGGAATATTAGCTTCAAGTGCCCCTTAGGCTATATCTGCCTCACAATTTATCGCAACGTCTCAAGACTCAACCCCAAATCCGTAATAACTAAAGCAAACGCCACAACCGCCTGGAGAATTAGATAAACTAAGTCCGCTTAACATACTAAACTACTATTACAAATGCGAAAGTTTGTAAGAATGGATGGATGGATATTTGTGATTCTTTCACGCACTAACTACTGAACGGATTTTGATGAAAATTGGTAATTGCTAGTAGTTTGGGCTCGGGATTAAAATATAAAACGTAAGCTACATTTTATCCCGAAAAAATACAGTATATGTATACGCGGGTGGTGGAGCTGCTTGCGAATTCTAGCATTGTCAATATATAAGTACCTGGGAGACCTAGCTTTGCTCGCTGTTTTAGTGGAACGACAGAATAATTTAAAATAAATAAAAAAAGATAAAATAATAAGAAATAATAATCACAAAAATATTCATCTTATCGGAATTCGAACCCACCAGATTCCGAATTTCCAAACAATGCAAAAATTATAGGTACGCACACCAAGCTGACAATCAGACTGACCGCCCTGACGTTCCACGATGAAATAAAAAAAAACATTTATTGCTTAAAAATGCGCAGTTTCTAAGGGATAAGACCTATCTAAATCGATTTTTCTCCCCCAAAACTCCCTGCATGCTAAATTTCATGGTAGTACTTGCAGCCGTTGTCGAGATACCGTTTATATACACAAGATCGTCTCGCTCAGAGTATAAGGTATACTAAGTAAATAGTAATATTAAAGCTTTTGCTAAATTGTTGCAAGTGTTTTAAAAATATATTTAATTATCAAGATTCTTCGTGTAGTAAATTATTTTTAATACGCTGTATAAAATATTTGAAAACATAATCAGTTATTTTGGTGATAAAATAATCAAATGAAAACATAATCAGTTATTTTGGTGACTCCTTGTAACAGCGCGAAAACGTAGTAAATAGTAATTAATATAACAAACCCGTACCGTTCACGTCGTAAGGCTGGCTTTGGTGTCGAGGTGACCGCTCGCTGACATTATATTTTCATACATTTCGGTGTCGGCGCCGACAATCACTGTAAAACTAATGTTTACTTTAATATGAAAAAAATGTATTCATCATTTTGAAACACTTTGTAGGTTACGTCGTTGTGTACACATTATGAAATATAATACGTTGACATATCATTGCAAATTTGTCAATGTTTCCATGTTAGTGCACGCGACTGTACATCATAGCCTATCTCTAGTTTTGAAATCTTTGCCTAAATACTAAAGAGAAGTAAGCGTGGCCTATGTAGGTTTCAATAGACGAACATACAAGAGCATATTTTAAACGCGAAGAGGACGCACGTTATAGGCACGCGCGGGGCGTCGTAGATTCTGATTGTCGTTCATTCGAATCTCGTTTGTAGCGCGTATACGTGCGACATCTGCGTGCGCGTTTAATACGCCGTGTGCTATGGATCTAAAAAGACCATCTATAGCGGAACTTTCGTTAGTTTTTAGAATAAAATAATAAACAACAAATATCAAAACAAATATCTTTAAATAATCTTCAAAATTTAATAGTCTGCAATCTTGCCATAATGGTGGCATAATTAAATATAATTCCTTTGCGTATTAACTCTCTTTAGTTCTTAGTTTAACGTCATGACCAATTAGACTTAACTCAAGGTTCGTTTAACTGGCCAATTATGACCGCGCCGTAAAAAATTAAAAGTTATCATTATGACCACTTCATAACCGAGGAGGCGCTTTGTCAAAGCTTTAACGTGTTATTATTTTAAAATCTAACCAAGAGCACTTTAGGACATAACTAAGAAAGTTACTGTCCGATCTCGTTCCAAATAATTTTCCTAAAGAGTTTGTTGGGTGAGACCAAAAGTTCGTAATTTTGAGAGTTGCGTATTTTCGGTCACAAAGGTTTTTTCCATACTAAAGAACAAGTAATTTTGCGAAGCCGTGTGAATCAAATAGGGCATGTCTAAGAAACCGAATGCAGCAGAATTTCTGCCAACCTACCTGCCAAATATGCGATCACGACTCACAAAATTACGCTCCTTTGGACTCTTGTTTGTTCGTATGGCCAAGCTTATACCTTTTATGATTTATAGCTTAGAAGTGAGGGGGGGAACATTGAAACCACTTTGGAGGCGGTGTACTGTAAAATTCACTTTATAAAAAGTCGTGTATGGAACTTCAAAAAAAAAAAATCCCACAAACCCGCTTCACATCTACGGGGAGCCGCTTAAAATATAAAACAATAATTATTTTATGATGCCAAAAGTAATATCTATACGCAATCTTTAGATAACTGTACTAAATTTCATCAATTTATATTCATAATTACAGAAATTAGAAGGGCGGACAGACAGACAGACGAAATTAGGGTTCCTTGTAGTGGTACGAAATCATAAAAACGACATGGCTTTTGATTTAACTAAGTTAATAAAAATCCGATGTGCTTGTTTTTCCTTTACTGTTTATAAGCCGGATAAGAGCCTTAAGCCAAGTTGCCATCGCTAATTACGACGACGAAATTCGACATAGCGATGCTTATGTCAAATCCCATACATTTTTCTTTTCAAACTTCGTTGTCGTAATTAGCGATGACATCTTGGCTAAAGGCTCTACGTCGCCATCATTGTCGTTAATCTTATCATCATCACTTACAGTCATGATAATTTGATAATATACTTTTGAAAGTTACATTAATACCAAATTACCAACACACAAATTATTGCAACTTTTTTTTTCCTTTAATTGCTTATATGTAGGCCTTTATTTTACATTTTCTCATGTATACGGAAATCAAAACTTTAACTTCATTGCCAGTGTGTTTCGTTCGTAAGAATAGTGAATTAATTCGTCAAGCTAATATTAATCAGTATACGTATGTAGTTCTCGCGGGGGCAATTATGTATTCCCCGAGTTTAAACTTGAGTAGACGTAATGGGTAAAATAGGCCTTGAAACGAAAGATTTCTATTTGTTTAAGTCCGTAGACAGCTGTATAGCTTGTGTAGAGATCTCAAGTACATAATAAATTGTATTTAGAAGCTATTAAAACAACAACTTTGATATGTTTTATTTTTCAATCAAGAGCTAAGCTGGATCTCCCATGTGACCCAGCTTAGCTCGAAGTTCTAGTACATACCTACTGCAGAAAAAAAACCGATTTCAATAGGTACCTATATAGTATTGTAGCCGGGTATTTTTGTTCTATTTTAGTTCTTGAAGATACAACTGACCTCGTAAATCTACTTTTTATCACATAAAAACATCATAAAAATATTGGCATATTGTTGCACTACGAAACAAATAACATATAGTAACTTAAAAATGCGCAGTTTTCCAAAAATAAGACCTAGCTACATCGATTATTCTCCCCAAGAATGTTCTTCCATACTAAATTTCATGGAAAAACTTGAATTCGTTTCCGATATTCTGATTATAAATTATATTATATTGTATTATTATATTGTAAATATAATATAATTATATTTACAAGAATTGCTCGTTTAAAGTATAAGAACAGTACCGGTCAACTAATTACTAGTTAACTACTAGTTAAAACATTTGAATTATATAACGTTCTGGTTTTTGGAGCACTTAATAAAATTGCTAGATGCACTGACGCAGCATTATTTATAAACAAGATCACGATTTTAATATTCGCACAAAATAAGATTTTTCAGAAAACCATGATTAAGGCTGGGACTATATTGTGATCCGGAATCCGGCGGGCCCGGGAAAATTCCGCGCACTGAAAATAGAACTGTGCGCTAATACAACGGAGCTGAAAATCGAACACACGCGTGTTAAGTCAAATGTCAATGTCAAATCTGACAACTCGTCACCCATGTGCTCGATTTTCAACTCTAGTGTATTAGTCCAGAGTTCTATTTTCAGTGATCTAAATTTTCCCCGGCCTTACCGGATTCCGGACAATAGTCCCAACTCCCAGCCTTAGCAATATCTTTCAGTTTATAATTTTGATGTAATTTCGTGCTCATTTCTAATGTTAATTCTAATAGGTTGTAGTTATAGGTAATTACATAAATTTACCTTGTGAGTTTTTGGGTAACAAACACACGGAAATATTACTTAATAATAAAAGTAATGTTAATGACCTTACCAAATAAACTTAACCTCGGTTTACGCCATTTTATTCTATTTTCAACAATAAGCAATAATGTGTAAAACCTTCGGTTGAGTTTTGTTTTGTTTCAAAAAATTTAACACGACATTCCTACTATACGGATACTGCCGCACTTGAAGGACACATCATTGCACATAATACTTTATATAAAAGCGTAAAGTATTACAATTTATAATATTATCATCAAATTAATATTCTATTCTTTAAAGTTCATGAAACTATTATGACTTTTAAAGTAATGAATAGAATGAACGATTGAACGGACAAAGATGTAATTTATTTACTTTCAAAAAGCTAAGCAAACCTTAAAAAAAAGTCTCTATAGCTTTAAACGATAGTTTGTTTCGTACGTTTAAATA
This sequence comes from Phengaris alcon alcon, assembly GCA_037179445.1. NCBI lineage: Eukaryota > Metazoa > Arthropoda > Insecta > Lepidoptera > Lycaenidae > Phengaris > Phengaris alcon. The sequence goes on from JAYRCH010000119.1 coordinate 3,381,346, forward strand.
TTTAATACTTATTCTAATGAGCGACTGTCATCAGTTGACTAACGACAATATATTAATACATAGCTGTATAGAATTCATGAATACTGATAACATGTTAATATTGGCGGGGTTTCCTAGAAATGCACTTCTATTTATAGAAAGGAAATATTTTTACCACTAAAATGAAACATGTCCAATTATATCCTATTATATAGAGCTTAGCCACCAGAGGGTGGCACAGACTAGTGAAATTTCAATCGTCCAAATCACCAAAAGATACGCGTAACTATTTAGTAATCTGTGTCAAAGGTAGAGTTGGTCGAAATTTTAAAATTGACAAAGATGCTGCAGATTATGTCAAGACTATTTCAGTTAAAATAATTTGTAATAGTTTTAACATAAGATTAGACTTACCAATTACGTCTACATTACCATTGATATTTCCTTGCGCGGTCCATATTGTCGAGTTCTACCAAAAGCAAATGATCTAGAATCTAGATCCATAGATTTCATCACAGCCTCTGTAGACAACCTACATTTTTCCTTTTTTTTTTTTTTTTTTTTTATTTGAATCAGGCGGATAAACCTTACATCATTAAGGATTCAGGCAATCATTGATTGATTGAGCTTGATATTTAAATATTTTAAACAACAGACCTGTTTCATTTAATAACATAATTAAAAATTCGTAGCCATATTACAATTTCTCTGCATATTGATTAGTAATAAATTGTGGACTTCTAATATTGTTCTGTAAAGTGACAGCTCGGCCATAACACACGACTTCGAGTGACATTTACGATGATTACGCCATTTTACGGAAGTAGATTCCAAAACTGTGTCGCTTGTGATCAGACAATAATTTAATATAATCGATTTAATAGTTAATAGGACACAAAATTATATTTGGCCTTTTAAATTTATATCTGGCTGTTTTTGTGCTTTGGTGCAACTGTTGCTTGTGTAGAATAATAATATTATCATTGTCCTCTTTTCAATTTGATATATCTATGATTATGGTGTAATCCTTTTAGGATAAAAAAAACTGAAATTATTTATTTATCGACCTAAGCTTATATAGAGCTTGAGAGATATTTTTATAATAATATTTAATAATTATGGTAATTTATTTCTACCATTTAGGTATGCTACTTTTAAAAATGATGCAATTTATTTCATTACTGTTAGTAATATAATTAGCCTTTATACTGTAATTTTAAATTACATCAACAGAGGTTAATTGAATCAAGTTGTTTGTGTAAGAAACAATTTTGGCCAATTGCTTCCAGGCGAATGCCTCCCCCTCAGGACTTACCAACAAAATAAAAACAAAGTTTGTCTTAATGTGTTTATTGCGTCAGAACAATGAAGCTGATCATATTAACGTTTACTTTCAACATCGATTACCATCTACACGATACCAGCATGCCGTAATAATAATTGTATTGCACTGCTTCAACCTACTAACATAACTTCGTGGGGTCAATAATAGTATTGCCTAAATATCACAAGAAGATACAAAAAGATAGATAACATAATTAAAATTATTAACAGTTATTTACAGTTTGGCGCGATGACCGCTCAGGCCGCGCGGTGGTAGGAGCGTCATGACACTGGCACATGGTGCTTGTAGAGCTGCTCTTGTCTCTCGCACAGGGATGTCATTTTCTTGTAGGACTCGGAGGTTTCACGAAAAAGCAGCTTCGGGTCGTCCCTAGGGCGTGCGTGAGCTGCGTCCAGCCTTCCCGGGGAAATCACAGGGGGAGATGAAGCCGATAAAGGTGACAAAGATTCTCTGGCCGATTGAGCCCCAGCCGGCGCTCCGTACAAACCCCCAGGCTGCACCATCCCATTGTTCATCAGAAAGGACGGCGGAAAAAATCCTCGGTCCCCAAAAGGCGGGAAAAATCCAGCTTGTAACGCACTTATATTTCGACTGTAGAATTTCATTGTTTCAGCGACGTAGTTTGGAAGTCTCGTTGGATCTTCTCCACCATAGCGAAAGTTTTCTAAGGTTGTAGCGAGCCCTTTTATTCCTGCATATAATTTATTTAACATTTCTGGATTGACATCCATTAACGGCCTCTGATCTATCTCCGGGGATACCGTGGACAGCAGTCGTTTGTGAAGGTCGTGGTTGGACTTGTGTCGGCCCCGACTCCGCCGCGAGGGAAACGCCGCATCGTTGCCGCTCCCGTCGCACTTCTGCAGAAGCTTGAGATGCTCATTTCTGTAGTGAACACGTAATGTAAAATGATTCTGGAAGATTTTGCTGCAGGCGATACACCTGTCGGGATTTTCATCATCAATGGGAATTTCGAGATCGTTGAAATCAGTCCGATCGTCTGTTTTGTCGCTGCGGGGGGAGGTCGACCGTACTCGTGCTAGACGCTCCTCCATCGCGTGCAAATCACTACCACTATCGCTAGGAGTGTACAGATCCGATCGCAGTCTCAAACCCTCACGAACAACGCTGGGAGCACTCGATTCGTCGTCCGATTCACTTTCGACTTTTACCTTCGTTATCTTTTCCGAGTCCACAGGCGTTTCGCTGCCGTTTCGAAAGGGCTCCCAGTTTTCCGGTTTCTGCTTTTTGAGAGATAGGGGCTCCTCGTCTATACGACTAGAGCTGGGGGTCGATATATTACTAAATAAATCTCCGTTGCCCTCCTCGTCTGAACCACTGTACTCGTTGTTTTGTGAGCATCTTATAGGATTCCCGCTTTTACGTTTACGCTTATTGGGAACCGACGACTTGTCATCCACACTCGTAGTATTAGCATGATTTTTGTCACTGGACGTCGATTCCGCTGATGACTTATTTTTATTCACGGACAAATCTTCAGGCTCATCATTAAAACTGAGCCGCTCCATCGTGGGGGTCTCGGCTCGTTTGTCCGTCTCATGTTTTTGTTCCTCGTCGGACAAAATATCGTTGTAATCACTACAGTTAATAGAATCTTCATCACGATAGCTAGCCGGTTTCACGAGGTCCAATGCACTGTGCTTAGAACTGTCGTCTGGTGACGGCATCTTCCTATACAGTTTCTCTATTTCACTAAAGTTCCGCAAGTCGTCCAGCGGCACCCTCTGGGGTAGGTGAGTGGGTCCGGAGGGGGTCGACAGCGCTGAGGGCAGTCGAGCGGCCAGCTCTGGCGGGATCAGCGAGGGCGGCGGCAGCGGCAGGCGCGCCAGCGCGGGCAGGATCGGGAAGGGCTGAGAAGACCTTCCGTCGTGCGCCGAAATCTTACGTCTCACGTGCGGCGAGTGTAGCTTAGGATTAGGGTTAGCACTGTGCCGATTCCTCGAGCGTCGCGAACTGAACATCATGGTGCACCCCTCTACCGTACACTTATGCATCTCGCGTAAATGGACCGCCGAAAAGTGTATCTTTAGCGCACCCTTATCGCAGAAAGTCTTTAAGCAAACATTGCACTGCACTCTCTTCTTCCCGGTGGCGGGATTAACGAACTGGACCCCGAGACCCAGAGGCCAGGGGGCAGGAGGCTCGCGGCGCTCCGAAAATTCTGGAGACCGGAGGTCCTCCTCGTCTTCTCGGCTGCTGAAGCTGGCGCCTAGTTTTCTGAAGTCGAACTGGGGTTGAGTGACGCGCGGCATCATGAAATAGTCCATCCCGGCGGGACCGGGCCCGGCGCCGAACTTGCCGTCCATCGCAGCAAACGAGGCGGGCGGCGCACGTCGCGGCCGCGTTGCGACTGAGGACGCGCGACACAGGTGACCGGGCGACGCGGCGCGGGGCGACAGCGGGCGCGGGAGACGGCGGGGCGCGGGCGGTGGGTGGAGCGAGCGCTGGGCGGAGCGGATCGATGCGCGGTGGGGACACGCGACACAAGGACCGGGCTGCGGGCAGCATCACAGCGGACATAGATTCACCTCCACATCTGTGATATACCGTGTTTAAGAGAGGGACTGCAACAAATGTCTGCATAATAAAGTGATATATTGACGTATCGTATACAGACTCTATTTGTGTCAATCCCTGTCTTAATACGGATTACGTTCTACTACGGGCTAAAATTATTAAGCGGCATCACGTCGGGTTCAATTTGTACGTAAAAACACCGTACGTTACGTAACGTGGTCTGAGCGGCGAGCACGCTCACGATATGCTTCACATTCCACGCTAATTGCCGAACAGAAATAGATCAGACTCTGCCGGCACAAAAACTGAGACGAAATGTCCGCAACTTCATTTGTAGATTAAATTTTCCAAAGATTAAGTACGATCAGTCACGAACAGTAATATACTAAAGAGAGATACTAAAAGGAAAAAAAACCGAATGACGTATCTTAGTTATAACCCTTTGATGACCACAGGGACTTATTGTATATGTACGCTATCGCTTTATGTACTATATGATACTCATATAGTACATAAAGCGTTATGTAATTGATGAAAGCAATTTAGGTAAGCTTTGTCCATAACATTTGTAATTACAGCCTCCGTGGTCTAGTGGTTAGAGCTTGGCTAGCGACTCGGAGGTCGTGGGCTCGATTCCCGCGTTGGAACAACAAAAAATGTCGTTTCCAAGTTTGGTTAGGACAATGCAGATTGCAGGCTGATCACCTGATTTTCTAACAAGAAAGATGATCCATGCGTCGGATGGGCATGTAAACAGACCTGTGCCTGATCTCTCGCCAGTCGTGTCGGTTATTCGTCCCACTTGGTAAACGAGAGTAAAGGAAGAGAGAGTGCTCTTGTGTACTGCGCACACACTTGGGTACTATAAATTTACTCTGCCTGGTTTCAATGAAACCGGCCACCGTCACCGAAATCGGTGTGGGGAGTTATATTTTTTATAATTACAGGTAGGTATACCTAAACCTGCCTGCTTTAAAATACCTGCACAGATCATTATCTGTTGGATATCTGCCAGCCACATGATGTCAATTTAATGATACCAAGTAAATCGAATTCTTACTCTGCATGAAAAACGTAGTACGATTTATTTCGGAACTACGAGAATATTACAAAGAAAATTATTTATAAACTGCTTAATATTTACAAAGGAGAAACTGTAGCATGAGCAGTTTTTTTCTTTTTATTAATATAAAAGTGTACCATTCTTTTCCCTAACTTCCAGAGCAATTGTATCGTTTTAACGAAGAACAATTAATTATACTTGATGATTTCATTTTCTAAAAGAAAATGATATTATTCCCCATAAAGAAGCAAAATATTTTGATTCTAAAATGTCGTTTTATTAATTTTTATAATAATTTATAAGTCTCTACACGTAACTAGCATACTAAGTTTTTTCTTTCAAAATAATTTACATCAACTTATCCTTGCATAAAAGTACCTATATAATTATTTTAATACAGACAGTAGTTACACAATATTTTTGGACAATGGATACGTACGTACATTATGAATTTTACGAAGAATTTAATCGTACACAAAATCTTTTAATTTTAAAAACAATTATGTAGACAATTATTGTTATTTATTACTGCATGATTATAAATTGCCGGCATAAATTATAATGATACATAATTCGTTAAAATGTTACAATATTAAGTTTTAAGTGATTTGACGGTACTCCTAGCACCATCTATGTTTCACTTAGAGAACTATATTCATAATTCGTGCTTGTTTTTTGTAAAAAAAATGCTTATAATTTTAATGTGTGTCCAGTACAATTTCTATTAAAAATAAACAGTTGATTAAAATATTAAACTACATAAACAGGTAATTTTAATGTAATCAGTGTCAAATTATATAAGTCTTTGTAAAAACGAAATCGGTATTAAAATGGTAGTTTGTATATTAATATAGTATTAATACATATATATTCTGTAAAAAACTTATATTCTTCTTAGTCCAATTGAAAACTTATTCGCTTATCTTCTACTTGCGAGATAAAAATAAACTTTACAAAGCTTAGAGCCACATGAAACTAACCCGCACATTTAACGTGAAAAGGAAACGTTTAAGAAATCATAAAAGTGTAAAGGAAATGCGGTGATGTTGTATCGACCTCAGCTGGTCGGCAATGAAATATGTAACAGGCAACAGCAGAAAAGAGGTTACAAGGACTGGTTCTTCTTATTAGAATATTATAAATTTTGAATATATATAATATAATCTTGAAAATACCTACACTTATCTATTAATGTTCTTTTAAGGAATTTCATGTAAACATGATTCGTTCGAAATAGCTAATTAAAACTACCGACTTACACCGCGCTTACGAAAATATAGATATTAAAGAGTTATTTTAAATCTTATTTCAGTAAAACAAAAAAATGTTACGTAGTAAATTATGTTACATTTTCGAAAGCTGTTTTCATCGTGTTTTAGATTTGATACATTAATTGTCCACCATATTAAAATCTATGAAATGTTTGGTTGCATATTATTTTCATTATCATTTATCTGTCTGTCTGTATGTTTATCCATGTGAATCTCAGGCGTTTGAATTCTGAAAATTCCGAAATATCATATCATCGCTACCAAAAAGTTTCAAATGATATACAGATTCGCTCTATCTAGCTGTGTGTCTGTCTGTGTGTGCTGGTCCACGTCTCTCGCACCTTATAACGCGATCGGGAACGGTATAGCAGCGGTAAACACACTTCATGTGTGGTGCAAAGCTGATTAAATTGTATGGGCGGTAGCGATTTTGGCTATTACTAACAATAGATGTAGTATGACTGTAAATTATAATAACCATTAGATATTATTTAAAAAAATAAAAAACCCGACTGCGTTAAATCATTTTAATGTACCCAGTGTCACTCTGACGACTAAGAATGCTAAAACCTATACACACGTACGGATTTGGTCCGGAGCAGACCATGGACTTGGTTGCCAACTTCGTTCTCCCTAAAATTAGGAAAAAAATCCTCTATACGGAGGGTTTTAGGGTTAGTTTTGGAGGTTGTATTTCTTGTTTTTAATTAAATTAAGCTATTGATCGATATAACATCGTAAAGGGATTTGAAAAGTCAACCTGTACAAAATAAACTTTTGGAAGTATATTTTAATGTATAAAGGAGAGAATAATAATACAAAACATATTTTATTATTTGTTTATCAGTTTATTTATGTTTAGGAATAAAAATTCTTGAGAGTTGGAACATTGCACGAAAATCGGAATACACTTTAACTAGAACTCTATCTGTGCTAATACAATAGAGCTGAAAATCAAACACACGAGTGTCGTGCTGTCATAATGGTCTGCTCCATACCAAAACGGTACGTGCGTAAGCATTCTTACAATAATATGTGGATGTTTGTTACTCTTTTGCGCAATAGCTACTGAATGGATTTTAATTAAATTTGGTATGGTAGTAGCTTACACTCTGGATGCTACTTTTAATCGCGGCCAAATGTACGGTTTTTGCGCGTACGAAGTCGCGGGCGTCATCTAGTACGAAAATAACTATATCTCTCCATCCTTTATCTTACACCACTCCATCACCCATATTTAACTGCCTGTATCGCGGTGCGTAATATAAACAAGCGCTGTTTTTGTCCTAAGTGATCCTCCTCTGGTCAACGTTGCTTTTTACACGGACTTAAGAGTACTGCACACTCGTTCGCGGTCGGCTGATGCTTGTAACAAAAAAAAAATTACGAAATTACTTCTTACGAGTACGTTTTGTCAAAAGGAATAATTTAAAAAACCAAGGAGACGCGATGGATCGTCTTGCAAAAGGAAAATATGAAGATTATTTCTATAAATCTGATGTGCTTTGGCGTGACGACCCGTTACTTCTCCACGTCTCGTTGCCACGCCATCCACAGACTGATATTAGAATTTAGATTAAGCGACTGCTAATCCTAATGAGCTCTCTACAAACTTGCACGTTTAATCACAGTATATTAATAGGTTATGGTTAGGTGATGTACTATCAGGGAATATAATTCACAAATTTGACTGTTATCATAATTTTTCGTATTAAGTTATTATTATAATATCAAATAAACTAAGGTCCTACTTATAGTATAGACTATAGACAATAGCACACAAAAACAATTCTTGCAGCCTAAAACTATGTTATTTTACGATGTACCTAGTTATAAAATCCATTAAAGGTATCATAATTAATATTAATAACTATGACTATGTTATGAGAAGGCGAACATGCTTATGATCTTTAAAGAGCACGCAAAAAACAAGCTTATGAAACAATTGTTACAATTTTTATTTCAATTAAAATAAGTTTGTAACAATTGTGTCATCGCGCTCATAGCGTTCACCGTTTCTGCGCTAGACGTAGATTGGGATCAAATAATAATTAAAAATTACGTGATTTCGTATGTTGTTATTATTATGTTTACTGTCTCCATCCCGGGAACTATAGCTATAGCTGTATTCAATCCCAGGAAAAACATGTTCATGTAAAATGATGCCAAGACGAGACCAAATGACTCGTTAACGTCAAAATGTAAGCTTGTGACTCTACAAGCCCTACCTTCACAAACTACGTCTTAGGCAAAATATATGTGTGTGTGTGTAATAAGCTTGGCCTTAAACGACGTAAGGTGAAACAATATTTATTTTAACTGTTCAATACGTGTCTGTTATATTGCTTGTCATGTAGTAACTACATAAAAATTATATAAATTTAAGACATATTTACTCAAAAACAGTTTGTTCATCCTCGCTCAGTTTTTCTGTTTCTGTATAGAATTTTCATTGTCAAATGAATTATTTAGCTCTTTATTGATCGGCCTTTTCTCATAGTAATCTAATGATAGGAATTTAACTGGTTTCCTAAATATAATGGGGATGATAACTGCATGTAAAATATTGAGTTGAATATTATATTCAGAAATATTGAGGTATTACAACTTCATAAATGTATAAAACATAATATTTTATGTGTAGTTTAGTAATTAGAGACATCTAAAAAGTAGAAAAACAGTTTTTTTTTGCTAAATTAGTTAGTAAAACCTACATCATTAGTTTGCTTATATCATGTACAAACACATTAATTATGGTAAGTATGAACATAAACGCACAAATATCCTGGATATTAACAAAAGGGATATAATTAATCTTGCGAACAAAAAATAAGTTGACGACTGCACATTAGCATACTGTATTACTGAATTTGGCAGCGAATTAATATGTTGGCGGGTAAATTACTAAACTGGCGAAAGCACTCATGTGACAAAAATACGAAAATCGGCGGATAAAAAGTGGCGAAATTTAATCCAAATTGGCACCGAAATGTATAAGTTGGCGACCTAATTTCCGAGTTCGTAATCATTATACGATGTAAGCAGCTATAAAACCAGATTGGGTTGATAAATTAATGTCTGCTAAAAATTCAATTTGCAGGCTACGGAAAATCGCATTTTTGGATACTGTTGGAGTTTGTTTTCCTTTGGTATGGGTGTCGTTTTCAAATTTACCCCCCGAACCGAAGATATTTAAAAATAGGAATTTTGTATGCTCCTTTACTTTTTTTATGTGCGCTTATTTTGCTGCTTATTATGTTTTTTCAATTACCGACATGAGGGAAAATATATGTGCCTATTCTTAAATTAAATGTGTACTCTCAAATTGTCGCCAAGATGGTTATTTGTTCGCTAAAATAATATCTGTCTGCCAGTTTGGAATATTCAGTGAACAAAACTGGTATTATTTAGTTGCCAGATTTGGAATTTTTTGTTTCCTACATTCTTTCGCAAACATGGAAATTTAGCATTCAATATTCGGTTTTTCCACACCCAAAATTTGATTGTTTTGTCCCAAGTTTAAATACATGCCATTACAAAAATGTTCCTGCTGCCTTATACTTCATACACTTTTACCTAGGCGTGACGTCACAGCTAGGTACGACTTTAGTACGAAGCGTTTTCACGAGACTTGCGAAATTTTGTCTTCAAATCGCTGTCTGTACCTTTGAAAATATTGACTTTTGATATACTGTTTCTTCTGAGAAGTTACTCATATATAAGAGTACTATTCATTTGTGCAATAAAAAATTCAGTCATCTAGCCTATTCAAGTAGTAAGTTGCCTACTAATAGCTATTCCACTAGTAACAGTGTATAGTACAAGCTCCCTAAGATCGTGGCCGCGATATTTATTTTGAAGAGCGTGTTATTTGTTTAGATTAAAATATTTCTGGCCGCACCGCACTTGCACACGACACAGTATCGCGGATAACATAAACTGTGATCACTGACACTTCTTAGTAGACTGCTTTTCAGAGAGAGATTGAAGTGATTCTATTCGTAGGCAGTTTCTTAGTAGAAAAATTAATCACACTTCAGTTTTGTTTTTGTAGAGAGACATTTAAACAGATTAGTTCGTCTAATCCTCGGTTTCTGAAGCGGTTGTTTATCTATTCATTATTGGTTCAATAACTTGTTTCTGAACAAAAAAGTTGCAGTAAATAAACTATGTTTAACTGACCAATGTCACGTTACGTCACGTTATCGATTCCATAACTCGTATAAAACAATGCTACTGATATATGTCGCTGACACAGAAAGAACTGAGAAAACTTTACAGAAAAGTATTATTTCTATTAGACATATATTATACTATTAGTATAAAGTATAAAGTATTCACTCCCAAAGCAATAAACATGCTTTTGGAGTTTTTGGAGGAGCAATTTTTCATATTAAACCGACTTTCAAAGTAAAAATGCACAAAAAAGTATGAAATAAAACTTATTGTAACTATTTCTCCACTCAATCTTCATAATTTTGAAGAATTGAGTAGAAAAATAGTTAAAATTTACGCCAAATTTAAAAGGGGAATTATTTAGAAAATAAGTTTTATTTCATACTTTTTTGTGCATTTTTACTTTGGAAGTCGGTTTAATTTTTGTTTCAAAATAATACCTAATATTTTTTCCCTGTGATATTTGTTAAATTATTAATAACACATTTTAACTTTAATTTTAACGTTTAAAATAAACGATCGAATGTATAATTGAATACGCGCCAAGCTTCCATTATGTATTGTATATAAGATAATGATAATGATTATGATTACTGTAATTTACATAGTGGCATATGCTTGTAGTTTTTTAAACAATGTCGAAATTTCCAAACGTGTATCTTTAAAGACTGAGGAGTTCTGTTCAGTGCTTTTGGATCCAGGATATACCTTGGTGCAGAATCTTACTTTTTGGTAGCATATGCTTGGGTTACTTCTGAAAAAGTCAAAATCACTATATACGTCCATATAAATTTCTAGGAGTTCCCTCAATTCCTCATGGATCCCATCATCAAGTCAGCGCTTTGGTGACATCGAGACCACTTTCGGATTATACTTATACATCAAAAAAAAAATACGTGTGGCACTCGGAGACTGCCGCGGTAAAGCTATTGCATAGTAAGTCTACACGCATACGTCTAGTCGCACGCACACAAACACCGTGCCGAAGTCTGCCGAACTGAAACGACGTTAGATGATGCACGGCTTTCAACGCCGCACCGCTGTGCCGGTCGGAGTGGGGGGTTATATAGGGGGATAGGTTTATTTTCGTTACGGAATTTCTTGATTCGGTCGCCGCGCTCAAAGCACGTGATAAAAGCTATGCAATAGCTTAAAGGAATTTGAAAATCGGTCCATAATCGGCAAAGTAATGTTCAAAGATATCCGTGTCGGTGTAAAATATTATGAGAAGTACCTATTATATCATCATTATGTCATGATTTATGGTGTGATGATGGTGGAGATGATGTAGATTACTTTAATTGACATAGTGGCTTATGCTTGCAGTTCTATAAGTAACGGCGATATCCCCAAACATGTATCTATAAGAAGTCAGTAGGCCTCTTCAGTAGTTCTGGATCCAGGGTATACCTTGGTGCAAAATCTTCGTTTTTGGTAGCATATGCTTGGGTTCCTTCAGAAAAAGTCAGAATCATTATATGCGTCCATATAAATTTTGAGGAGTTCCCTCGATACCTCATGGATCCAATCATCAGGTTACCACTTTTGTGAAAACGGCACCAATTTCAAAGTATACCCTTTACATAAAAAAAATAATTTTGAAAATCGGTCAACAGACGGCGGAGTTATCGTTGAACATACAATATAAAAATAAAAGAAAAAAAAAACAAAAGAAATACATACAGCCGAACGTATAACCTCCTCCTTTTTTTGGAAGTCGGTTAAAAAATAGTTACAGTGCCGAATTATATCAAAACGAAATACTTTATACTAACGCTAGATTTCACTCCCAAAGCAACAAATATTTTTCATAAAACTAGTTACGTTGCCGAATTATATCAAAAAAAAAACTTTATACTCGAATTTCAAAAAGATTTATCTAGTGACCACTAGATGGATCTTTTAATAGATACTCTGCACCAGATAATTATGCCTACGCCCTACGCGTTTAGTTAAGAATTGTTGAATCCATCTATTGTAATCCACTAACCCTCAAATGACGAAAGTTTTGTCTATTATTCCACAAACATGTTAGGTACAATATTCTAGCTGTTTTATTTCATTAAGCCCTGTAATTTAGACTTTACACCCATACATAAAATTAAAGCAAATTTTCAGAACTAAAAACCAAACTAGGTAAGATGGCGATGGAAATCCAGACTTTTTTTTTAAATGAAGATTCTTTCTGTCAAGTGTAACCTCATAGCCCATACTTAGTTTTGCAATCATTGTTTTCAGCACTTTCCCTCTATTTACCTGAAGGCATTCTCTTTGTTTCTGTATGTACCTAGCAGTCACTATCTACGTACAGCGTACAACATAATGCGTAACGAATTGCTCGTATTTTTTCCATGTACAAAGACAATAATTAGCGTGCACATCCGTTCTCCTTGGACGTCGATAACTTCAGCACGAGCGCTTTGTTTGAATGTGGTTTAAGTATTTAGTTTAAGGCCGAAAGAAACCGCACATCCGAACAATTAGTATTAAACTTAATATCTAGGAGATGCGTTGGCTGTGCAGTGCTTATTATCATCATGATCATCATGATAATTATGATCACCATTATCATGATCATCATTATCTACTTTGATGTTGCCATCGTCGTCAACAGTAGTGTCGTCCGCGTCATCATCATCGTCTGAACATTGTTTTCCGTAATTTGACGTTGATGAGGATGAAAAATATACTGTTTAAGTTTTTTAATATTAAAATAATAATTGATCTCACTCAGCTAGTAATTATCATTACTTAATATTATATCAAAATAAAATGAATTCTGCGAGAACTTGACAAAGGAAAATCACGAATATTTATCTAGATTTTTTTATTAAGTCTCACGAATAGTTTTAATTAGAAAAAAGACATTTTGTAATTATAGAACGTACTTAACGTACAGTTTATAACTGTCAGTTAACATAAATTATCTAAAATTAACATAACGTCTTGCGTTAAGCAACGATAATTCGATGTTAAACTGATATATTTTTATGTCAAGGTTTAAATTTGGTTTAATTATTACTTTAGAGGACATAAGTACCGTCACTTACATAGATAGAACTAGCTGATCCGACACGTTATTCTGTAAACTACACCTACAACCTACACCTGCCTCTACACCTACATCTGCACCTACCTACCCACATACACCTACTACCTACAACTACATACTATCCTACTATCTACAATCTACCTAGAACCTACTAGGGCCGGCTTTTCTGAAATAGAACTGTTTTGCAGTCCAACTAAACAGAGAAACTGAAAGTATATAATTCAAGTAAACTATATTCCTTCTGAGTTCTGACAAAGTCTGTACTGAAAATTCATTGAAATGAAATGAACTGATGTTTAATTGGTAAAAATATGGTTTCAATAGGTGTTACAATATTTTATAGTAGACCGCATATTTTGTTTATTAACGGCGTCCATATACTTATATTAACATGTAAACAATTAGTTTAATATAACATATACATTTTAACCACAAACACTTTATAATTTATATCATCATTCATTAGTCAAAACTTAACTTTTATGTTAGAAAAAGATCAAAATTCCATGTCAATAAATATTTGTTCTACATGTATGTATGTCAAGAAAATAAATGATCTAATAAAATGTCAAAGATAATAAATACCACTATAAAGAATGTTAATAAATGGCTTAAAAATAATAAAAATTGCATAAATAAGTCTATATATAGTATAAATATTTATGATAAAATGTTAAAATAAAATTTTTATTCAATGATTTCAATAATGTCTGGAATTTTATTATACTTATTCAAACAAATTTCATATGCGAATTCAGCAAAATCATATTTCATACAAAATATTTAATGTCACCGCATATTGGGCATTTAAAAATTCTTTAACATTTTTTATATCTCTTATGGAGTGTTTTTTTGATAGTCATTTTATATGCGCGGGCACCTTATTATACATGTTTGCACACATTGCATATGCATTATTTAAGAACAAGGTTGTTCTTTGTGTTATGTCTTTTTATGATTATTGTGATGTGTGATTATTATTGTGGTGATATTTGAATTTCTGAAATACTTTGTAGTTATCTTATCAACTAATTGAGTGAAAATGTGATTGTTATCAATTACAAATTTAATAATGTACATATGAACTCTTATTCGCCGTGCACGAATAATGTACATATGAACTCTCATTCGCCGTGTACGAATAATGTACATATGAACTCTCATTCGCCGTGTACGAATAATGTATATATGAACTCTCATTCGCCGTGTACGATATTTCGCTGTCAAGTGACGATTTACTATGGAGTAAGGCGAATTTGCTGAAAATTCCTGCAAACCATCGGTAGCTCAAGAACGAACGATTTACGAAAAAGTATTCGTAACGACATCGAATGAAAATTGTAGCTGTCATGATTTTGACAGTTTTTCATACAATTCTCATTCGATAACGTTACGAATACTTTTTCGCAAATCGTCCGTCCTTGAACTACAGAAGCAATACTGAAAAGATATTTCCTGCTGTAACTTATTTTTGTGTCAAATGAAGGTAACAAGTACTTCAGCTCATATTGTCCGTTGCACAATAATAACTGAAAACCATTAATTTATATACCTATGTGCTCGAGTGCGATTTACCATCTGCTAATAGTATAATTACGCGAATATCTAGTTATTTGTGCCAAATGGTAATAACATCCTACCATCGACCTCCGAATATAATGACAGGACATATCTACTTACAGAATTAAATCAGTCAATGGTTATGTAGGTAAGTCCTAAAGGGTATCGAAATACGGTTCAAATTGATACAGAAATTTTATGTTAGGTGTTCGTGTATATGTGTAAAGGCGAAATATAATGAATAAGGTAATATGTAGTGGAAACACAGACCGCCCTGCGGACGGACGGACGGACGGGCTGCAGTCAATGATACGTTGCGAATTTCGTCGCGAATTAGTATATTCCACTTGTACCCTAGATATAATAGGTAGATCATAAACCTTAAATGTCCTACTACCATAAATACGAATCACGTCATTTTTTTATAAGATTTTATTTACACTTAAAAGAAAACTACATAATTATTTTTATTTAGTAAGCGGTATCTAGTTACATCTATGAGGCTAGCACCATAGTAAACTGCTAGTACGAACAATTGACAACTACGTATTCGTAACGTTATCGAAAGAGAATTGTATGAAATTTAGGTCAGCGCCTACACAATTGTTCGTGCTTACCCTCTGGGTCTTACAGGCGCAGGTTAGATGGAGTCGATTACATGGAGATGCAACCGACATTTATAACCTACGTCATTAAAGAGGTTATTTAATTATTAATTTGCTAGAGACATCACCTAGTGCTTGCTAAGATGGCAAAAGCATGATGCTGCTAAAAACTAGTCATTTACTATTGTTAAAGCAAACGTACCCTACCCCGGGTTCTGTATCCAAGACTTGATATCCATCGTCCATTCCTATTGTTATTTCCATTTTTACTAATTAATCATTTAACTTAATACGTGAAGCAAAAACTTTCAGTACAGTTTTACAAGAACTGTGCAAACGGAGGAGTATGATACTTTTACACAGTTAAAGTTTATGTGCAGATAGCTAATATTTTAAAAAATAATGCTTCAAAATACATAAAATTAACAACAACACACAACCACTTCAGATAATTAACACTACCGTGTGTTACGTATGAAGTTTGTTACATGTTGACAGATTAAGTCAGACTGTCACAACATTAACATTTTTTTTTCTATTTAGAGGCAATCATACACTTTAAAATAAAAAAATATACAAATTACTAGCTTTTGCCCGCGGCTTCGCCACGGGAACACTGTACTTTTTCGGGGTAAAAAGTAGCCTATGTTTTAATCCAGAGCCTAACCTACTACCATACCAAATTTCATCGAAATGTGTTCAGTAAGTTTTCTGTGGAAGAGTAACAAACATCCGTCCTCATCCATCCTCACATACTTTCACATTTATAATAGTATATAGTGGGATTATGGGCGAATATCAACCACAGGACGACCTCTAGTCACTAATTAATCATTTCCTCAAATCGGTGGCGAGTGGCACGCACCGCGCGCTAAGGACGTGTGCTCACGGGAAGTGATTCAGGCGCGGCCGACTTGCCCAGCGGAGCAGCGCGACTTGCGCAATGTACTCAGGAGGTTACACGATATCTGAAACTGAACACGCTACATACTACATACATGAGATGTACAGGGGGCCGAGCAGGAACATTTGACAGCGGCGTTAAAGTCGACATTCGATAACGTCACGAATACGTACTTGTCCATTGTTCCTGCTTGGACTATAGGGGGTTCTAAAAGGAACATTTGACAGCGGCGTAAGCGTAACGTTAACGAATAAACTTGTATGGGCGCTGCAATGATTTAATATGGGCGCTGTCATGATTTTGACAGATTTTCATACGATTCCCATTCGATAACGTTACGTTTACGCCGCTGTCAAATGTTCTTGCTAGGCCCACTGTACTGTCAATATGAAAAAAAAGGTTTGTCGTTTCTGAAAGCTTGGAGGATTATATTATGAAGCAAAATATCGGCGACCCCTGAAAGCTAAAAGTTTTGGCTTCAAAAATTAGTAGACAATAGTTGGGGACCTCTGAACCTTTTTAGGTTTAAAAATATGTAGTAAAACAGAGGTATGGACGTTGGCGAACACTGAACGTAAACGTCTCTCCTCATGTCTGTGTTATACATAAAACAGCCAAAAGTACAGGAACAAAAAGCCAACATCACGCGGTATTCCCAGGCGGTCACCCATCCAAGTACTAACCGCGCCCGACGTTGCTTAACTTCGGTGATCGGACGAGAACCGGTGTATTCAACGTGGTATGGACGTTGGCGAACACTGAACGTAAACGTCTCTACTCATGCTGTGTTATACATAAAACAGCCAAAAGTACAGGAACAAAAAGCCAACATCACGCGGTATTCCCAGGCGGTCACCCATCCAAGTACTAACCGCGCCCGACGTTGCTTAACTTCGGTGATCGGACGAGAACCGGTGTATTCAACGTGTTGGCGAACACTGAACGTAAGCGTCTCTACTCATGCTGTGTTATACATAAAACAGCCAAAAGTACAGGAACAAAAAGCCAACATCACGTGATATTCCCAGGCGGTCACCCATCCAAGTACTAACCGCGACCGACGTTGCCTAACTTCGGTGATCGGACGAGAACCGGTGTATTCAACGTGGTATGGACGTTGGCGAACACTAAACGTAAACGTCGCTACTCATGCTGTGTTATACATAAAAACAGCCAAAAGTACAGGAACAAAAAGCCAACATCACGCGGTATTCCCAGGCGGTCACCCATCCAAGTACTAACCGCGCCCGACGTTGCTTAACTTCGGTGATCGGACGAGAATCGGTGTATTCAACGTGGTATGGACGTTGGCGAACACTGAACGTAAACGTCTCTACTCATGCTGTGTTATACATAAAACAGCCAAAAGTATAGGAACAAAAAGTCACCCATCCAAGTAGTATAAAATATACCTAATAAAATAAAACTGCATCGAAGACATAGTCTACTGACTGTTTCTTCCTTGACTATTTACCAAAAATCCTTTACTTAAAGATAATTAATATTGTTGTCTATGCCGAACAGAAACAAAATTATCAATACCATATCCAGTGTAACTGTATCAGTGTGATGAGTTAGCAGATCTATATGTCATTTACACTCGTTCTGCCGGCAGTCGAGTGTCGCGGCAAAATGAAAACTCTGACCTTAAATAAATGATGTCAGTGACTGGCGCGGCGCTACTCCGCTAATTGTCAAGCGCGTGTAAGGGACCCTTTACACTCGAGAGAGTTACAAAATTTGTTATGTTTTTAATTTAAAAGGTAAGGACTAAAACTTTTACATCATAAAGACTATATATTTAAAGAAAGAATATAATAATATCTATGTACGCTCCACACCACGTCAACGGTCAATCTGACCCCGTGCTAAGTACCCGTCACCCGAAGAACTTGTGTTACGGGGACCGGACAACGGGAACTGGGAAGTATATTTGATACTTTTATATAGGTCATATAATATTTAAGATTTTTATTATATTGAACACATAATATTTAATAACATCCATGACCCAGGAACAAAGAAAACTTTTGTGTTCCAACGGCGGGATTGGAACCCGCGACCTCTGGCTTGATCGCCAATGCGGTAACCACTGAGCTCGTCAAAAATAATATATGTTAGGTAATTATAATATCTGTTTTGTCAATGCTCGAAACAAACAATGAAGAATTAATATTATGCGTCATTTCCACAATTAAAAAAATCAAAATATTTAATGCTAAGAAAGAAACAAGTGTAAAGGGTCCCTATTACAAATCATGGCCGCGCTTTACGACTCGAAGCTTTTACTGCGCGGAATAATAAATTTTCATGTCGTCTCTTACTCGTCATTGTTTGTTTTTGCGTTACGTTTGCCCGTCATAAGATTGCTAGAATATATTTTGTACATAAATAACGTTTTGTAAAATCAATTGTTGAGGACAGATTTAATGCTTGTGTAATGGCGTTTAGGCAGAAAACAGAACGAAAAAAAATCTAGTAATGAAACAAATCTTCAATACTGAGGCCATTGACCCCACACTCTTAGCTGATTCATCTCATAGATGATTTTCAAACGTTAGTTTTTATTAAAAAAGAGGTATGATATTACTTGTGGGGTGAATCAGCTGATAATGTGACAGTAGTCCGGTGAAAAGCCTCAGCGATTTATTATGCCTATCTCAACTAATCCCAACTAGATACCATATAATTATTATTATATCCTTTCGGCGCTAACGGACATATTATGTAATTGTTTTTCTTTTAAGTTTGTTGAAATCAGTAGCCCAAGCAGGAACAAATACCAACAAAGTATTCGTAACGTTATCGAATAAAAATTGTATGAAAATCATGATAGCGCCTATATAACAATTTTCATTCGATAACGTTACGAATAATTTGTTGACAATTATGCAATATTCGCCAACGTCCTGGATACCACGATCCACGTTAAATACACTCGTCCAAACACCAAAGTTAAGTGTCCGCCTGGGAATACCGCGTGATGTTGGCTTTTTGTTCCTGTACTTTTGGCTGTTTTATGTATAACACAGACATGAGTAGAGAACTTTACGTTTAGTGGTTGCCAACGTCCATACCACGTTGAATACACCGGTTCTCGTCCGATCACCGAAGTTAAGCAACGTCGGGCGCGGTTAGTACTTGGATGGGTGACCGCCTGGGAATACCGCGTGATGTTGGCTTTTTGTTCCTGTACTTTTGGCTGTTTTATGTATAACACAGACATGAGTAGAGAAGTTTACGTTTAGTGGTTGCCAACGTCCATACCACGTTGAATACACCGGTTCTCGTCCGATCACCGAAGTTAAGCAACGTCGGGCGCGGTTAGTACTTGGATGGGTGACCGCCTGGGAATACCGCGTGATGTTGGATTTTTGTTCCTGTACTTTTGGCTGTTTTATGTATAACACAGACATGAGTAGAGAAGTTTACGTTCAGTGGTTGCCAACGTCTATACCACGTTGAATACACCGGTTCTCGTCCGATCACCGAAGTTAAGCAACGTCGGGCGCGGTTAGTACTTGGATGGGTGACCGCCTGGGAATACCGCGTGATGTTGGCTTTTTGTTTGCTTTATTTTATGCCTTTTTAATAACAAACGAATGTGGCCAATATTCTTACTTGTAGTTAAATATACTAGTTTACCAAACTTCACCAGTAATATTTTTGTCAACTTGATGATGAATCGACAATATATAACTTTGAAAATATGTCGTCAGCCCTTAATGGAGACATAAAGGAGAATGTCTGTAGGGCAAAAGGGATAGGGCAAGCTAAGGGCAGCCAGCCAGTCGTTATAAACGTTCTAATGGGAGACATTATGCAAACGCATTAAGTGTACCCCACTGTCTGACGAGTGGCACAAGGGATGGAAGTAAGCGGGTAGACCAGACCCTGGAGTGTAGAAAATACATAGGTTGAAAATATTACCATTACAATGAAAGATAAGAGTTCTATCCATGGACTTCAAAACTTTATTAGCACGACTAAGTAGGTACAACATCAAAAATATTGACAGGACAAACTTAGTAGCCTTGTTCAGGCGCTTGCTAAAAATTTAATAACAATTTATATTCTTAACATAATATGTAACGTATACATTAATTATCATATTTAGTATAATTGAACGAATACTTTATGAACTTTATTATTTTATATATTATTTAATTTCCCTTCATCCTTTGAAAAATATTCTTTTAAGGAATAAAAGCATTTTTTTAATAAGTATATTTTAAATTTTCTATTAAATGTTAATAATTTTGTTTATTTTTTTATATTATCTGGTAGTCTATTATATATTTTTACTGCCATATACTCGTAACATGGACTTTCATTAAGCATTTTTATTCTAGAACATGGTTAGTGTAATCTGTCTTTATGTCTAGTATTGATGTTATGGGTATCTTTAACCTTTGTGATATCTATATTTTTAAAAACAAACTAATATCCGTATGTAAATAGATGGGAGTGTTCAATAAAGTATGGTCTGCAGCTATCTCGATTTCTTATTTGGGCTATTATTTATTGGGCTAATAAAACAAAGAAGCAAAGAAATTTGTTCTAGCTCCATGGTTATAGCTAACGTTAAAATATGTGTGGGTCAATGAAAAGGTAGTATAAGCTGATTTAGCTAAATATTATTGTATTGTAAGTGGGTATTTGAATAATTTTTAGCTCTTCACACTTAATTGCATATTGTTTTATTTCTATTAGTAGTATCTAGTAGACACGATGCTATTTATAATTTAAAGCGTAGTTAAGATAAATGTACTCTGTGACGTACATAATAATACCGGGTGTATTTTCAGTCAGTATCCAAACTTTCATTAGTGAATACTCTTGAATATAAGCAACTTTTACTATGAGATCAACTTTCCTACTTGAAAAAAAAATCCGCTGTTTCGTAAATGGCTACGGCATAGATAGCATTTTGTATGAAACAGATGTTTTTTTTTTTCATGTAGGACAGTTGATCCTGTAGTAAAAGTTGCTTATATTCAAGAGTATATTCACTCCTGTAAGTTTGGACAGTGACTGCAAAAACACCCAGTATATTCGACTGTAGCAGGAGTTCCCAACCAGTGGGGCGCGCCACCCTAGGGGGGCGTAGAGATGTCAAAGTGGGCACATATGAGGGCAAAGATGTCACAAACCATTTTCTATGGATATAACTAAATGTGGATAAAAATGTGTTTATTTTGCAATTAAAACATCACGTTCCACGAAAAAAGTTTGGAAAAAAGAAACGCTGAACTATATCATTTTGCAGATTGTCTATTGAAAATTACCTTAACAACCTCGCCACATTTGTGTGGTCCACAGTATATTTTGTATATAATAATTTTCAACCAATCTCTATCGCCCATGCCTTGATACTCATAATATTTTTGTAGGTTATCTCTTAATGCGTTCGGATACCTTACGGAATGATTAAATATCTTACAAACGCAATCGCAGTGGCGTAACGCGGCAGCCATCTTGAAAATGTTGACATTTGTTTTAATTTTAAGCAGATGGCTCCAAAAGAGTGTAGGATGGGCTATGACGCACATTTGACAGAACAAATATTCTTACAAGAAAAAGTTACGCAATCTTGATTTCACCATAACTCAAATGTCAAAATGAGCCCAGAATACCCCAAAAGTGGGCCCATTTAAGTGGGGACAGTTTTTGCCTCGTCTAAAATAATATTTTAGACGAGGCAAAATAGAAGAATCCATAGAAGTATCTATATAATATTATTATATAGATACTTCTATGGATACGGGTATCTCCTCTCTTTACCTTCCCAATAGATATGTGGCGGCTCAGGCCTCAGGCCAGTCCACGCTGGTAAAGATTACGGGTCCTCGAATATCAATTTCATCTTATTGCATGTGCTGTTTTCCGCACTATATTTATCAATTGTCACCATATTTATCAATGATTGTCAACAATCAACATATTTCAGAAATCAGATTAACTTAACAGGCAGGAAGGTGTCTTAGGTATTTTAAAGAATACACCCCTTTACTCATATTGCAAAGAGGTAAGATTTGTTTGTTTGCATCGAATAGGCTCCGAAACTACTGGACCAATTTTGACAAAATTTGGCACAGATATGCCTAGACTCTAGCGTAGACCACGGGGATTTCCTTTTTCGCGTACACTTTTTATAAAATAAAACAAGTAGATATCTACAGATTTTCATACTAATATGACGTACAAATACCGACCATAAACCTTTCATCAATTCATTTGCTTATTAACAAATCCGCTACAAAACAACCCCAAATCCGTCGCAGAGGGGTGCCGTAAGACCCCATCTAGAAAAAATAATACCGTGCCTTATCGCCTTTTTACCGTTCATTCTTACATAAATAACGATAAAGGCAAATTAAATCAAAATCTTATTACAATATTAAAAGTTCGGAGGCGTTTTTTAATGTCTTTTGGGGTGTTTGGGACATATTTCACTCAATTTGGTAAATGGACGAGCCATTAGATGTTTACCTGCTTCCTTATGTTCTAATTAATGTACGATTTTGACAATTAAGTGATGATTTACGGGTTAACACTGTAGTTTTCGTTCACATTAACCCCCATAGTTTTAACCCCATTTGCGAGGGTTACACGAAACATTTTTTTTGTTAACAACGAATTTGTAAAATATCCCGCTATTAGGTATACATACATAGGTAAATATTCATTTACTTTCAAAAAAGTTCCGAATAGCAGTACACTGTACAGTCATAATTAATTGATATGCAGTAAATTTTGTGAAAAACACTTCAATCACTTCAGAACGTTTAGAGCCACTCAGACAGGACCTTTATGCCGACGATATAGGGATTACATAATATATAATGTAAACTCCGAGGTACAAGAACTGTGAACGGACTGTGCTCATGACTAATGAATTTACTGTCAAAATGTGCAAGAAGATATAATAATATCTATGGGCGCTTCTCACCACGTCAATCTGGCCCCGTGCTAAGTATCCGAGGAACTTGTGTTACGGGGACCAGACAACGGGAAGTATATTTAATACTTTTATACGAGTACTATACGTACGACGTATGAATTTAAAATTTTCCTTGTATTATAAACATATTTAATACACATCCTTGACCCAGGAGCTTTTCATCCCTCGAACCGGCGACCTCCGGCTTGAGCGCCGACGCTCTAACCACTGAGCCACAGAGGCCGTCATTTAATGTTATGTCCAACAAATATCACATATTAGTATTACCAATGAAAAAGAAATGTAAAGATACTAACGCTCTCGCAAAAAACAATAATTAATAAAATAATTAAAAGGTCAAGGGACGGAAGATAACCAGCGACCTTGAATTTAGTTTTCCAAAATAGGACTTCGTAAATAATTATATACATATAAAATAACCCCCAACACAAAAAACCATAACAAATAAATAAATTTCTATTTTAGCCTTTCAATATTTTTAAAAGATATTTTTCCAAACACGATACCTCTACTGTAAGTTTGTGTTGAGTTGGATACCTACCCTACGCATTCCAGGCGATGCTGCAGCATCAGCTTAACGTTACCAAAGTGTAGGCAATATTACTAATACTTATATGAGTGCGATAAGCGATCAGACCAGTGGAAGTTGCTTACAACCTTTCATCAACTAGAAAAGAGCTGATGAGCTTCAAGCGGCTGAGCATATTTTCTTGGACCATAGCTAAGATCCATCTCGATCGCGTCAGCTTTGAAACAAAAGAATCCGCATCTTAATCGGACCTTTCGTTTACGAGCCACGATGCCACGGACAGACATACAGACAGATAGACACGTCAAACTTAAACCATCCCTCTTTTTTGTAGGAAATTTATAAATGTCCTGAGCATAATTGTAATATTTGGTTAAAAAGGGTATGGGCACTAAAGACAGTAGTTTGATTTTATGAAATAAATAAAAAACGCTTCCGTTCGATACAACACTAGAACCTACCATAACCCTCCATGCGACTACGATTTAAAATATATTTTCTAATATAGAATATATTCCACTACATCGCGGGCCTGGGAACGTGTCGGTGCCGTCTCCCCCGGGTGTCGGTGCCGGCCATGCGTCTTCGCCGACGTAGCCCCCTCCCCCCTCGGACTGACCGGTCCAGTGTGTAGTGTGAGTCTTGATACTTGTGAAAATATTATGTGCTAGTCGAAAAAAGTCTGGTTTTGGACTCTCCATCCTTAAATTTCCTACCCTTGCTTTTGTATACTAATATTATATAGAGGTTTAATTTGTTTGTTTGTTTGCTTGCATAGGATAGGCTCCGAAACTATTGGACTGATTTTGATGAAATTTGGCACAGATATAGAGATAGTCCACGGGGAAGCGGCAATCGCGGCAATATGTACGGATCCCGCTAAATTTCCTTCTGCGGGCACGTAGTCGTGGGCATCATCTAGTTAGAAAATATAGCTTTCCTATAAATGGCAATCAATAGTATTCTGTCTTAATATACCTATTTTTTTTTATTATATTTGTAGTTGGTATAGTAGAGTAATAACAAATTGCAAAAAAAGTTTCAACCCCTTAACCTTACAAGCTAAGATGACGCTCCAGGAGCCTTGTACATAGTAACTAATTAGTAATCTGTGCCTAACGTGCCTAATGTGCCTAACCTACGTCTAAATTTCAAGACACTCCAAGCTTTTTTTTGTAAAATTGAAAGTTTCAAGACACATAGCACGCAGTATGGTTGTACATCGGGGAAATCTTCTTCGGCGTGCTTAATTTATACACGGGAATATTCTTAAACTATCGGTTTTGTAGGTGAGTACATAGGTAGGTAGTGGGTAGTGGGCACCACCGCTGTCTAGTGTGTAGGTAATTTACGGCGGCACAGCGACCCGAATTAAACAATCCCTAGAGACAGAACGATTACAATAGAATTATTTTAATTAGAATAGAATACATTAAAAAAATGTATTCTATATTTTAATAAAAGGGTTTCTGGAAAACCTGATTTGTAAGAATTATTGAAAAACTTTCTGGCGTCAATAATGTCAGCCATTCCTCTACATTCACATATGGCCGTTGTATGAAAAAAAATATTTATTCACAACAGTGAATAAAAGTAAAAAAAAACAGAACACTGTTATACAACAGCTCGTGTAGTAACGAAACGGCCAAGCCACACATTTTAACTAAGATGTAGAGATTGTGAAGTTAGGCCCTGTTGAGTTGGGGCGTGTAGGTGTAGAGACAGAAGCTTGGTTCCAGATGAGATCTGAATACTTTTTGACAGTGCGAGTGTGCAATCGGACGCTGCATTGTATCCTTGATCATTTCGTATAATACAGTAGTATTAATACAGTAGTAATACAGTAGTATTTGATTTTCACGTAAAATGATGCCTAGATGAGACCAAATGACTCGCACTGTCAAAAAGTATTCAGATCTCATCTGGAACCAAGCTTCTGTCTCTACACCTACACGCCCCAACTCAACAGGGCCTAACTTCACAATCTCTACATCTTAGTTAAAATGTGTGGCTTGGCCGTTTCGTTACTACACGAGCTGTTGTAAAACAGTGTTCTGTTTTTTTTTTTTACTTTTATTCACTGTTGTGAATAAATATTTTTTTATTCAAAATCATACCGGGTGGCGGCATTAAATGAAACGTGAGTTCGCCTCTTGCTTTTTTCAAAGTTGTGCGCTCACTCTGTATGGGATGAACGGAGATGAAGATAATGTATTGCCAACTTGACAACTATGATGGAGAGGAGTGTCGTGTCTCGCTCCGCTCGCTCGCTTTTTAAAAGAAATATAATATGCCACATGTTAAAAGCGAAGAAACAAAAGAAATGTCTCTCAAAACAGAACATGGATAAACGTTCTATTTTGGAAAAGGAGGTATAGTGGGCAAATGTGTAAATCCGGCACTGGTATTGTCAGAGGAAAAGAGTAATAATTAAGTATGTTAGTTTTATTAAATAATAAAGAAAATGTTATTTGTACATAGCCATTCAATGGTCATGTATAATGCAATTTAATTTCGTACGCCGCGATTTATTTGCGGGCAGCCCTGGTAAAAATATTTTTTGTGGGATTTCAATTATTCTTATAATTTGCGTATGACAATATTTTTTTTATTATATAATGATCCCTATATCAATTTTAAGTCGTATACAAACTTCCATCCCCTAGTTTAAGCGGTTGAAGGATAAAAGTTTTAAGTTTTACAATTTAGGCTACGCGCGACATAAAACATTTATTTTGAATAATATTGCAATTTTTCTATATTCTGTTCTTAAATTCCCTATCAACGTTGTCTAATTGTCTCGTCTGTTTTCGTGGCGACGAGGCATACATCACGCCGCTCGCCGCGACTCGTAATAATGTCCCGACAATATCCACGACGAAGAACAAAGGGGACGGGGCAAAATATACCGTGGAGCGGTAACTCTGTTTAAGGATAAGATTTTTACACAAAATAATTAACAAAACAAAAAAGGTATTCTTAGGCTGATCCTAAGAATACCTGTTTTGTGTAAAAACACACCACAGTCCACATTTCACCACTATTCAAAATTGAACTTTATTCACTGCACAAAATATACACTGTGCAGCGCGGAGCATCCTGAAATTCGAACTGTTACAATAAAACGTGTATATTCTTGTGTAATTAATAATGTTCAATTTTGAATAGCTATCTTAAAAATGCAACGCCATGTCGCGTATCGTTTCGTTTCACTGTGAATTGACCCTAAAAGTTACCAGAAACTATATATACTTAGTATACTTATGTATACTTAGTATCGTGCAGATATTTTGTTTTTTTTTCATAGTTGAACTTTAATATTAACATTACTGTCTCAATCTGTCTCTTTAACCAAGAGGCACTCACTATAAAAGTTTATACTTTACGCATAAGAATAACATGATGCATAAAAATGATTAAGCCCGAGAACTTACCTATTCCATACAGAATTTAACTCTTCCTGAAAAACCACGCGCTAATACCACATGCAGGAAAAATACTTCCAACTTGCAGCTCAAATAACTTGACGTAAGTAAGTGCCCCCAAGAGTGGCATATAACTGGCATAAGCTGGCATATCTAACGCGGTTGCCAGAATTTAACAAATCGTTCGTGAATTGTTACATATAAATTATGTGACCTGCGCCATGAATATTACATGAGAACAAATTGATACCAGGACTTTCAGAATTGGTTTTTTATGCCAGCGGATAAATTGTGACCCTCTTATTCATAATGAATACCTAAATATGGCGTTTACGATTTTATTGGCGCGATAAAGTATGTTCTGTATAATTTTATAATCAAACCGCCAAGTAGCCTGGAATTATTTGGTAATTTAAAGTGTAGCCAGTGTGGAGATATTTGGTAATCCAACCCTTTTGAGTTGGGATATTGAATAATAATTTTACTTTAAGCCTCGAGTTATAGACTTAAACAAAGCAGCAAGACATATAATTTGTTGCTATTTTAATAACATAGGCGTTTTAAAATAGCTTCGATTATATTGAACGGCTGTTTTGATAATCGTTATATATTTATTATTTATATTGACAAATTTACACATATTTTTATTAATTTCGATGCTCAATTCAGTACCCAGATGACTGTAGATCTTAATAGATCTGTAGTAAAATTAGTACCTACACCGCTGTGGCGTGCTATATTAACTTACCACTTACTTTTTTAAGACCCTCGTCCAAATATACAGGCTAGGGTTTCCCTATGAAGCATAGCCAGCCTTCGCGACTACTACACTGTCAACAGTAGTAAGAAAACACCCTGCGGCCATGTCATAATCAAAGGGATTCAAAGTATTTTTAAATAATCCCGCCAAACCCATTAATATTGTTTATTTGCTCAGTGGGACAGTCCCTTCACCCCCGTAGCGGTCCGTGTTACCCCTCTCGCGGTCTGATTTACCCCGCTAACGTTCCGATTCACCCCCCCCGATGTTCCGATGTTTCCCTTTCTGTTTACACCCGATATTGGACGTTTAATCACAATTAAGTGGTGTCAATCATTTTAAAATTCGGCGTGGTCGATTACGCAGAATATTTTTGTACTTTTAAAAGTTTTCAATCGGTTTGTACTTAAAAGATTTATGTAGTTACCTTTCTTTGAATGTTTTGCTGATGTAGATTCAATTCCTTACAAAAATTCAAACTACACAAACAATAGGAAAACCAAATAAATCCCAGCTAAAATCATTATTATATTATTACGTGAAGCAAAACTTTTCGAACAGTTTTACTAGAATTGTGCAACCGAAGGTGTATGAAATTTGGCCGATAAAGTAAAGTTAATGTGGAGAAAGGTGTGCTATTAAAAGCTATTTTTTTAAATAATGATTAGAAATACAAGAAATAAAAAAAATAACAACAACACACACTACCTCAGCGGGCTTAGCATGGCGATCCGAAGAAATAATTTTAAAGAAGAAAATTTCTTCTATCCAAAACAAAACTTTGCTAAATAAAGTAACAAAGACGTCAATAGAAGTCAACATTTCTAAATAGCCTTATTTTATAAATTGGCTGCCGGGAAATCTTCTGTCAAAAATGATCAAATTTTCAAGTAAATGACTGAACGTAAAGAAACTATTTATCCTGGACCGCCATGATGGGGAGTAGCTGACATTATTGTAAGACTATTTGACATTGAAATAAGAAAACGCTTCTACTTTAGATGTCAAAAGAGGCCATTTTGTGAGCTCATGCTCGGGATGAAAAGAAATGTTGTTTCTCATAACGACGATGCATGGGCCTTGCCGCCTTACAATAAGACCTAATAAATAAATAACAAAAGAT
The DNA here is from genome assembly GCA_037179445.1 of Phengaris alcon alcon. Lineage (NCBI taxonomy): Eukaryota > Metazoa > Arthropoda > Insecta > Lepidoptera > Lycaenidae > Phengaris > Phengaris alcon. The sequence continues at coordinate 3,410,640 of JAYRCH010000119.1, forward strand.
ACCGAATTGTAATAATGTTTCTTCAATCTGTCATTTTGTCGATTCTTCGGTGTGTCCAGGGTTCGCATGCTAAGCCTGGTGGTTAATAACTCAAACTACCGAGGGTTTGATAGGTACAATTTTGTTACACGTTGACTTTTATCCATCTGTCACAAACTCACAACATTTGCATTTTATTTTTCTATATAAGAGGCAAAACAACCCTTGTAAAGAACAAACTTAAAAATTATGAATATGAATTATTATGGGCGAATCTCGACCACAGGGCGACCTCTAATAAAGGTAATTATGTAATTTACGAAGTGACTACTCGCTCAGTTTAGTTAAAGGACGCTGTAGTGCGACTTTGAGTTATCGGTCATCCTAAATTAGTGAGCAGCTATTAATGTTCAAGTCGACTCGCCCGAAAACTTTCAGACATTGTACACACGATCAATTACAGTGCGCCAATTGCTGAAATCCCTCAAGGCTGAGACTATAATATGATCCGGAATCCGACGGGCCCGGGAAAATTCAGAGCACTGAAAATAGAACTCTGCGCTAATACATCGCAGTTGAAAATCGACATTGACATTTGACTCGACACTTGTGTGCTCGATTTTCAACTGTAATATTGTATTAGCGCAGTTCTATTTTCAGTGCTCTGAATTTTACCGGGCCCGCCGGATTCCTGATCATATAGTCACACTTCCCAGCCTTAGGAGTATGTTCCTCCTGAAGCAGTGATATATTATTAGTGGACTTAAAATAAGTTGTGCAATGTACATTATTTTGTCCGTACGTTAAATAAAATTATAACTTTATATATAACTATTATTACTTAAAATGGGGGAGGGGGCGGCAAATTACCGATGGGCCCCGGGCGGCGAAACCCCTCGCTACGCCACTGTTTAGGATTAGGACAAATAAAATATGTTTTCAAACATAAAATAATAAATTCATTCAAACACAATAGCGTAGATAATTTAATTAACTTCTCTAAAAATATTTACAAGATAAAATAACTACAAAGGGAAACTAAAAAAAAACTTCATCGTGCTATCAAGATATAATATACTTCTGCAATGGATTAGTATAATCATTAATGTAGCGTCGTGCAAATAATCTTTATTTTTCTTTAGCTATAGTTTGTCGTTAAGTTCAAAATTATTAAATATCTTTTTAATAATTTTGAACTTAACGATTTTTTTAAGGAGTACTTTTTCATACTTATGCGTATGTATATAATGAATTTTAATGTTTTTTTATCTAAGAGAATTAAATCCTTCCTATCTTTTTATTTTCTACTGGGCTTTTTACTACTGTATAAACATTTTACGTTGTACCCATATTTATCGCATCTACTATAATAGTACCCACTCCTCGGGAATAAGTAAGTACAGTGAATAACACAAGTGATTACTGATTCACTCCCACGGGAACCTAATGGTCGCAACTCCCGGCACAATTACTGTGTTGCGGAAAAATCAAGGAAATTCAGTATAAAGTTAGACTGAGATAATTACTGAAGAGGAAAACAACTTACAGTACGACTAACTTGTTAATATAATGTCTTTCGGCAATCTTCGATTTTCTATGGCAATGACAGACGATGCATAAAAAACTACGATTCTCGAAAGACATTAGCAACGTGGTTTTATTGTACCTACCATGGAGCAGATATTTGCTCTATGATTCGGTCAATGGGCGCTGTAATGATTTTGACAGATTTTCATACAATTCTCATTCGATAACGTTACGTTTACGCCGCTGTCAAACTGTCAAATGTTCCTGCTAGGTCCACTGATAATCAAAATACCTTTACCATAATAATATCTGTTCTATATAACGTTAATCTACATTCTAAAATCCGATGAAGTTATAAATCCATAAAGTTTAGTTACATTTAAAACGTTTGAGAGCATTTTCAGCTCGACCGGGCTCGTGGGTAGTACTCCTTTTGTAACTTTTGTAACCTTTGGAAAGCCCTTATTGATCTACACTACACAATGATTCACGAAATTATAAGGAGACATTTAAAATCTAAATTTTGATGCTATTTTTATGACGCAAATAAAAACGTTAATGCTACCCACATTTCATGAGATAAGATTAATCTTAAATCTGAAGTAGAGCTTCAGATTTAAGATATTATAATCTTTCGATATAATCTCGGTTCGGTCACCTCGCTGACTCATTCGTATACGCGTCAAATTGTGCGCGCGCGAGCGGGGCAGGCTGAAAATCCAAACGAGATTTAACCGATATTATTTACGAGAACTGCCCCCCAAGAAGTTAATATTGAGATGAGAGTTATTCCGTGGGTTAGTATCCCTTTGCAATGGAATGTGCACAAAATCTAACCAATTTTTAACCCATTAAATATTCATCCTAGGTTAAAAATGTACTTTTACCAGCTTTAAATTCTAATATACGAATATTTACTCTGTGGCTCTATGATCAAGGATTAAAACTACGCGTTTCCTCTTAATATATGTTGTGTACTGCGCTTAATCCCTTATATGCTTATACTAAGTATCGGGATAATGTGCAAACATGTGTAAACACATTATAACTCTATTAAAACTTACGAATTACTGTATGGTAATTAGGAAAGGCGAGGCGTCCATACAATCCGGCTTCCCTTATGAATATAACCGATTTATAATCCATATTAAAAAGTCACTATTATTAGGTATATAATTTGCCGACTTGTGTCGATTAAAATGAACCTTATTTTGATAGAAACAAAAACAAATGAAAAGCTACAAAAATATTAGATTTTCATTATTTCAAAGCGGGCAAATATTCATATGGCGCTAAACGCAATAAAAATATCGTTGTTCTGTATTATAATAGATATTTGCTTACGTGGCTTACTATTCCGCGAATCTCACGCTTCGCCACTGGTAATTAGTAAACTCTACATGTCGGCATGTCACCGCCTAATAGATCATAATATTAATAATAAATAAAAATAAAATAACAATATCTTTGTTAAATATATGAGGGACAAACACAACCAAAAGGATAACAAACAATACGGAAATTATAACACTTGCTACAACATAAAAATAAATTTAGGTGTTTAGCACAGCAGATTAAGGCCCACATCGTTTGTTTAAAGAAAAGCACTTTTAATGTGCCAAACAGTAACACAATTGGGAATTTGAAAAAAAAAAGATTTTTTTAATGTATTTTAAAATTTTAATGCGAAAAACTTGAAAAAAAAATATATTAATTATAAACAATTAAAAAATAATATTAAAAAAAAACGTGACTATGAACGTGCCACGATCGGTCATCATAATGTTAAAGCTATAATATTGGGTCATTACAAATGAAATTGGCGTTTTGTAAAGGAGGATTATAAAGTCGATTTTTCTTAAACATAATATTCTTTACCTATGAAACCTATGTTATGAAACCTATGGTCTTTACCTATGAAATTGCCGTTTTGTATGAAAAAATTCAAACTAATTTTTTTCATGTATTTTTTATTTGTATTAATCGAAGTAATCACCCATGCAATCAATGCATCTTTGCCAACGCAGTGGCAGTTTATTGATGCCCTTCTTAAAGAAATCAGCTGGACGGGAGGCAACAAATTCTTCAAAGTCATTTTGTACTGCCTCTCGGGTATTGAATTTTCTTCCCGCCAAGAAGTTATCCAAATTCTGGAAAAAGTAGTAGTCTGTAGGCGCAAGGTCTGGTGAGTAGGGCGGATGACAGAGAGCTTCCAACCCCAGTTCTTGCAACTTGGAGACCGTCTGCTGTGCAGTATGAGGTCGCGCGTTGTCGTGCAGGAGCAGTCAGCGTGTCTTCGGTACTGGATTCAAAAATGAATTTTTATTTTGATATAACTTTTGAATTATTGCAAAAATTAAAAAATAAATTCAAAACCCCAATTCTCGTTCAACTGTACTGAAAATGTTTCCTTCACGTATTAATATAATATGACAGATTGTATTCCAAGTACCATAAACTTTCCGAAGGTTTTCAACACTTTGATCTGTATGTAGTTGTGTCTTGTTTTATAACAATTTTGATCCTATACCCCTCCTCCTATTTCCACACGATACTTAAATACTATCTCCAACAAGTGATCGTTAATACACAATATCGTTGTAGGTGTTATGGGATCGTGAATGGGGGATTGAGATGTTTGCACTTGGCAACACTGCGGTGATACCATAATAATTATGATACGCAAAAACCATTGTATGGTAATTTCGCCACCGTGGCGGGAACATAAGTCGTTCATTTTAATAATGGGTCTGTTTTGAAGCAGGCAAAAAGGAGATTATTTGGTTGTGAAATGATAATTAAGTAAATATTAATTAAGTTCATAAAATAATAAAATTCGTTCAGTTAAATTAGTAACTAAAAAATCTACAGCATTTAAATTATTTTATTTATGTTGACTCATGGTAGACTTCAGAAAAAATATTTGGCGCAAATTGTCCCACCTACAAGTTACGTAAGATCATAGATAAATGATTGGTCTCGGCGCTCGAAAAGATACCGCGTTATCGAACAACAGTTCTTTGAATGCGACAACTCATTATTTTAGCGTGGATTTATAATATCATTGTGTGTAAGACAATTTGTAGTGTGCGTGAATTCGGTACGTACATCTGACACGAAGATTTCAATGTGACGGGCTCGGGTATGTCGACTTCCGCATACTATTTGTTGCCGTATTTTTTAAATATGCCAGCGGTATCTATTCGGGCGTCGAGACCAATCATTTATCTAACTATGGGTAAGATGTCTCAAAGCTTTAATTTTTTTGTCTCAAACTTTCTTTCTTACAATTTAATCCAAACGTAAACAAATATATAAAAATCCAACCAAATTGATGTGTCGTCGTTGGTAAGTATGTGACACTTAAATTGGTAGCATTATGCGCGCTATTGTTTTCTTTGTTTACGTGT